>JAPPVO010000007.1:118387675-118987675 GCA_030407325.1 Camellia japonica
ATTCAATGAGAGGCAATGGCAGTGAGATATGCATGTGTAATGGTTGCTTCTCTTAATCTTTCCCATGCTGAAATTGAAGGGGATCACAAGAAAGTTATCCAGTTATATGTGATGACATTAGATCTATGGCAAGTCGAGATTGTATGTCCTTCAAATGATACCCCAGAGTAGCTAATGAGTCAGCCCATTAAATTACTCGTCCTTGTTTAGATGAGTTCTTACCTTTGGATTGGGTATCGCGTCCTTCTTCGGCACTTGTTGATGATTGTCTTTCTTTCAATTCTTTGTTATTGTGTAATTGGAAGTTTTTCCATTCAAAAAAGAAAAAGAAAAAAGTGACACTTTAATATGATGAATAATGCCTCAAATGCTCTGTTTCCCACCAATGTTGGGAAAACTTTATATTTTGGATATATGTTATATATATAGCGAAATTATGTAAGTTTTTGAAAGAGTTATAAAAATTTGTGATTGAAAAATAAAATTATTGATTTTTGTGATAATGTTATATATTTTTATGGTAACGCTAAATGTTTAAATAAAAAGATAATATTATCAAAAAAATACATAATTTCATTTTAAAATCACAAATTTTCACAAATTTTTTTTTTTTTAATCGACAAATGTTGGTTGTTAGTTGTTAGATTAACACTTATGAGATAAAATCTCCTTACCCTTGAACCCATAACCTCTTTCGAACTAAGCCCTAAGGAAGACATGATGGCCAATTAGGCTAAGCCTAATATCATATTTGCCAAAAAAACTACATGGCATATAGAGAGGGAAAAAAAAAAAAAAAAAAAAAACATTACAGATGTATAGGGGGTGTACTGAAAGAATTCCTTGTTGAATATAAAACTAATCACTTGATTACACATCTTAATTTTGGAGGCACTACTGATTATAGTTGAGAATGATCGTTGGGATGTATGAAAATAATATAAAAAAAATTGATAAATCGATTGATCGAATTAGCCATATATAGGTTTTTTTTTTTTTTTTTTTTTTTTTTTTTTTTTTTTTTAACAAGAAATGGTTCCTTTTGGTTTTTAATTGATTTTTTTCAATTTCATTCAGTATTGGTTCAGCACTTTGTGTACGAATTAAACTGAAACCGTTCGCTTTAAAATATATTGTATTTATAATATATATATAATACACTACATATAATCTAATAATATAATGATATTAATATGATAATATAAATATTAACTTCAATTAATTAATCTTATCATCTCTATACCTAAATTAGTAAAGTCTTATTATATATAATGTTCACCCTAACTCACTATTCTTGAAGTATTAATATTTATTATTTATTTATTATTATTATAATTTTTGTTTTTTTGGTATTTTTGTTAATGTAAGAATTGAAAAGTATTTTTTTAAACAAACAGATTGGATATGTTTGAAATGATGGACAAATGGCTAATTCAATATTTTTACATATGAATTAGTGACTATACTAAAAATAATACAAATTTGAAAGGTTCTAGACCAATTAAACAGTACCGAATTGAACAATTTCCATTGATGCGTTTTAATAGAAGAAACAGTTTATATTGATACTTAAAATAATAAAACTGACGTTATCGATTTATTGAAATTTTTTATCCAAATACATACTGCACCGAACCGATTATATCCTTAATGACCATATTGAGAGAAATAAGACATAATATGATATGTTATAAATAATAAATTACAAAGTAATGAATCTTAAAAAATGTAAGATGAGAAATAAAAGAAATGGAAATGAGTATTAAGCGTAACATTTTAATATTTTTATCTTATTATATTTAAAAAAATTAAATTAAGGTAAATTATAAATACATCTCTTGAGGTTTACTTAAATTACAAATTACCCCCTGTGAGTCTAAAAATTACATTATGCCCCTAATGTTTCTAATTTCATAATAAATAGGTCCTCTTATTAATAAATCATCAAGTTAATTAACAGTTTTAAATAATTTTAAAATTTTATTTCAATTAATAATTTAAATAATTTTCTTATTAGGGTAAATTACATTGACACCCCCTGAGATTTATGTTTATTACAGTTCCCCCTTCACCTTTTGGAAATTACAGCTCTCCCTCTGAGGTTTAAAGTTTCATTACAGATTGCCTCCTTCAGCAATTAAATTTTTTTTAAATACCAATTTTTCTCTCACTGGGTAAATTACATTGACACCCCTCACATTTTAGAAATTACAATCCTCTCTCCAAGGTTTAAAGTAGCATTATCAATTGCCCCTTCGGTTAGTATTAGTTGGAAAAAAAAATTCATTGAACAAAAAAATTAATTGGAAAAAAAATTATTTGAAAAATTTTTTTGTTAGTCAATTTTTTAAATTTTTGTTTAAAAACCAACGTAAAATAAAAATTACACTGACACCTTGAGGTTTATGTTTATTACACTCGAAAGATAAAAATTATATAAAATGTTAATTATTTTTTATTTTTTATTTCTTAACCAAATTAATTTTTAATTTTAAAAAGAAAAATTCTAAAAATCAAACCATACATAATTAAGAATCTTTTATAAGTCATTTCTTACGTTGGTAACTTATTTAATTATTTGTTAATTTTATGACATTTTTACCATTTGAGGCCTGTTTGGTAACTATTTCGTTTTTAGTTTTCAATTTATATTTACAAAAATTTAAAAAACTGTCATAAAAACTTGTTTGATAATTTTTTTGATTTATAACTGGTTGTCTCAGTTTGTAAATTTGAGAAAAAAACATAAATTCAAAAAATGAGTTTACGTTGGTTTTTAAACAGAAATTTTTAATTTTTTGTAAAAATAAATTGAAAACTGAAAAAGAAATGGTTACCAAATAGGCCTTAGATGGTAAAAATGTCGTAAAATTAACAAATAATTAAATAAGTTACCAATGTAAGAAATGACTTATCAAAAGATTCTTAGGCTATGTATGGTTTGATTTTTAGAATTTTTTTAAAAAAATTAAAAATTAATTTGGTTAAGAAATAAAAATAAAAATAATTATCATTTTTATATAATTTTTATTTTTCGAGTGTAATAAACATAAACCTCAAGGGGTGTCAGTGTAATTTTTATCTTACATTGGTTTTTAAACAGAAATTAAAAAAATTTTACTAACAAATTTTTTTTCAAATAATTTTTTTTTCAATGAATTTTTTTTTTCAACTAATACTAACCGAGGGGGCAATTGGTAATGCTACTTTAAACCTTGGGGAGGGAATTGTAATTTCTAAAATGTGAGGGGTGTCAATGTAATTTAGCCAGTGAAGGCAAAATTAGTATTTAAAAAAATTAAATTTCTGGAGGGGGCAATCTGTAATGAAACTTTAAACCTCAGGGAGAGGGATGTAATTTTCAAAAGGTGAGGGGGGAACTGTAATAAACATAAACCTTAGGGGGTGTCAATGTAATTTAGCATTATTATTATATAGGTAAACAGTTAGAAATTTCACTTTTTCAATTAATTCTTTTAAATAAAAAATTCTGATAGGAAGGTATTTGTAATTTTCCAAACCAAATAAGGCAATTCATATTTTAAGCAAATCTCAAGGGATGTATTTGTAATTTTTCCATTAAATTACATATATTATATATAAATATAATTAAAGTAAGGACATAAGAAATGGGATAGAGAGAGAAAAATCCATAGTTGCCCTGTTTCTTCGCAAAAGAAATTGCCATCCTTATCCCTGATTTACAAATCATTTTTATAAAATCAATTACTTACAAATAGCCTCTCCAAATGTTAGGATTATAGGTTTCGTTTAGCAATAGATTTTTTGGCAAAATTAATCACAAAAAGACAAAATAAATTAAAAAATTAATAAGACAAAATGTTAAATTCAAATCATAATTATTTTAATTTTTCTCTCACAAAAGTTAAAAAAAAAAAAAAATCAAACCAAATAAACTTTTGATCGTAAGTTAAAAAAAATCAACTTAAGAAAGTCTATTGCTAAACCACGATACATCAAGGACCCATTTAACAGCAGGCTATGATCTATGGACATCCTTCTTTTAAAAAAAAAAAAAAAAAAACAACAACAACAACAACAACTCATGACAGAGATCACAACCTAATTTCTCACCTTATAGTTAGGGAATGATTGTCTCTCTCTACGTTTCATGGTCCGAGTCTCCCTCTTCTACTTGTCTATATTATATTTGAAGGTAGATTTCCTTTAATTCATAATTTAGAATTTTTTTTTTTTTTAACACAATCCATAACTTAGATTGGAGGCTATTTGGAGTTATGAGACTCACGATGAGTTCAATTTTGATAATTCAAATTATTTATTTTATTGAGCACTTTATGTATATCATCTATAATAATTTTTTTTTTTTATAATTATAACTTATTCAATTTATTACTTTTATAAAAAAAAAATTAAAATTAAAACTATAATCGTGGTCCATTTGATATAGCCCACTATGTGGTACATTTACCATTGTACTCTTTTTTTGTAACTAATAGAAAAGAAAAATGGAAATGGACATGAAAAATATATAGCAGTTGCACATTATCTTGAAATAAAAATTAGAGTAAATTATAAATGTATCCTTCATGAACATATTTTTCTTAAAGAAAAAAAAAAAAAAAAAAAAAAAAAACTCATAATGGAGAGACCACAACCTAATTTCTCACCTCATTGTTTTTAAATAAAAATAAAAAATAAAAAACTCAATGGAGAGAGCACAACCTAGGTTGCATTTAGTAGAGTTTTAGAATTACGATTTGAAAATAGAGTTGTATTTTGAGTTTGTGAATTTTGGAATTATGATTTAAGTGTGAAAAATTTGTTTGGTTATGAGTTTTGAAAAGAGTTTGAATTGAATAATGTGACATATAATATTAAAAAGTGGGTGTTTCGAAAAATGTTTGGAAAAGTGAGTGTGGAATTAATTTTCTAAAATTGTAACCAAACAACACACTCAAATTAAGGGGTAGAATTAAATTTCAAAAGTTCTACCAAACAGAGCCTAATTTCTCATCTCAGAGTTAGGAAATGATTGTCTATCTCTCCATTTCATGATCCTCTCTCTTCCACTTGTCTATATTGTATTTAAAGGTAGATTTCCTTTAATTCATAATTTAGATTTTTTTTTTTTTTTTTTTGGACACAATTCATAATTTAGATTGGAGGCTGTTTGAACTTATGAGACTCACTATGAATTTAATTTTAATAATTTAAATTATTTATCTTATCGAGCACTTTATATATATCATCTATAAGAAAAAATCGATAATCATAACTTATTTAATTTATTGTGTTTGTTAAAAAAATTATAATTATAATTATAATTATGGTCCATTTACTATGTGGTACATTTACAATTCTACTCTTTTTTGTAACTAATAGAAAAGAAAAGGGAAAATGGACATGAAAAATATATAGTAGTTGCACGTTATGTTGAAATAAAAATTAGAGTAAATTATAAACATATCCTTTAAATTTGTTTTGTTTTGTTTTGTTTTTTATTTTCTTATTTTCTTTTTTCTTTTTGTAGTTTTACAAATTACAAATATCCTTGTCGAAATTATTTATTTAACAAAATTAATTAAAAAAATTAACTATTATTTTATGAAACAATAAATTTATCGGAAATTTTAATTGAAAAATATTTTTGACATTATTTTTGAAATTTATTAATAAAAATAGTTGTTTGTTAAGCAATTAGAAATTTGAAAGGGCGAGATGCAATTTCTAAACTATAAGAGGTAATTTATATTTTAAACAAATATCTAATAATGTATTTATAATTTATTCTAAAAATTATGAGGCAATATATGTCAACAACAACTCAGGTGTTATAGTAATAATAATAATTGAAAGGGGAATTTGCCCCGAACAAACGGGGTGAGAAGAGTCAGGATTTGGGTCGCTGTCCTGGGCCTTATTTTTAGTCTGGAAAGACACCCAAGTGTTGGGCCCAGGCTTCTAATCAGCTTGGGCCAAGGGTTGAGGTCGATCGAATGGTAGTATTGCTTTCAACTGGGCTAACGGACAACCTATTTTTTTTTATAAATATTTTTGTGAATGTTGGAATTGAAAAGTATTGTTTAAATAAACGGATTGGATATGTTTAAAGTGGTAAATAAATGACTAATTCAATATTTTCACATATAAATTAGTGATTATACTAAAAAAATAATACAAATTTGAAAAGTTCTAGATCAATTAAATTGTATCGAATTGAACTATTTCAATTGATACATTTTGATAGAAGAATTGATTTGTTGACATTATCGGTTCGTTGAAAGTTTTTATCCAAATACAAACTGTACCGAACCGATTATATCTCTAATGACCGTATTGATACAAATAAGACATAGATATGTTATAAATAATAAAGTTACAAAGTAATGAATCTTAAAAAATGTAAAATGAGAAATAAAAGCAATGAAAATGAGTATTAAATGTAACATTTTAATATTTTTATCTTATTATATTTAAGAAAATTAAATTACATATATTATATATAAATATATTTAATAAATATAATTAAAGTAAGGACATAAGGAATGCGATAGAGAGAAAAATCCATAGTTGCCCTGTTTCTTTGCCAGGATGACAAAAATACGTGAAAAAAATGCAAAGAATAAACAAGGCAAAAGAAATTGCCATCCTTATCCCTGATTTACAAATCATTTTTATAAAACACATTAATCTCTCACTTTTTGAATCAATTACTTACAAATAGCCTCTCAAAATGTTACGATTATAGGTTTCGTTTAACAATAGTTTTTTTGGCGAAATTAATCATAAAAAGGCAAAATAAACTAAAAAATTAATAAGACAAAATGTTACATTCAAATCATAATTATTTTATATTTTCTCTCACAAAAGTATATAAAAAATAAAAATAAAAAATTCAAACCAAATAAACTTTTGATCTTAAGTTAAAATAGTTAAAAAATCAACTTAAAAAATTCTATTGCTAAACCACGAGACATCAAGGACCCACTTAACAGTGGTCAATGTTCTATGGACATCTTTTTCTTTTTTTCTATTTAAAAAAAAAAAAAAAAAAAATTCAAAACGGAGAGAGCACAACCTAATTTCTGTAAAAAAATTCTTATGTGTACAGTTGTAACATGCAATAATTGCACCACATATATTACTAACTTATATATAAAAAAAATATAAGTTGGATATAACGTAAAATGTTCGGGTTAAACCAAATTGAACCATATAATGAGAACAAAAAATACTTACAGAGAAGTAGAAAACTTACAAACAGATTGTAAAAATCTAGAAATGAAAAACAATTTGATCGAGGCTTGTGTTAGACACAATTTTCTTAAGACAAATCTGTCTCTCTCTATGGTGCTCACGATTTTTTATTGGACGTTCATCTCCCAAGGTACAACGATCGAACCTTGAAAAAGTAGCACTATCACGGCAAGTCTAGTAAACCTTACTGTGTAGAATTCTCTTATAGAAAAGACAGAGTGCAGAAGAAAAGAAACATAAGATGATTTTTTTTTTATTTGGGCAAATTACACTAACTGTCCCTATAGTTTAATGCTCATGTCACTTTGATTCATGACTTTTCAATTGTAATACATTTGACCATGAATTTTGAATCTTGTTCTAAATAAAGACAATTGAAGATACCATTGCTCAATTTCAAGGACAAAGTCCTCAATTTAATAAAATATAAACTAATTTGACAAAAATAAATGTCAAAAAATATTTTTGAATTTTTAAAAATTATTTCTATCTACCAAAGATAAAATTATGTAAAATTGACAAATCTTTTACACATTTATTTATTTTTTTTACCAAATTAATTTTTATTATGAGTTTGGATGATGATTTTGTAATGGGTAGTTGTTAGACTTTTAATGTCTAATCGATATATTTAATAATTTTTGGATTTTTTAATTTAACAGATTGGTTTAATAATGATATTAAAGTTGTCGCCATATATGACTTTTGAAAAAATAGAAACTAATTTAATGAAAATAAAAATAACCACTTATTACATGATCATCATCCAAACACATAATTAAAATTAATTTGGTAAAAAAATAAATAAATAAATTTGTAAAAGATTTATCAATTTTACATAATTTTATCTTTGGTGGGTAAAAATAATTTGAAAAAATTCAAAAATAATTTTTTGACATTTATTTTTAGGGGAAATTACCAATATGTCCTATTTGTGAGACTTATTATCCATTAAGTCCTATTGATAAATTTATCAAGTGATAAATTTATCAGTCTCATGTTTTTATGAATAAATTTATAGTGATAAATTTATCAGTATCTTGTTTTTATAGTGATAAATTTATCAGTTATGACCTGCAGGTAAATAAGTCTAGTTAATAGGACTTATTGGTAAGTGCCCCTTATTTTTATCAAATTAGTTTATATTTTATCAAATTGATGACTTTGCCCTTGAAATTAGACAATGGTATCTTTAATTGTCCTTATTTGGAACAAGATTCAAAATTTAGGGTTAAATGTGTCACAATTGAAAAATCAAAGACCAAAATGATACGAGCATCAAACTATAGGAACTGTTAGTGTAATTCGCTCTTTTTATTTTGAATGAATGCAATGGAGGGCCTGGTTATATAGGTGAATTGGTGGGCTTTCGAATGGTCATTGTGACTTTTCAAAAGAGTCACTTCTTTTCCATGAAAATGTGTAACTAAAAACCATAATTATTTTTTCAAAAGAATTTGAATTCTAAATCGAATCCTGTTTAATTTTGACTCAAAAAATTAACGGCTTTATCTAAATAAAATCAAAATTTAATTAAATAAATTCCATCTTAAAATCATACTCAAATGGTGCACATTGGAATCAATTTCTCATTCACTTATTAATGGTTTCCAAACTGTGTGAGTGAATTTCTGATCACACTGCCACCTCAGTATTCAGCTGGAGAGCGCTGGCAGAATAGATGACACCTAACTGACCTGCAACAGAAAGAGAAGATTCCGGCGGTGGTTCGTCCACCCGGGGACACTCCGACGATCAAGTCAGTATATATCTTAAAGATAATCAATAGTGCTAAACTCACTGTTCAGAATATAAATTGCGTACCTTAGACACATCGGGGGTGCCTCTCTTTTATAATTAACTCAATCCTTGTCCCAACAGAAGCCTAGCTTCAATGGACTTCTGCTCAGTGCTTATCCTGGACTCTCCAAGAGATAAAGATAAACTCCCTAAGAGTGTTATCCTTATCCATGCTGTAGTCCTTCCTCATTCTAGGACTCTTGTGCTTTATCCGCTTATCTTGGATTCCGATATCTTCGGAGGTAACATCGACCTAGCCGAGATCACCTCGGCGTCACGAACAGGACACGTGGCACCTCGGCTGACACGTCGGCGTCACCTTGGCTACGTATTGGTACTCAGAAAATATATCCCCACAACTGCCCCCTAGGTTCTATTACCTCGGCATTCTGAGGTGATGGGACCTATTCCAGTATGTCGGCTTAAAGTTTCTCAGCCGAGATCTTTATTCAGGCCGATATGTCTTCTTTAAGGAACAAAAATTCCAATAGCTCCCTCACGCGTATGAGTTGTCAAGCATAATGACTCAACCGTTTTAGCCACGCGTTTTCCCCTTACTGGATCGTACCTCGTACGCGCTTGTAAGTCGTCTCACATCTGCAGGCGCCGTCTGACAATTCCGTCATTTTAGGCCCATTGATTGCCTTTCTGCCGCCGTTTCAAGTTTTTAACAAAACTTCTTTTCCTCTTTCGTTATTTCACTTTACATCGTCTTTGTAGCTCTCTCTCTCTCTAGCTTTTCCTTCCAAATATTCCATTGTTCAAGCTTTCCCAGCTCTGCAGCTCGCTCCGTTCACCACTTCCGGCGTGATTTTCACCGATTTCCCGCTTTTGCAACCGTCGTCGGACTTCGGCAATCCCCACACCGGCCTCTCTTTTTCTGGTAAGCCACTGTTCCTCCTGGTTTTATTTCTTGTTGGTATTGCTGTTTTGCTCAAGTATTCAATTTATGAATCGTGTATATGAGTATGTTTATTTCATGATTTTGCTTTTGACCATGTCTTGAATACACACACTGCTCACAATCCTCTTGTACTTTTGCCACTGTTCTTGGCCTTACACCCTGCACTCACTCTAGCACAGTGGTCTTGATAGTTCATCATTGTTCTTGATTCTGAAACACATTCTTGCTTTTCTATTTTCTGTGACTTTGCCAGATTCGTGCCTTCAATCTCCGTTTCCATAGATCTAGGTTTGGGATTTGTTTATAGAACCCACAAATCTTTAAGAAAAACTGAAACGATCCCCACAAATTCTTACCACAGCTTACTTTTAGGTTTTCGCTGAGGTCCTTAAAATCCTCCAAAACACTTCCTTCTGGAACCCAACTCCTCCAGTCTAGGCCGACATCATGGGTATGTGGAAGTATAGGGTAGACACCCCAACCAAACTAGAGTACTTTAGGCGAGAGTTTTCTATTCCTGCCGACGTCCACCTTAGGTTGGTAGGGGAGGAGGACTCTATTATGCCCGATGTAAATCTTATGCCTTTTCCAGTGGTGGCTTTTGTCGAATGTGGACTTAGGTTTCCACTTGATCCCCTTTTTCGACAAGTCCTTCAATACTATAAATTGAACCCAATGTAACTCGCCATCAACTCTTACTGAGTTATCAATGGCATAATTGCCTTAGCTAAGAACGAAAACGCTAGGATCACCCTTGCTGATATTCAATATTGTTATACCGTGTGTCACCTGAAATCAGAAAAAGGCCATATCTACTACCTCAAGCCGAGGTCAACTGAGTACAAGCTTATTGCCGACCTCCCAGACTCGAACAAGGGTGCTAGGGACGATTACTTCATCGTCTCGGGCAACTGGGAGTTTCAGCTCGACGATGACCTCTACCTTTATCCCCTAAGTCGAACAGTTTTCAGGGAAGGAGCTGGTAAGGGCCAAGCGTTATTTTTTTATGCTCTCTTTCTTCATGTTTTTGATATTTTTGTTCTGACGTCTGTGCTCTTCTTTTTGCAGTTCTTCCTCAGCCACCAAAGGGCTTCCGTCAGTCTTTTTTCCCCAGCAAAGACTTGAAGAGCCTACTGGATTTGCCTATCCACAAATGGAAGGCCCCTCTTCTACTCAATTTCATTCCTACCTACAAGTCAGCTCTTCTCGACGTCCCAAAGAAGAAGAAAAGCCTCTCTCCACCTTCTGCCACAACTCTATCAACAGCTTCCACATCTTGGCCAGATCAAGGATCGACCTCTGATCCAGCGGAGCAGCCGTCAACCTCGGCTCCATACCTGATCCCACCATCTCAACGACAACGTCGGCGAAGAACTGTTTTTGCTGCCGAGATGGGCCGTCAGAAGGCAGTTGCTAAAGATCTTTTGGCTAATATTCCTGACTCAGTTGATGCTCAACCAGCACCAACCCAGCCAAAGCCAAAACAAAAGAGGATAAAGAAGGCACAGCCAAAGGCAACGGTGACTCAGGTTGATACCGAGGACACCTTGCCGATCTCTAAATTGGCCGAGAGCGACAAGACCCATTCTGCTGTAGAGAAGAGGCCAGCCGAGGCCCAACCATCCGAATCCACAAGATCAAAGAGGCCGAGGTCGTCCTCTGCAACAGCTTCGGGTTCTATGAAGTCCGACTCCCCTTGGGTCCCCAAAATTACACTAGGGGATAGGCCAGTCCGAGCTGGCGACAGTGCCAATGACATTAACGTCGGCGTTGCTCTTAGTACCGCTTTGCTTCTTCTCGGCGATCTCGACCGGAACGCCGATATGAGCGAGTATGAAAACTTTGCTCTGATGCTCCAGCACTCTATTCAAGTAAGTCTCTTTATCCGGTACTTGGGTTCTTTCTTTACTTTTTCATACTTGGAGAATTTTACTAACTTCTGTTTTGTTCATTTTCAGGCCATCCAGCATGATCATTCCTTCTCAATGTAGGCCTTTGAGAATCGGAAGGAGCTGGCCGACAAGAAGAGGGAGGTCTCTGGTCTAAAGAAAACTAATAAAAACTTGTAATCAAGAATGAAGACTTTGGAGGATCAAGCCGAGGCAGCTATCAAAGCTAAGGATGACACCGAAGAGAAGGCGGATTCTGCAAAGGCCATCAAGAAGGTTCTCAAGGCCGAAAAGAAAGAGGCCGAGGAAAAGATGGCCCAGGCCCAGAAAGAACTTGAAGATGCCTTGGCCACAAAAGACGCTGAGATCAAGGAAGCCAATCAGAAGGGGTACAACGAGGGGGTGGCCGATGTCACGGCGGACTATGAAAAGTAGGTGAAGCAGGCATATAACAAGGGTTTCACCCTTGGTTGGATGACTTTACTTAAAAAGCTCGAAATCCCCGATGACTCCCCCCTTAGGAACACTGACGTCCTTTCTCTGCCATTCCGCTCAACTCCAAGCCAATTCGACGACGACTCTGAGTCTGAGGAAGAGGCTCTGGTGAGGAAGTCGAAGGAAGCTGCTGGGGCCAAGTCCCCTACTCCAATTGAGCAAGTCCTGGACTTGACTCAAGACGAGGAGGGTGAGGAGGTTCTAAGGACACTATACCTGAGAAGGCATCTTCGGACGTGCCTCTTGCCGACAAGAGCCTCGATCAAACCATTCAAGAAATAGATGCCGAGCTCACGGCTCCGAAGGCTACCGAGATGTCCTCCCAGCAGTCTTCTGAACTTCAAACCCAACCTGCTAGTGGTGCTGAAGAGTCTTAGTTTCGATGTTTTTTCTTTTGCTTCTATACTTTGCATTTTGGTTTTCCTTTGAAACAATGTAAACTCTTTGCATGGCTGACGTGCTTTCTTTTGTAATCTCTGAACAATTACTCTTTTGGTAGGCCGAAGTGCCCTCTTTTGTACATAAATGCAACTTCTTTTGAATGCTTGTATCTTTATCATCCCTTTACTGCTTTTGTATGACTTTCATACTTGGAATAATTTTGTGTCTTCAATATACTGCCTTCTCGAGGTGACATACCTCGGTTATACAAGCCAATGGTTTACCTCGGCAAGTACATAAGTGCCTTTCTTGGTACAGTCTTGGTCTTCAACTTGTAAATTTTTCACAAATTTTCAACAAGTGTTCAATATAAACTTAGTTTAACTTCAACTTGTAAACTCAAGTTTCAACAAGTGTTAAACATAATCTCGGTTTAACTTCAACTTGTAAATTTTTCACAAATTTCAACAAGTGTTAAACATTATCTTGGCTAACTTCAACTTGTAAATTTTTCACAAATTTCAACAACTGTTAGACGTAACCATAGTTTAAATTCAACTTGTAAATTTTTCACAAATTTCAACAAGTGTTAAACATTATCTCAGCTAACTTCAACTTGTAAATTTTCCACAAATTTCAAGAAGTGTTAGACGTAACCATAGTTTAACTTCAACTTATAAATTTTTCCGAAATTTCAACAAGTGTTAAACATTATCTCGGCTAACTTCAACTTGTAAATTTTCCACAAATTTCAACAAGTGTTAGACGTAACCATAGTTTAACTTCAACTTGTAAATTTTCACAAATTTCAACAAGTGTTAAACATTATCTCGGTTTAACTTCAACTTGTAAATTTTTCACAAATTTCAACAAGTGTTAAAACCATTTTCCAACTCTCTGCCCCCCAATGTGAACTTAAGTTCCACTTGGGTTCTCATTATACAAGTATTCTGGAAATATCATCGCCTATCTTATCCGTCATAGAAAAATCAAGTTTTATTTATTACTTCGGTTAATAACAAAGAACAAGAAATTTAATGATAAAAAAAACTTGAGATTGCAAGTATTCTAGGGCCTTGGCAACTCTTTGCCCTCATCTTCGGCTAAGCCCGAGCCGAGAAGAAAGAAGCGTTCTTCATCCCCCTTCTGGACGGGGATTTTCTTCAGTACTTCTTCGCTCTTCTCGGCTGGCTCCTTGCTGACGTCCTCTAGGACTTCCACGTCCTCGTTTTTTGATCTCTGCCTTTTCTGGTTCTCGTATGCTGCAGGTGGATTTCATTGCCACCATGGAGCAATTCTTTGCCTGCAGCTGATCTCCTCTGACCTCCTCTATCCCATGTTCTGTTGGGAACCACAATAGTTGATGCAATGTTGAGGGAACGGCCCCCATTGCATGCAACCATGGCCTTCCCAAGATAATATTGTAAGGGGAGGGTGTGTCGATTACGGTGAACTTTGTCTTTATCTTTCTCGTGCCAGCCTGCACATCTAGGCTTACTGCCCCCAGTGGCCATGTCGGCGTTCCATTGAACCCAACCATTGGGCTATTAGATTGTTCCATATCGTCTGGGTGAAGGCCAAGCTCCTTGTAACATCTCACATACATGATGTCACAAGAGCTGCCTTGGTCAATGAGGATGCGCTTCACTTGGCACTCCCCAACCTGAAGGGATACTACCAAGGCATTGTTGTGCGGATGTTGGACCATCTCCAGGTCGGCTTCAGTAAAGGACACTACTGGTCCCTGGTACTCCTCGGCCCGAGGTATCTTCTTCCTTACTTGGTACACATGCTGTAAGTGCCTCACCTTCTGGGTCTCCCCCCATATTTCGTTTTCGCTCACCTTTGAGTGAATTACATTAATTACCTGAGGTTCTCCTGCCTGCGGCTGCTGTGCTGGGGGAGGTGGAGTTGCCGGTGCTTGAGGCAGTCTTGCCTGTTCTTCCCTTGTCCTGGCCTTATCTACGAGGTCCCTCAAATGGCCTTGCCTTACCAGGTCTTCCAGGTGTGCCTTCAGGGCTCTGCAACCCTGGGTCATATGCCTATCTTCATTATGGTAAGCACAATGCTTACCAAGGTTTCATCCCATAAATTCTCCTGGCACCCTAGCTGGTGCTCTGAAATAGGATTGGGATCGGATTTTGTCCAGTACTTTGTGAATTGGGATTCAGAACACTGTTGTAACTGCCTGTGCAGCCCTCAGTCCTACCTCTTGCTTGTTAGATCCATTGTTACCTCGGCCTCGCTTCGACGAGCCGTTCCCTTTCTCCTGCTTTGTCTCTTTGGCTCTTGACGTGTCTTCCTCGGCTCTGGCATACTTCTCAATTCTGGCCATGAGCTCCTCCATGCTTTTTGGCAATGTTTTTGCCAGTGATTTTTGGAGTAGGCAGCTATCTTTCAGGCCGTTTTTAAATGACTCGACGGCCACTTCTTGGTTGCATTCTGGTATTCGGTTGAACACCTCGTAATACCTCTTGGCGTAGGCCCTCAGGCTTTCGTCCTCGCCAATCTTCAAAGCCATTAGGGTGTCTACCCTCAAGGGCTGTAGTTTGTTTCTCACGAACCTGGCCACAAACATCTCGGCCAGGCCTTCCCAAGTCTTCACACTTCCCTTCAGCAGTTTGTGAAACCAATCTGATGCAATCTCCCCGAATGCTGAGGGGAACACTTTGCAGAGCAACGGCTCGTTTCCAGTGTACAATGCCATCGAGTTCAGGTATAATCCGACGTGAAAGTTAGGGTCCGACTTCCCATCGTATATCTGGAACCTTGGCATACTGAATCTCTTCGGAACCTCTACTTTGTCTAACTCTACCGAGAACGGTGTTCTCGGTTTAACAGGGGAAGTTATCTCGGCATGATCTTGCTTCCTCTTGAGGTAATCTCTCAAGTCCTCTTTGATTCGGCCAGGAGCTCGGCTACCTCTTGACTTCAGTCTTTTCGGCGCACTGCTTTCAGCTTCGTTGTGAGCCCTTTTCGACCTTTCTCCATGAGTTGTGTCGAAGCACAACTCCTGCCTTTGAACATGCCGATGTTCTCGGGGGTCTACTTCCTTGGCACGATGTGTCTGTAACAACGCCCGCGGGAGACCTCGCTACAGTTTGGACTCCCCTTTTTTGTTTGTTGCGGTTCTTAATCTGAACCAAAGAGTCCAACTCTGGCAAATCGTTTTGAGAAAAACAGATTTTGAAAAGAAGTGTCAAACATGGACTGCTTTGCCAGATACAGAGTCGCCACCTAAATATTTTTTTAACGGGGGAATTTAGGAAACCCTGACTCGGTGCCAAAGGCCACGTGTCCGTCATCACCAAAGTTGCCTCGGCTCGGGAACTTGGGTACGATTGGGGAAGGTCAGCTATGAGCACCCTCTCTCGCCCGGTCCAAAGACCGGCCTCTACTAACCATGATATCCTATTTTGAAAACTTTATGTGTTCTTATTCCGGTTATTAGCCTAGAATTACTATGTTATGCGCACAGCAAACAAGTATAAACCAAATCACCTAAATTGGAATAAAACATTACATGTTTGTTTTGAAAATGGTTTGCTACTCGCAAGTGGACTAAAATGCAGGTTTTGCCACCCTCAAGTGGGCTTTAGAAAATACGGTTTCGCCACTATCTAGTGGGCTTAAAACTTACAGTTTTAATGCATTATTCCAATTCAAGTAATTCAACCTCCATCCACAGGCATTCAAGCAGTTATATCACATAAGCAGCTAGCCTCATGGTAATCATGCTATTATGACAACATTCACACGCATGTGATATGCTAAAGCATAAAAAGCTCACCTAGTACTCCAAGCCAAAACAGAAACTAGTTAGTAATCACATGCATGATCCTAGTTCATGTTTGAAAATGGCTAATGCAACACATGCAAAGATGCAATCTAGACAGGCTCGGCTATCCTAAGCATGGCATGTAGAATGCTACAAATAACACGTATTCAATTTGGAATTGAAATACAATGCAGTTTGTATGATGTGCCGAGCCCGGCGCATGCAAAACAGATGAATGAATGCAAACATGCTATCATACTGTTATGCTAATTTAAATGTGCCCTAATCTACCATCATAAGCAGGTAAATAAAAGGGAAGAAAGACGTGGGGTTGGAAGACATACACCCACTCACGCACACTTATTACAATTGCGCCCTGCTCGGAGGGACCGAATAAATATTACAGTCCGAATAATAAATAAATTAATTATTACAAAATTTCTAATTATTTAACAAATAAATGCAAAAAGGAAAGGTGGCCACAGCCGCCTGCCTCGGGATGCGCGAATGATGCATGCTTGAGCCCGCCTTGCCCGGAAACCCGCACCATGTCACTGTTGCCTCTGTTTTTACTGCCCTGCTTTTCTTAAAAATGCCAAAGTTCTGGAACTGGTTCCCTGCACGCTTTAGAACACCATCGGCTGAATAGAATATCCACCGGCCGTGTACAATATCCATCGGCTGGAGATAAGGCTATCGGCACTAAATAAATGGCCGGTCGGCACTGAATGTTGCCGGTCGGCAGAAACTTCCTGCAGAAGACAGTTTTGACAGCAACAGGGGACAGACAGTGCATGGCATGAAATTTCAAGCAAATGTGTGCATGGACACACTCCTTATCATGTGTTAGACTTAAGGGAGCATGGCCCTCGACCCCCGGGCCATCAATCACGCATTTCAATGCATGATGGCCCGAAAGCCAAGTTAGCAACTTTGATATCAAATGAAATGCAAGCACAAAACAAATCAAAGGGCCCCAACCCCTATCATGATTGGTCAAGAGGCGAGGGATGCATGCTCAATGGAATGCAACCTAGGCATGGCGGCTAAGTATGCAACATGAACATGCAAATGAGCAATGTATGCTAGGCGCGCAACCTAAACATGTAAACAAACATGGCATGCAACAACATGCAACGATGGACTTAAACTAACATAGCTCGCAAGCATGCCAAAATCAGCGGCCATTAAATGAAAATGAGACACTCGAAATGCGTGCACGCGTGCACGCAAACCGAGGACCAAACCTAAGGCACGAATGCCACCCTAACAAGGCATGGCAAAGCATGGATCATGGTATGCAAACAATGCAAATTTCAGTAGCTAAAAGTGATGCAAAACAGCCCCGAAATACGCAAACATGACACCCGATGCAAGGAAATGGTCCCGAAATGCGATATTAAGCACATGAAATGACTTGTGGCTATATCAAACATGCATAATTTGAACATGAAGCATGAAGACAGAAGCTAGGAAGCCCCAAAATAAGCATGTTTACAGTTTAAATCATGACCAAACAGTGAGCATAGATAGGGTAAAATTAGCATGCAAAAATGGCTCCGCAAGAGGGGTAATGAGGCAAGTCACAGCTGCTGGTCTCAAACACAGGTGGACCCTTATACAATGTTGAAGAGGGGCCAAAAATATGATATTTCACAGTTTATGACAAGCCCCAAAAACAGATACAAGTATGGCCAAAATGCTATGCAAGAAATGGGCCACAAGAGGGGCAAAGAGGCAACTGATACATGGAGGCCCCAAACAGGTTAGGGCCCTTCAACAATGTTGAAGAGGGGCCCAAAATATGGCTGTTTATAGTAGATGATCAAGCCCAAAACAGTGTAGAAATATGCTCAAAATGCCATGCAAAATTGAGGCCATAAGAGGGCTATAACATGAAGTATAAGAAGGATGTCCCAAACAGCAATGGACCCTTAATGAAAAATGAATATAGGGTCAAAATAAGCCCCGTTTCAGTTCGGCCAAAGGTCCAAAAACAGAGGCTCAACAGCCTAACAAATCATGCAAAAAAAAGGGGACCTAAGAGGGGTACAATGGCAAGTCATGCATGGAGGTTCCAAACAGTGTTGAGCCCTTCTTCAATGTTGAAGAAGGGCTCAAAATAAGCCTATTTTTAGTTTACATCATGCTCCAAAACAGATTATACACAAGCCAAATATACTATGCAAGAAAAATGGCATAAGAGGGCTAATGAAGGAAGTGCTAGCTGCTGTCCTCAAAAAGCAAGAGGTCCTCAATCAAACATGAAGAGGACCTCAAAATATGATGATTTACAGTTTGGGTCAGAGCCCAAAAGGGCAAGAAACTATGGCTTAGATATGAAGCAAGAAAAGACTAGAAAAGGGAAGAGGAGGACTCACCCTTGAAGACCAGCAAACCAGCACCTCTTGGACCAAGTTTAGGTGCTCCTAAGCTCTGAAGAACAGCCTCAAGCTGCTGGAATGGATGTTGGAGGTATTGTGCTATCGGTTGATGAAGAAAAGGCCCAAGAACAAGGGTGTTTAATGGTTGAATGGAAGAGATATAGTGAGAGATGGAGGGATATAGGTGTATATATCAGATATGTATGTCTATATCTGGTTTTTTGCTCCAAAAAATCCAACCTAATCAAAGGAGAAGGGACCTTTCTTATATAGACAAGAGGAAGACTCCAAGCTTCTTAGAGAAGCTATTGTAGAAGGGTCAAGGGGATCAAGAGGGGCAAGGCTTATCAAGGAAGCTAAGGCAAGGGTGCAAGCTTCTTAAGGAAGCCAAGACAAAGGGTCAAGGCTTCCCCAAGAAGCCTTGAGCAAAAGGTCCAAGAAATGGAGTCAAAGCCTCAAAATAGGCACATATATGCACGGAGAGCTGGGTCTGTGCATCCCAGCTGGCACAGCTGGCATGCACCATGCCTGAAAGAGTCAAAAGGGTCAAATCGGCCAAGAAAAAGGGTCATCGGCATAATAAATTGCCGGTCGGCACAATAAATTGCCGACCTGCAATTTTTACTGGCCGGTCGGCTAAATAGAGTGCCGATGGGTGGCTGATGAGGTCAAAAAGTACCGGTGGATGTCCAGATTGAAGCCCCGGAAGTTAGCTTTCCAATGGCACAAACCTTGCATTAAAATTCCTTCTGTGTAAAAAGTTATGCCCATTTTGGTGAAGCCGCGCAGATTCGATCCAACCGGGAGGATGCCCAACTTCAACTGATCATATCTCCCCCACCCGGACTTGGCTTTGAGAGATTCTTGAGTGCAAAATAAAGCCCCGGAAGTCTTCTTTCCAATGGTTATGGCCTCATAGCTTAACTCCAAGTGTATAGGCTGATGAGCTTGATTCAGCGAGGGCTGCTCGACTCCCTTCTACCCGGTTCTTTGCCGATCTTCTTCTTCAACCTGTTTTCTCCCCTCTTCTCCTCTTTTCTTCAATTCCAAACCTCTAAACAAAGTGTTTTGAAAGACTTGCCTCTCTCCTTGCTGAAGAAACCGGACCTGTGCCCTGCACATCTTTCAACACCGAGCAAACCATCAGTAATGCCCAAGTCTTGAGGGCGGTCAAAAATGGGGTGTCTACAGTGTCCTTTGAGATTCTTCCCTTTCTTGACTCTCCTCGCCCGACCTCCCTTGAAGGCTGGTGAGAGTGTTTTTCGCTCCTGGTGTGCTGCGGGGCTACTGGAATTGTTTTATGCCCTCCCTTCTGGGCATTGGCCGCTGGAATCGGCGTGTCCTGTAGCGAGAATGGTGGCTGCATGACGTTGTTTTGCATCATGAAATTGACGACCGATTGCAGGTCGGCCAATTGTTTGCCATCTCTTTCACCTCTTCATCCCTCCGCAGGCATCTATCCTTCCATACTTGGAGGTTGTCCTCGTTGTAATATCCGCTTCGATCCGATTTCTTTGGTACGTCGCCCTCCTGGCCGACGTCTTTCTTGCCATGATTCTGACCCTGAGTCTCCTCGTTGCAACCATCTTCCTCCATGCTAAGGTCAACGTGTTTACCGTTCCCAGCAGGGATTTCGTCCCCAACCTTTTCCTTCTGTCCGTCGCTGGCCATCTATTCTCGTTTCTTTCCCACAGACGGCGCCAAATTGTGTGAGTGAATTTCTGATCACACTGCCACCTCAGTATTTAGCTAGAGAGCACTGGCAGAATAGATGACACCTAGCTGACCTGCAACAGAAAGAGAAGATTTCAGTGGTAGTTCATCCACCCAGGGGCACTCTGACGATCAAGTCAGTATATCTCTCAAAGATAATCAATAGTGCTAAACTCACTGTTCAGAATATAAATTGCGTACCTTAGACCCATCGGGGGTGCCTCTCTTTTATAATTAACTCAATCCTTGTCCCAACAGAAGCCTAGCTTCAATGGACTTCTGCTCAGTGGTTATCCTGGACTCTCCAAGTGATAAAGATAAACTCCCTAAGAGTGTTATCCTTATCCATGCTGTAGTCCTTCCTCATTCTAGGACTCTTGTGCTTTATCCGCTTATCTCGGATTCCGATATCTTCGGAGGTAACATCGGCCTAGCCGAGATCACCTCGGTGTCACGAATAGGACACGTGGCACCTCGGCTGACACGTCGGCGTCACCTTGGCCACGTGTTGGTACTCAGAAAATATATCCCCACACAAACCATTTGTTCAACAATCCCCCACATGAATGAAATGACGGAAAAAGAATGCAAGACTTAATGCAGACTCAAAGAGAATTCAATTGGAAATATTCTAAATGGGGATAGGTAGCTTTTGGCTTTGAACCTTCCTTAGTGAAAGACTATCGGACTTACTAGTTAATTAGTGGACGTGATGCCTTGAATTGCTTAGTCGTTTGTGTAAGCTAAGACAATAGAATTCACACAGAATATCTCTAGACACAGCTTAGTTCTCACAGTTGTGCCCATTTTGACCTTAGGCAATTCCTGGTTTTCATGAGTGTTTTAGAGAATTTAGCTTTATTTAATTGTCATAGAAGTGGCCCATTCACACTCATATAGGTGATTCTTATTTCGAATCTCTTAAATACTCCTCTTAAAAGATACCACTCTAGGTTTGTTCAAGATATAAGTGATCATTAAAAGTATAGCTTACCCTATGTCCCTTACATATAACACATGTTGCAGATATCACTCTCATTATAGGAATGGATAGGAGATAGACCCCCTTAGTGATTTTTGGTGAGTCATCTATAATTCAGTTGTCCCTTTGAACCTATATATTGGGATCTCCAGTCAACTAGGTTGGGTTACCATTATAGTGGCTCAAAATTAATACGCTCTAATCACATTCCCCTCGATGAACTTTCCCTCATTTGCTCTCTGGCCAAACATTTTGTTTAGCAGCTGCTATTTTTCATTTGACCTTTTCAGTTATATATCATGGAGTAGTTTATGGATCCACGATATTATCCTTAGACAATATTAACAACTGAAAGCAAATGTCCTACGGTATTAAGTCTCTGATTAAATCGAGACATACCGTTACTCTATGTCACTCCCATTTTTAAATTTAAATAATAAATATAGAGGTGTTTCGTAGGAGTTAATGAAACCATTTTTGCTTCTACTCCAACTTTGCCCTATAGAAAGAATTGAGATTCTTTGTAAACCTGCTATCGAAACCGTTACTTTGGTAAAATCCTCCAAGCACCCCCACATTTTAAATACTAAGAAAAATTAATTTTCTTATTAAGAAATTACCGTACGAAAATATCAATATACCCCCACAATTCTGATATAAATCACTATATAACATCCATCACTTATTGACTATAGTGTGCTTGAATAATAAAATTCTAAATCAAATTAATGAAATAGAAAACTTAAAATAATTATGACTACACAAGTCAAAATTAATGCTTAAACAAAATTATATCTTTATAAAGATTTTGCCCAAGAATCAAACAATTCAGAAATTTCATTTAATTGTTTAAATCTTTAAAATGCATTCAAGAAAAAGTACTTGTACCTCCAAATTAAGATTTAAACTCTTAAATTTGAATACTTGTTTTAGTTTCTAAGGATAACTTGTCAAAAATCATGATTAGCAGACAATTTTGCTTTCCCTCACATTTGTGATAATACATAAATTAAGACAAATCACATGATTCATTTTTGAACAAGTGTCACTGTCACAAATAATAACTCATTTTTGATAAATTCATACATTATTTATTCAAAAATATTTGTGACAAAAGAAAATTAAATTATCTCTTCTCATTCAAAAGATAAACTCTCACATTAAGATCATAGTTCGTGGTTAAACCAATTCTACTATACAAGGTTAATAATTATGACTTGACAAACTATGTCATAAAACTTAAAATTACTTCCAATTAAATAGAACGAAATCACTATTTAAACCATCATGTTTAAATTTTTTAGGTGCCAACAATCACTTTAACAATGAAACGATACTACTACCATAACTAAACCGAAAGTCACTTACACATGAAATATACTTTTCCATATAATATTTCAAAAGATTGTAACAATAACATTGTAAACCATGATCACAATTATATGAGAAAATAACTTATTAAATTATATTTGAATAATGTTGTAGCTCGACTTTTCGTGCCCCCTTTTGGAAGGCGAATAAGCCCTACAGTTCGGACTCCTGTGGTTCTGAATCTGATTTCACAAGTGCAATGTGAAACAGTGAAAACACAAAACGAGTCCAAATCCGACAATTCTTTTTGGAAAATCAATGTTTGAATCAAATGCCAAAAATTGATTGCTTTGCCAGATTATAGAGTCGCCACCTAAATATTTTTTGAAAAATTTAGGAAACCTGAGACTCATGCCAAAGGCCACTTATCCGTCATCACCAAAGTGTCTCGGCTCGGGAACTTAGGTACGAGAGGGGAAGGTCATGAATTGAGCAACCCATTCACCCGATCAAAGATCGGCCTCTAATAATCATGATGCGATTTTTATTTACATTATATGCTCTTGTTCCAGTTTATTAGGCTATCTTACTATGTGATGCACACAAGGTATAGACTAATTTGCAAAAATTGAAACATTTGATTTCGTGTTTGTTATTTTTTGAAAATGAAAAGAGTTTGTGAATGTGCCACTTGAAAAAGTGGGCTTAAATGTACATTAATCAAACTGTCCCAATTCAAGCAACTAGCCTCCATCTACAGGCATTCAAATAGTTATATCATTTAAGCAATTAGCCTCATGGAAATATGCTTGGTATGGAAACACGAACATTCGATGCAAGATGCTAAAACATGAAATTACTTACTTAGTACTCCGAGCCAAAACAAAGCAAAATAATTAGAAAATATGCATGCTCCTAACTAATGCGATATGACTAAATGCAACGCACACATTATGTAATTTTAATAGGCTCGGCTATGAACATGGCATATGATTCTATTCAAGACATGCGATAAAGCACATATTCAAGTAATGAATTTGAACATTGATGTTGGGTTAGTATGATGAGCTGAACCTTGGATGCATGCAAGACAATGATATGGGGTTGGAAGACCTACAAAAATGATGTTCCTATACATACAAAAATGATGTTCCTATACTAACCATCGTAAACAAGTAAGTAAAAGGGAGAAAGATATGGGGTTGGAAGACATACAACTTATTACATAGTTGGTCCTCGTACAAGAGGGTGTGAGTTAAAGTCCGAAAGTCTAAATTAAACTAATTATTACAAAACCGAACGAATAAATAAGCAAAGAATAACTAGCTAACTACTCTATTACAACAAGGATAATAATGGTAAGTAGACTAACTATTTAAACTAACTAGCTATAATAATTACAAATAAACAATAATAATAAATCAATTAATTACAACACTAATAATTAACAAGACTAATTATAATAACAATAATAAATAAATTAATTAATTACAACAATGATCATGATGTAAGTAAGGATGCACAAGGGTTACATGCTCAATGTCCAAGAATAGCTCTGTCTGCCCCAGGCTTGCTCTGTTTCACCTTCAGCCACTGCCCTCTGTTTTGTGCCAAATACATTGTTGACCAAACATTGATGGCCGGCCGACCGTTAATGAAGCTCGGTCGGGCCTAAAGAAGGCTGGCCGTGCCTCAATTTCATGCCAAATTCTGTTTTGTGCTTTGAAGTGAAAACAATGCAGACAGAGTATTCTGGACTCTGTTTGTCCCTCTCACACTTCTCTGTCATGGGAAAGCCTCGATAGAAGGTTGGAATCATTTCCAAAACCATTAATGAACAAGTTGATTGCTTGATGATTTCGGGAACAATTTGGACAACAATCAATAAATGAAATGAACAACAACCTCCCTTCCCTCCTATCATAGAGTGAACTCAAAGAGGGAGGTAGAGACGCTTCAAGATTCATCAAAACATCATGAATTGATGTACGACAACCCTCGACACAATGGATTCGACATAACATCCGGCCGAACCCCAAGTAATATAACTCATTTTTTTTTTTATGTGGGTTGGTTCATTTTAAGCCAAATTCATTAGTCTTTACCATCCTTTAATCTGTTAAGTCCAAGATGATTGTTACGTCCACTAAATGAGAAATATGTCAAATGGGAGGTGATTCTCAACATGAAAAAGAGACTACACAATTGGCAATGAACCTCCGTAGAGATTAAGCCATTAAGCATAAATCGCTAGTTCACGTTTTGAATAACCATTAACCAATTGAAACAACTCTCAAATGAAAGTGATGAATGGCAAGTTGATTATTAAAATGAGGTTCATAAACATGGAAATGAGTAAAATAAAAGCTAAGAACAATAGACAACAAGCTATGTAAGCAAACTTATGAGACAACAACCAAGCCTATCAAAGCATGAACTATTTAAACAACCTAAAACAACCCCAAAATAGCCCTCAAGAGATGAAAAATAGTGGCTTAGAATGCATGAAAAGAGCCTAAAAAGCTAATTAACAAAAAGAGAAAACAAGACTAGTAAGTAAGCACAAGAAGATGGCTAATCCCTCCATTTTTGAAACCTCAAAGCATGATTTTCAACCCCTTTTTAACTCTAGAAATCAGTTTAGGGAGCAAAGAAAAAGAGTGTAAAAGTAAGGGTTTAAGCTATAGGTAAAGGTGTAGACAGAGTATAAACTCTCTCTACCCTTTTGGTAGCTCTCCAAATCCAAACATAAACACTTGGAATAGAATCAAAACAACATAAAGCTACAAGAACTAGATAGCAATGAAAGAATAAGAAGTAAAAGAGAGGATGACAAGCTTATACCTCTCAAAGAAATAAGCTTTTGCTTATGATTCAAACTAAGTCTCAACACACTCTCAAAGCTTGAATTATTGTGTTCAAGGCTCAAGCAAGGTTCCTAGGCCAAGGTATCAAGGTGTATATGGTGTATGGATATAGATTCAAGGTGATAGGTTTGCTCAAAGTGTTGCTTGCACAAGAAGAAGGAGAAGAGAGTGTTCTCAAGGTGATGTAGAGGCTTTGTAGAAATTCTTCAACCCTCAAAACAGAGATATATGGTCGTTTTTATAGAATTTGAGCAAAATGGGTCATAAATATCTTCAAAAATGGACAACTAGTGGGTTCCCGCCCATAATAGTGTTTCTCGTTACTAAGGCACGACCGGCCATCAATAGCCACGACCGGCCCTCACTGAGGCACGGCTGGCCCACAATGTGTTCCCCTGTTTTTCTATTTCAACCTCAGCATAGGGTGGCACAATGTGTAAAATTGGATTTCTTAGGTATAATCAGTGGAAATATGGAAGGTTTGGGATTGTTTCAGAGCTTCAAACATGGCCCCTTCGCTGAGAACTCGAACCACGCATAACACCACTTTCATCATCAAGTGTACCGGACAAAGCGGTCAAAATGGGGTGTCCATAGTTACCTTTCTTTGACAGAGCTCAAAGTCATAAAGTGACGTGAGTGAATGTCAAAGCCCAGAGACGATCCATTTGACAAGGCCGCAAGGCTCGGCTAAAAAATCAAGACAAATGCAAAGATTGAACTTAGGGGTAAAATGCGAACAAAATGCAGCAAATAACTGATGATCATGCAACGAAACATAACGTAAATGAAGCAATGAAACAACGCTACAATCTAAACAAGAATGCAACGTTTGAATGAAAACGTAAATCAAAGCAAAATAAACCTCGCCGTGTTTCACATGGAAAGAAGTGAATAAATAGGCACGTCTCGTGTGAAAAGCACAAAGAAAGCACAAACCAACTTACGTCTCATGTAGAAAGGATATAAGAAAATGTAGACCTAACTACACCTCGCGTAGGAAGGGAGAGGGGCAACATAACCATCCAGTGCACCTGAAGTCTCAACCGAGATCCTAACGCGTCTCACGCGATAGGAGGAAGAGTGGTGTGAACAAACAGGTGCACTTGATGTTTTTTAACCAAGGTAAACAATCCTCACATGTCACATGCGAGAAGAGGAAAGGTGGTGTGAATGAACATGCAAACCTGCCATTTTTAACTGATTTGAACAATCCTAACGCGTTGCACGCAATAGGAGGAGAAGGTGTGAACAACGGGCGCACCCGATGTTTTTAACCGATGGTATAATCCTAACGCGTTGCACGCGATAGGAGGAGAAGGTGGTGTGAACAAATAGGCACACCTGATATTTTTAACCAATGGTACAATCCTAACGCATTGCACGCGATAGGAGGAAAGGTTGGTGTGAACACCGGGACACGCCCAAATGTTTTTAACCGAATGTATAATCCTAACGCGTTGCACGCGATAGGAGGAAAGGTTGGTCTGAACATCAGGACACGCACAAATGTTTTTAACGGAAGGTATAATCCTAACGCATTGCACGCGATAGGAGGAAAGGTTGGATGGATAAAAGAACAAATAAATCGCCTAAGTGTGGATTCTAAACATGGATTCTACATAGAGATACGTAAAATCAAAACAATCAAAGCGATGTAGTAAAGAGAAAGCCAATTTGGTGGTAAAAAGGATAATGATTTTACTGTGGCACAAATGATTTTATCTGGAACTCCTTTGAATGAACCGTACATACAATATTGTCTGTAATGAACTACGATTCAGGCAAAACAAATTATAAACTAATGGAATAGTCTTAAACAAACTGAAAGTTCTGAAACAAAACAACTCAACTTATGAGTTTAAATTTTGAGTTAAACAAATGAGGCCAAGTAAATCGAATGATGCATCTACACAAAATAATAAAAAAAGAATAAAATGAATTTTTTCCTTCGTTCCTTTGTTGTTGTTTTTCTTTCTTGCTTTTCATTGTTTTTCTTTTTCTCTTTCTTTTTTGCCTTTTTTGCCTTTTTTGCTTTCTTTTTTTCTACTTCCTTTTCTTTTCGCTTTTCTCTCTTTTCTTTTCTTTTTTTCGCTCTTCTTTTTTTTGCTTTCTTCTTCACTGTTTTTTTTTTCTACCTTCTATTTTTTTTTTCTTTTTTTTTTAACTCCATAATACAAGAAATAAAATAAACAAAAAACAAAAAACAAAAAACAAAAAACAAAAAACAAAAAACAAAAAACAAAAAACAAAAACAAAAACTGAACTGGGTTCACACTGAGAGCCGGCCGAGCCTCAATAAAGCACAGTCGAGCATCGTGACAGCTGGCCAGGCTTCGATAGCGGCAGGGGCAGTTTTGGGCATTCCACGCGATTTGTTTGTTTAAAACAAACTCAAATCCTCATTTCTCACACCTTCTCATCCAAAACTCCCTTCCCTCTCTCTCTAGCCTCCTTCTCTCTCTAGATTTCCTCTTTTCTTAAAGTACCCAATAACCCTCACCATTTTTTTCTTTGAAATCCTTCCCCTCCTCTATACTTTGAACCAAACAAAATTGAATTTGGTGGATTTTTGGGGTTTCCCTTTTGGTTTTTCTCACATTTTCCCACACCTTCCTTCTATTCCCCTTTGATTTTTCAAAACTTTCTTCACTTTCTCCCTCCTAGGGTTTGAAATTTAGGATTTTACCTATTTTCACTCATCCTCTCACTTTTTCTCCATTTCCTCCACTTTTTCCCATAGCTAGTGACGAGGTTCCCATTTCGGACCCTGCCATTGGTATATGGGCCGTCTTAGGAGCAGATATGGAGGCCGAGGACATTCTCGTATTGCCTCCCCTCGTTGATAGGCCATTTGATGCGGCCATCTACCGATCACGCACACATGTTCCGCCCCCAAGTGGCATTTTAAGATTCGAGGGCCTCATCCCCGGGATAGACGAGAACATCTTGCTGCCAGAGCCCAAGGAGCACTTGTCTGCTGATGCCTTCACGGTAAGCAACTTTCCTTTGTTTGGATGCATTATTGAATCTCATAAGCAGACTACTACTTAATGCCATATACATCCCATTTACAGGTGATAGCTAGGAGGATTGGTGGCTATGGATCCATATCCAGCCCCCGGCGTTGGTATAAGAGACTGCTCGCGGAGGTCCGCGTATTGGTTGACGCAGCCGGCTTTAGGCCATTCTGTTCAAGGCTCATAGATAAGGGCCGAGTCACTATTGTACGGGGCTCTGGTAGAGAGATGGTGGGACATTACAGATTCATTCCACTTCTCATCGATCGAGGAGCTGACTCTGACCCTGTACGATTTTTTGATGCTCACTGGCCTGCGAGTTGGAGTTGGAGGCCCGATCCCATGTGATCCTAACATGATGCAATAGAGAGCCGCACAACGTCAGCTTCTTAGGACGATCCCAGACATCACTAGTTACGGGATGGTGAGGTTTAGCTGGTTTTATGATCACTTCTCTAAATCCCAACCTGCTACTCCAGATGAGGTCGCATAGTACACTAAGGCTTCCTCATGTATCTCCTCGGTACTACCCTGTTTGTGAGCAGGGAAAATACCGTGGGGTTATACCTTCTAGGGGCACTGGTGCACCTACCACAGGTGACAGAGTACGATTGTGGTGGCGCCGGCCTGGCCACCTTGTACTGCTATATGAGCTATGTCTCCTGCTGCAAGGCGGATTCACTCGGCGGCTATTGGAGGGTTTGAGAGGTATGCCTCACACTTATTTTTTATGTGCATGCTGTTCATTCTGCATTTTCTGCTCATTTTTTCTTTGTATTTCCTGTTTATCTGCTCATTTACGTCATCCATCTTTTTCTGCTTGCAGCTCTGGGATTACACATACTTCACCTCTCTGGCTCCGGTCTTGGTGAGGCCGATCGAGTTGTCAGTACCCCACTCCTGGTACTACAACTCCTAATTTGAGTGCTACCGCCGCGTAGACCGAGACTTCCCCTTCTTCTGTCGCTTCTTTGGCACGATCACTGCAGATCAAGTAACAAAATATTAACCTTTAGCTTTTACATATCGTAAGCATGCTGCACTGTTTCCCATACTACACGGTCATTCTCATACTGTTGCTTCTATACCGCACTGTCATTCTCATATTGCACTGATTTCTTACACTGCACTGATTTCTGACATCTGATGTTTGCTTCTACAGGTTGGCTGGCATCCTTGGGCAGGCATTCCCCAGGCGTCGAGGATGACCTATGTCGCTGCATGGCATGCCTCCACCATGCGGATTCTGTTCGAGGGCCCCTTTGGCCGAGCTTACTACCTAGGGGAGAGGTTCATCCGCCAGACACTAGGTGTCGCTAACCCTGACATTCCACATCCTCCTCCTCCAATTATGAGGGTAGTTGATGAGCTTCAGGATGGTCCTCAGATTGACCTCCTGATGTTGGGCGAGGATGGCGATCGACATCACAAGCCTGGCGACTTCACCACCTTCTTACACACTCGAGTGATGACACCTCTTACACCGAGCGTGGTTCACGCTGTGCCAGAGGTTGCTACTGTGGCTGGTGATGCGCGTGCTAGAGGTGCCCCTGTCGTTGCTCTCATTCCTATGTTTCCCGTGATTCCCACTAAGATCATATACATGCGTCCAGATGGAGTGATCTAGTAGATCTCACTTGAGCATATCGAGGAGAGAGACTGCAGGCTAGCGTTCGCTTCTGGCATTGAGCAAGTATACATTTCTTTATGCTTCTACTCACTGCACATTATCATGTTTTGTTTTCTACCATTTCTGTTCATTGTTCCCTATTACTTCTGTCCACCTTTCTCAAATTCTATTCCTTTTGCAGATACCCTGGGCGTATGCTGATGACCTCCTCTAGACGATCGACCGACTACTCCTTATGGTACGGAGGAGGCAGACCGCCTTAGTCAATCATGGGATTGAGGTACATTCTGTCTGTAGTTCACTGTCGTTGCCATACTATTTATACTCCTATTAGTCCATACTGATACCTATACTCTTTTCAACTTAAGTCGGCACCAGCAGTGCCTGCAGGACCTCCTTCTGCTAGTAGATGAAGACATGGTCCAGTGAGGGGCCGAGGGGAAGCCGATCGAGGGGGGGCCGAGCGAAGCAGCGCTCACCTTCTGAGGAGTCTTTTGACGGGTCTACGACCCCCAAGGACAAGGGGGAGGAGGTTGACTTGTAGTCCAGTAGCCCCAGCGATGACAGTGACGCACCTCCTTCGTAACCAAGAAGGAAGAGGGCAAGAATGGGTTACTGATGAGGATGACAATTTTGTTTTGTTTTTTTTTTGCTTTGTAGTTAAAGACTAGTTTCAAATAGACCCCCCCCCTTTTTGTTTTTTGTTTTTCTGTAAAACAATGATCGGGGTTGGACCCGCTAATTATAAAAGACAAGTTTTGGAATCTCCTTGCACACTGTAATGAATGGCATGTGATGAATGGCTCATCCTTTGCATGGTAACTTCACATAAGACTTAAAACAACGAATATTTGCTCTTGCATTCATTTTTGAGTTGGATAGCAACCAACAACCATATAAAATGTAAAATACAACTCGATAACAGGGAAACAAAATGAAAATAACTCGAAAACACTAAAAAACACTTGGTACAAACAAAACAAGACTAAAAACACAACTTTGGTATGTCAAGACAAAGGCTAGCTTTTCCTGCAACTGCACTGATCTAAAACATCATTTAGACCCGGCCGAGCATAAAAAGGCACGATCGAGATTCACTAAGGCACGGCTGGGCCTAAGTGTGAGGTCTGTTAGTGCTGCCTAGTTGTCATGTAATGCTTCTTCTCATCTTCTATAAATGGTGCTCTCATGCAGTTTTTTTGGTAGAATAGCAAGTCTTTGATATTTTGCTCCCAAGATGGAGACATTGTGCAACAATAGGCCCCGAGATTGGATAGCCACTTTGGATGGCTTGGAAAAGGTGAATTTTCGCGGTTTTGGCCTAAATGCCCTTTTTCCTCTAAGCCGCACTTCTCTTTGTTTTCCATTCCTCCATGTTGCTGTTTGATGTTGGAACCCGATCACACATGTGTTTTAATTCGGATCCCAAGAGGTGTGTCTGACACTCGAGGAATTTCGAGCTTTAATGGAGTCCAAGCGCGACGAAGAAATTGTACCACAGCCCTGTTTTAGCCATGCCCAAGCTTTGGGACGGATGTATGGGTTAACATTACATGAGGCTCGGTCTTTGGCACATGATGGGGAGCTAGACATCCCCAGTTTAGTTCATCGATTTTCCGTCATTGGAGATAAGAGCGACCTTCTTTAGCGAGGCCGCCGGCAACATGCTCTCTGTTTATGCCTTTTTGCACAATTCCTCCTTGCCCCTAATTTCGGTGGAGCTAGCATCCAGTTGATTGAAGTGGCTCAACGTCTGAAAGAGGGTAACCTTGATGGGTTTAGATGCTTTCTGCCGAGGAGAGACCACCCAGTTGGCAAGGAATCCGCTACTTCTCCAGGTATTTATTTTCCACCATTATAATTTATGATTCTCACATCACTCAACACTCATTCTTTGTTTTTCTCTCATATCCTTTCTCACTTTTTTCTCATCTTACACCTCTTTATTATTTAATCTCTCTTATTTTTCATCCCTCTCTAGGTATGGTTGATGGATAAACTGCAAGTAGTGGGCCCTTGCCCCGAGCACTCGGCCCGAGCTTACTTCTTTCACCAACAGCTAGTGGATTTCCTCTCAGAGAGTTTATGGTATGATTGGATGTGCAGCTGGTCTGCAGCTGACATAACTTGGCGTTGTCCCTGGCTTAATTTAGCTGAGATGAGCTACAACATGTCCCGACAGTCGGGTGTAGAGTTGATTAGCCGCACACATTGTGTATTCTATTTTCCTCTCCGATTCTGATGCTAGTTCGGGCATGATCAGATATGTCCAGATGAGGGAGTGGAATACACAACTTCATTTCCAGTTCATGCCTCGCACTTGCCTCGGTATCTTGCGGCCTACAGGATGAGAGAGATTCTGGTCCCTGCCATTAGTTTCAATTACACCCTGTCTGAGGAGTGTTTGACTCGGCTTGAAGAGGAGGCAGAGATTGGGCCATCTTTGGCTTGAGCCACCTAACTTAGCTGTGCCCCTAGTTTTACTACTTTGATCTAAATCAAAGAGTTAGAGAATGTACTTGTGTTGAAATCAGTACTTGTGTTGAAATCAATAAAATTAAAGTTGTGAGTACTAAAAATTTTCCTTTCGGTCCCAAAAATGGTCCAAGTTGTAAAAGGGTAAAATTTTGAGAAAAATCAACTTTTATTAAAACTTTTTAAAACTATTTTCGAAAATGATCACCACCGGACACACACAAAACCGATCTCAAGATGTACAGTCCTGAATCAAAGGAAATCATAACTGCCCCTGATTGCATACCACCACTGCTATACATTGTACACCGAGTCTTCTTCCCAAAATGAAGGTCACAATCAAGCTACGAAGATCACAACCAAGCTTATAAATAGTGAACAAAGATGACCTAATCAAACAAATAGACAGGACAGTTAAGTTGGAGATGATTACGGCCGAACTTTAGGATGAAGTTGCCTACGTATCCCAAAGATGGAAATCAGGCCTTATGTAGTTCGGTTGAGGTTCACTCGGGTTTTAGCTCTCTCTTTTGCGCTCTAACTTTTGGGAAAGTCACCCTTTAGAGTTTTCAACCTTGCAAGCTCAGTTTTTCTTTATTTCTAATTTTTTATGCTCTAATTTTTGCCTAGGTCGCCCTTTCGAGTTTTCGGCCTAGTGAGCCTCTCAAGGGTAGCATTTCTTCAACTTGTCCATATTGATTAGCTATGAAAACTCCAAACCATCTAAGTCCATAAGAATAACCGCCCCTCCTGACTAGATTGACTTGATGATGTAAGGACTAATCCAATTAGGTCTAAACTTGCCCGTAGGGTCATGAATGGGAGCTCAGTTTTCTTTCAGTACCATGTCCCCTTCTTGAAGATTTCTGGACTTAACTTTCTTATTAAAAGCTCTTGCAATTCGGCGTTGGTAGCCCTGGACATGATAGAATGTTCTTAGTCTTCTCTCATCAAACAACATTAACTCCTCAAACCTACTTTGCTGCCAACCTGCCTCTGCTATCTGACACTCGGCCATAACTCGTAGTGAGGTCACTTCAATTTCGATCAGCAAAACAGTCTCCATCCCATAAACGAGAGAATAGGGGGTCGCCCCTGTAAATGTTCAGATTGAGGTCCTGTAGCCCCAGAGCGCAAATGGAAATTTATTTGGCCAATCCATGTGGGTTTCCACCATCTTCTATAGAATTCTCTTAATATTTTTGTTCGCAGCCTCGACAGCTTCACTGGTTTGCGGCCGGTAGGTTGATGACTTATGGAAAGTCACGTTATATTTCTCAAGCAAGTCTATCACCTCTTTCTTGAAGTGCGACCCATTATTGGAGATAATCTTATTCGGAACCCCATACCGGTATATGATGTTGTTTTTGATGAACTTAGCCACATGCAACGCTTTTAGCACAGAGTAGGACTGGGCCTCTGCCCATTTCGTGAAGTAGTCGATTGCTACCAGAATGAACTCATGCCCGTTTGATCCCTTTGGCGTAATTGCACCGATAACATCTATCCCCCAAACAAAATGTTCATGCGATTGAAATGAATCTTACATTTATGGCTGCGTCGAACAAAACCAATACAATCCTCTTCCGTGCTTGACCAGGAGTAGCCTTGTTTAAGGATTTTCTAGGCAAGCATCACACCATTCATGTGGGCTCCGCACTCTCCTCCGTGGATGGCCTCCATAAGGCACTTTGATTCCTCTTCCTCAACACATAGCTTGTGCATTCCTAAATGGCTTCTTTTGTACAACTTGCCCCCGCAGATGATAAATTGAACGGCCAGGCGCCGTATTTCCCTTTTGTCTTTGGCATTTGCTCCTGGCGGATACACCTCATTTTCTAGGAAATTCCAGATATCGTAATACTAGGGGTTCTTGTCTGAAGCCTCATCTATCGTGGCAATGGTTTCATAGGCCGGCGCGTACTTTTGTTCAATAATAATCGGACGCATCCTGACTCCCAATGGAATGTCTACCATAGAAGATAGAGTTGCTAGTGCATTAGCAAATTGGTTGTTCTCTCTTAGTAGATAGATAAACGTTAACTTTTCAAATCTTGAAATTAGCATATCCAAGACCTGATGGTAAACCTTAATTTTCTCCTCTTTAACCTGCCAATCTCTATTGGCTTGAGACACAACCAAATTCGAATCCCTGATGACGTTCAACCTTTTTTTCCCTAATTCCAAGGTGGTTTCTAAACCAACAATACACGCTTTATATTTTTCTTCATTGTTGGATACTTTGAACCGAAGTTGAAGGCTAAGGGTATATGAGAGTCATCAGGTGCTATCAGCAACACACCGATCCCATAACCGTATTGATTGGCTGCTCCATCAAAGTACATCGTCCACGTTTTCTCCTCTATTTATAGAATATCTTCATCTGGGACAAGTACTCCACCACTTCATCCCCCTCTATTAGGTGATTTTCCAGGAATTTCGCTATAGCTCTCCCTTTAACTGACTTACATGTAACATATGTAAGATCAAATTCGGAGAGAAGAAACAACTAATGGGCTAGCCTACCCGTAAGTGCTGGTTTCTAAAAGAGATATTTGATGGGATCTAATCTCGAAACCAGGATTACAGAGTGAGCTAACAGGTAGTGCCTCAACTTCCGGGTAACCCATTCCAAGGCTAGACAAGATTTCTCGAAGGGAGTGTAACGGGTCTCGTAATCCATCATTTTCTTGCTCAAGTAGTAAACGACTTTCTCCACCTTGGCCTCGGACTCCTGAGCTAACATACACCCCATGGTTGAGTTTGTCACTGACAGGTACAAAATCAGCGATTTTCCCAATTCTGGCGGTGATAACACAAGCGGATTCTGCAGGTACTGCTTAACCTATTCCAAAGCAAACTGACAGCGATCATCCCATTGAATTTTTTTTCGCTTTCTTCAAGAGACCAAATAGTGATTCACAAGTCAAGGTTAGTTTTGAAATAAACCGCCTTATGAATCGCACTTTACCCAGAAAGCCACGCACCTCCTTTTCAGTCCGTGGTGGTGTCATTTCTAAGATGGCCTTGATTTTGGAAAGATTTACCTCAATTCCTTTCTGTGTGATTAGGAATCCCAGCATTTTTCTCGTTGTTACACCGAAGGTGTATTTTTGTGGGTTCAACCTCAATCTATAGTCTCTGATCCACTAAAAGAATTTCTCCAAGGCGGTGTAGTGGCCCTCTCGATCTTTGGACTTGACAATCATATCGTCCACATACACCTTAACCTCTTTGTGGATCATGTCGTGTAGAATGGTGGTTGTAGCCCTTTGATAAGTGGCCCCTGCATTCTTTAACCTAAACGGCATGACTCGGTAGCAATAGGTGCCCCACGAAGTAGTGAAAGCGGTTTTCTCCCTATCCTCGGGAGCCATCAATCCCCAAAAAACCCATCAATATGGGATAGTGGAAAATCATCCTTCGGACTAGCCTTATTCAGATCCCTGAAGTCGACACAAACTCTGATTCTGCCATCCTTCTTTATGACTGGAACAATATTGGCCAACCATGTCGGATACTCAGATACGAGCAAGAACCCTACCTCAATCTATTTGGTAACTTCTTCCTTGATCTTCAAGGCCCAATCTGGGCGAACTCTGTGCAGCTTTTGCTTAACTGGTTCGGCCTTAGGGTCAAGAGGGATCCGGTGCTGTACAATCTCAGGATCGATTCCAAGCATGTCTTCATAGGACCACGCGAAAACATCTTTGAAATTTTTTAATAAAGCGATTAAACGCTCGCGTTCCTCCGAAGATAGCGTGGACCTGATCTGGACCAAGTGAGGATCTTCCTCAGTATCCACGTTAATTCATACAATTTTATCTGTACAGGGCTTAACATGCCTCTCCTCCTTATGATCAGCCAAATTTTTCAAAACCTGAGGAATTTCTTCCTCTTCGTTTATGTCAAAATTTTGAAAATTGAGATCAGTATAACAAACCAAAGGCATAGAGAAATAGGCAAAGTCCACAACATTCCTATTCAAAATGTCTGGATCTTCGGTTACAGTGTAATCAAAAGAAAAGCTAAAAGACGACCTGGACAGGACTTTGGTATCTGGGTTACCACTCCCAGAAGTACCAGACTCAGAGGAATTCGAATCTAACTCTGACTCCACAGACTCAGTGGAATTAGATCCGGGCTCACTATCCGATTCAAAACTATTGATGACGCCTTGCTCAAACTTCCAGACCAGGCGTGGAGCCTTAGATGCATCCACGATAGGATTGGAGAAATCCACTGTTAGGTTATCCTCGATCATTGAGATAGTAAAACTATCCCCCAAGTTGGTGGTCTCAGCTCCAGCAATAGAACTTGTCAGTAAGTCAGCCAACGCTTTTCCTAACAGTTCCTCCTCTTCGATGTCCAGGTTTGCAGTCCTGCCTTGATTTGTGCTAGGACTTAGGTCTATTTGTTCATCATCCTCTTCTGGCAACTGGTCCCTAAAAAGATCTCAAACCCAAGATACCTTGTTTTTGTTTCCCAATCATACCAGGGCTCTAGGAATCCACAAAAGGGGAAGTTTTTCCCTTGGCAGACAAAACATTCGCTCAAAGTTCCCTTTATTGGTTTGCGAACTAACTCGTACTGCTTCCCATCCCTCTTTGCTTTCAGCCTTTCTCTCAGCTCTTGCCCTTTCCTTTGCCAATCTGCAGCGGTAGGTTTGTATCCCAACCCGAAGGCATGGGGGTTGTGACTAATCTCTTTAACAACAGTGCCTCCCTGTTTGCCACTTCGGCCTAGTCCCGACCCAGGCATATGCCCTTGTTTCTTCATCATGTATATGGATTGCGCACTCACATAGTCTTCATCGCCCTCTGCCATGATGGTTTGGACTAACCGAGCTTCTACTAAAGAGAAGCCAGAAAGGAACACTTCCCCATGTATGATTTTCAACAATGGTGCAGTGGTTCCTTGGGGAGGATAGATCGTAGAATTGCCATACACAATGGCAATCCCACCTTTGAAACGGTATTTTACTAACTGATGGACTGTTGATGACACAACACTCATCTGATGTAGCCAAGGCCTTCCCAGTAGTAAGTTGAACATGGTTGGTACATCCATTACATGGAATTCCACTTCGTGTTCGGACAGACCGATTAGGGCTTTTGAACGTTCCCATAACATCTCGGCTTGTATTGTTATAAGCCCGGATGGCTTGGGTCGTGGGTGTAAACTCAATCGGCCTCAAACCGATGACATAGGTGGTCCTCACTGGACACACATTGATCGCCGATCCGGTATCTACTAACACCACCGGAATCCACTTTTTTCGACTTTCCAGGGTTACATATAAAGGACGATTGTGGTTGGCGCCCTCAGGTGATAACTCCTTATCTGTAAAAGATATCACCGGCGTAACGTCTCCAAATGTTACCAATGATACCAATTGGTTCGTAGTGCCATCGATAGGCAATTTAATCCAGTTCATTGCCTCCAACAGTGCTTGGCTATGCTCTCGAGAAGCCATTATCAGCCCCCAGATTGATATGTCAGCCTGAATCTTCTTGAGCTGTTTTAAGACCATGTTTTGCTCAACATCCTTCTCTTTTGCTCTCTCAACCTCCATGTTAGAGGTCTCTAGCTTGTCTAATGCTGTGGGTTTGAAGTACCGACCGCTCCAGGTCATATGATTGATCTCGTCGGTATACCAGGTGTCATCTGGGGTATCAGCTTTCCAACCTTTGTCAGTGTATGCATGACTTATTTCGCTGTCTTCTCACCACTCTCCCGCAATCATAGCCGGGCTGGCATCAGGTTTTATCTACAGCATGTTGACATCACACACCCCATCATCATACTATTCTTCCTCTTCGGTTTCTAAATCCTAATATTTTCTAAGCTTCCTCAACATCCTTTTTCGGTCACTGGGGTCCCATTCAACTTTTTTGGTAGTTTGGGCATCACTCACCGTTGTTTCAAGTTCTTCTTTCCCTTTTCCTTTGCCTTGCTCCAAAGTTATGTTTGCTTGGATCTCCTCTATCCTTTCCCTTTGAAATTGTTTCAGTGCCCGTTCTTTCTCAGTCAGAGGTGCAGCCTCAGCCTTGCCTTTAACAATAATTTCCTCTTCTGTCCCAGCTTTTCTATGTGTTCCTCCATATTTGATTCCCGTTTACTCAACCATCCATTGCTTGTTTCTGGCTGGCTCAGGTCCTACGATCCTACTTGAATACAGCTTGTATCTTCTTTCTCGAAGAAGTAAAGATCCTTTAGATCCTCTTCCAATTCTGGCAGATCCTCCTCTAGGTTTGCTAAGTCATTCTGGCCTTGCTCGGGCCACTCATTCTGATTCTGCACCATTTGGTCTTTTCCAATAGCATTAATGCTGAGAAAGTCCAACAGTATGACTACCGACTTCGGCTGATCGATGGCCACAATGTATAAACTGGGATCGTACTCTTCTGAGAGCGAGACCCCTTTCTCTATGACACGGGTAGCAGACAACCCTGTTTTCAGTGCATGTCTCTCTCTCTCTCTCTCACTCTCTCTCTCTCTCTCTCTCCACTGCCACGAGCCTGGATTGGGTTTGTGGTGTTAAATCCATTATGCACATGTCTGTGCCTTTTGGAATGACCTCCTCTGATTTTGGTAGGTCGGTTGAGATAATGTATGTACTAGGGTTGTAGGTCGGTGGTAATGTATGGACGTGGTTAATGTTTCTAGGCACAGGGACTTGGTTGTGTGCAGGGAGTGTGTTGGTTGTTACGTTTTGTTTAGCGGGTGGAGTGATGACTTTATTGTCAATGAGATCCTGGATCTCATAACGTAGATGGTAGCACATGTCTATGGGATGGCCATGTTGTTGGTGGAAGATACAATACTGGGTAGGATCATGTTTGGGTGGCAATGGGTTTGGAAGTGGACGAGATCAAGAGACTTGAGATGCCCCTTTTGCATTAATAGCTTGAGGGTGTGGGTTGGGCTCATATGGAGGAGAGTAAAAACTCTTCGATTTCGGGGTGGACCGGTACTTTGTGAGGGTTGTGAGGTTGTGGCAGTAGCAAAAGGATTAACCATCTTGGCCATTGAAACAACAGTACTGACATCCGCAGGCCATGGAATAGTCCTACTGCTAGCATTGGTATTCCGAGAGAATGGCCTTCTTGCGGGTTCACTTGTTCTGTGGATGATAACCTTTTTGAATGCACTCTCAATCTAGACCCCTAGCTCATGTAAGGAAGCAAATGTGGACAATGGTGCCACCATCATTCTCTGCAACATGTTTGGCTCAAGGTTTTGGACCACTAGTCTGACTTGTTCTCTTTTGGTAGGCCTATTTGTCATTCGGGCTGCCTTGGCTCTCTACTAGACAACAAAATCAATGAATGATTCTTTGGGGTTTTGGGTAGTAGCCTCCAGCTCACTAATGGTTACTTCTATCTGGGTGTTATATGAGAACTGATTGACAAATGCTTCAGATAGCTCTTTCCAATTCTGCTTTATTGAGTCCTCTAATTTAACATACCAGATGGCTGCCACATCGGACAGGGTTCTCCTAAACAACGAGAGCTTTTCCATCCGAGACAAACCTATGGGCCTCAATACATCTAAGAATAACCAGACATGCACAATTAGATCCCCACTTCCATCGAATCTGTCGATATGGGGCATCTTAAATTTCTCCAGTAATCTGACCGAAGCTTCAGTGTACCCATCTTCGATATTTGGAATGGAGTTGAAGCCTTGGGATTTCTTCAATGCTTTCTCCAACCTAGCAATCTTGACTAAGGCATCAAAAGGAAATATCTTTGCAGGCAATTGAATCGAAGGCCGATAAGCTGGAGCTGGGGGGAACATGTCCTGAGGATCTGGGATTGGCAGATTTTCTACTGGTGGGAGTAGATCAGGATTTGGCTGAGCAGCCAGGATAGGGTGCACGGTTTATGCAGATTCCCTAGATGTACGTCGTAGATCGGTAATGATTTCATCTTGTGCAGCTATCCTCTAGTTTACAGTATCCATGGTTCTTTGGAAAGCCATCATCATGGCAGCAAATTCCTCCGTGTTCTGTGCTATATCTTGTGCCATTGCTGGTCTAGGTGAGCTAGATGCTGGTGAACTAATTGAGCGAGAGTAGATAGGTGTTTGTAGAGTGCTTTGTGCTGGTGCTACCGACTATCTGTTCCTTCTTCATTGAGTGACTGGCAGAAGCGAGACAAACACTGGCTGACCACCAACAAGGTCTTGAGCTTTACAAAGCCTACCGAAACGAGTCCACACAACTTGGGGAATGTCGGGTCTTTCTGAAGCTATAATGGTAAACTACCTAGCAAAAAGAAAGAAAAACACAATCAAAATCAGACAGCACTTCGACCCCAATTCACAGCAATCATAACACCATCAATGTGAATGTTAACATGTTAATCACACTATCAATGTCAACATTCACACGTCAATGTGAATATTCACATTGTAAAATATGAATTTTCACATTACTAAATTGCTAACCGTTCAAAAAATATTTGTAAGGGTAGAAATGTCCATAAAATACTTTAAATATGAGAATTAAGATTTGGTAGATCAAATGTTCAAATAATAGAATTTATTGGAATACAAGAGTATCTTATGGATTAATTGGGATACAAACACTTGAAAAATAATTTTCTAATAAATCTCTCAATTTTTTAATAGAATTAAATTATATTAAATAAAATATTATTAATTTAAATAATAATAATTATTATTATTTTTGATAGCTTCATGGGGTTATGGAACCCGTCATTACACATGTATGGTACCCCTACAAATACATTAGCAAAAAGTAAGTCTCAAATACTCAGTACTTTTAAAACAAAGTTCATATGGTATTTCAAATTATTAGTTATAACTGAAATTGACAAATTCATCACTTTTGTATTAAAATTTTAAGAGACAACATAAAAAGTATTAATTAATAAATAGAATTAAATATTATTTTAAAAGTAATGAATAATTTTTCCAACTACTAATTGGGAAAATAACATGAAAGTGGCCTTTGTTATTGGTTTTTGGCATGACGATGCCATGAATAATTGTTTAAAATAAGTATGCTAGGGTACAATATTAAATTAATTATCTCATTTTAATTGGTAGGTAATAGGGAAAATAAGACAATCATATAGATAATTTTGTAATGTATCTCTATCCCAGTTTTCTCATTTTAAGGGGCATAGGATTTACATGAGTGAATTTGGTTAGAAGCGGACATTCACATTCAAAAAGTATGCTATGGAACAATACTAAATTAATTGTATCATTTTAATTTGTAGGTAATAGGGAAAATAAGAACGTCATAAAGATACGTTAGTAATGCATCCCCATCCTAGGTTTTTTTTTTTTGGCACCAAAAGATTGTGGATACTTTTTTTTGTTAAATAAATTTAAAGTATTAAAATAAAAAAAATTAAAAAAAAAACCCCCTTCTCTTTCCACAACATCCAATTACATGGACATGCATGCAACATTCTCAGGCGATACTAAAATATGGCTTCAAACAAAATCAAGCTGATCATACTATGTTTGTTAAACATTCCTCTCATGATAAGACAACAACTCTCATTGTATATGCAGATGACATAGTGCTTACAAGAGATGATGTTGAAGAAATCCTTTTGTTGAAGAAATATTTGGCCAGTGAGTTTGAAATTAAACACTTAGGGAACCTGAAATACTTTCTGGGGATTGAAGTAGCTAGGTCCAAAGAAGGGATTTTCATCTATCAGAGAAAATATGTCCTTGACTTGTTCAAGGAAACAAGGATGCTTGGAAGTAAAGCCTGTGACATACCACTGGAACCTAATCTAAAACTTTGTGATGATAGTGGGGGAGCAACTGTTGATAGGGGGAGTTATTAGAGACTACTGGGTAAGATTATTTACTTAGCCCATTATCGTCTTGATATTGCTATTGTCATTAGTGTGGTTAGCCAGTTTATGCATGCTCCTCACGAAATACACTTGGTGGCAGTTATGAGAATTTTGAAATACTTGAAATCTTTTCTTGGAAAGGGTCTTTATTTTCCCAAACATGATCATCTTGGTGTGGAAGCTTATACGGATGCTGATTGGGCAGGATCAGTAACTTATAGGAGGTCCACTTCAGGGTATTATACTTTTGTTGGAGGCAATTTGGTTACTTGGAGAAGTAAAAAATAGAATGTGGTTGCCAAGTCTAGTGTGAAAGCTGAGTTTAGAGTTATGGCACAAGGTGAGTGTAAGCTCTTGTGGATGAAGTTGTTATTTCATGATTTGGTAATTGACCAAAAAGACTCAATGCGGCTATATTATGATAAGAAGGCTGCCATCAACATAGCTCACAATCCTGTTCAACATGACATGACCACGCATGTTGAGATTGATCATCATTTCATCAAAGAGAAGCTCATTAGTGGCACAATATGTACTCCATTTGTGAAGTCTGGTGAACAACTTGCAAATATTCTCACTAAAGGAGTTGGCAGTAAACCAATTCATGATATTCTTGGCAAGCTGGGCATGAGAGATATCTTTGCACCAGCTTGAGGGGGAGTGTTAGAATATATGTTAGGATCATTCTATTATTTGTTTCCTTATTTAGATTATATTTTGATTTCTTAATTAGTGCCTTAGGACTTTCTTATTCTATTAGTTGTTATTTCCTTATTGTGTTATTTCCTTATTTATGCCTCCAAGGTTTCCATTGTAAGCTACCTATTATCAATATAAAAGGAGTGATTGTCTAATTATTCTCTAAGTTAGTTTTCTCTCAAATAAACAATATTGAAGTGTATTTATTTTAATAAAATAACAATAGATAATTCATCTTACAAGTTGCCTTAACCTTATCATCTTTAGAATAAACATTATGTTTTTTTTTTTTTAAGGAAAAAAAAGGTTAAATACATGTTGGATCTAACTAAATCTAATTGGATCCTATTAAAAACTCATTGATCCCGAAAATAACAACAAATCATGTAAATATATTGGTTATTTTCGTACTAAACACTATTAGTTGTATTATGTCATTTAACTAAAAAAAGGGAGAAAAAAGAATTGAAATATGTTGGACATGATAGTTTCAAGAATTGCATGAATCATAAAAAGTGAATTGAATCGTGAATCAATTGTGAATCGTGCGATTCACAAAAGAATCACTTCCAAAATAGATTCACTCATAGGTTTGTATCGATTTGTAAAAATTGCGAATCGAATCGGGAATCGTAAGATTTTAATAATAGACTAGGGTAAAGGAATTTTTGATGTTCACAGCTAGAGAATCACTTAATGGGCACTACAATCTACTTACCATTAGGTTTGTTATGGGTTTTGGTTAATTCATTTGAAGAATTAGAGCTCTGGGTGAAAGGGTCACTCGAGAAAAGGTAGGAAAAGGAGTACGAAAGGATTAAAAACTGTAGAGATTTAAGATAAAGACAAAATGCAACTCCTCAAAATATTCTCTCATCGGGGAAAGAACAATTAGGGCAGAAAAGTCCCAAACTGGGATTTTATATAACTGATGGGGAATCACCTAACCATTGTTTGAACAAGTGAACCATTTGGATATTGGGTTACTCCTAAAATATGGTGGTTTTCTACATAGAATGGATTTTATTTCATAAAATTATACACTTCTTGAGTACATTACAAGTGATGTGGTTAGCCTTAAATTTCTATGGTTTTCAATTATTACTTTTGTTCGTACTATAATAATTTGCACCCAACCTTTGTCATTTACTAACACTAGTAAAATATTGATAATTTTCTCTTTAACTTTTACAAAAGAGTGATATAATAGTAAGACAAGATAAAAGTTAGACAAATAGGAACTACCCTTAAGGCTTACATCTTTCCAAGACGATGCTTTGTTACAACAAAAGTAGAGTTAAGTCCTGTATAGTTAAAGCCCTTGGCTTGTACAAAAGTAAATACGGTAAATACACAAAAGAAGCTCTCGCTTCAAGTCCTCCCAAGCTATTGCCTTGGCAAAGGCATATCATCGGCACCTGAAATGTTTTTCTCACATAAGGTGAGCCAAAGCCCAGTAGAAATAGTCCAACACAGTATATGAATCTTAACAAAACTATAAGATGAATGCATATGCAATGCTCGTGCCAAAACATTTTATGTCTCTTTCCAAAACCATGCAATGCCAAGTTAATATCATGGTTCATAAATCATTTTCCTTTACAATAGAAACTAGGGTGGTGAATCACACTTTGGGAATTTCAAAACTATACAATCTTTTCTAGAAATTTCGTTCGGAGGAAACTATAAACTGGGACCTATGTAAACAAAGGCTATACAAGCACAACTATTACCATTTCACGGAAATTTCGTCCGCGGGATCGACACCCATGTATACACGGGGTTTTCGAGACTTTCACACTGGACACGCATGCCAACTTATTTGATGTAACAACAATTCCTTCCCAGATTCACCCATTTTCTCAAAACAGTAACATTTCCAATATATAAGTGTGAGATAATGCTCAGTGCAAATGAATGAGAAAATAGTTTCAATTATCCTAATTCACATACAATTTCTACAACACTCATAGCTATCCTCCACCGATAGCCCACAATAGATATTTCTAAATAGATAAACAATTATCAATAAAGATAAATTCTCCAAATTTTCAAGAGGTGAGTGATAATGCATATCTAACTCCACCTTCCTCATCAACCTCAATCCAATTTCACAATTTCAATATCAATCTCATAATTTATATAAAATCAGCATTTGAGGCATTTAGGGAAAAACCCTTTTCTTTCCAAAATCTATCTCAAATACCAAAATCAACTATTTGTTCCCAACTCAACATTTTCTTCCATACCAAAATCATTTTGAAGGACCTATTTGAAAAACCCCTCTTTTGATTTTTACCCAAAACCCTAGGTTGTTCCAAATCTTCTAAAATCTCAATATTGTTTAGAAATAACAAATAACTACGTTAAAACTCATAAAAAGTGTGGAAAGTATTCCTACCTTAAGCTAAAACACGAGAGAGAGAGAGAGAGAGAGAGAGAGAGAGAGAGAGAGAGAGAAAGAGTGAGGGAAACCTAAAGACACCAAAAATCAACTTTGCTCCGGTTAGAACAAAGCCCTCGTCGAGCTCTATCTTTTTAACAAAGGCACACGGGTGAAAAGATCAACAGATCTAGGTGGATTTGTAGAGAGAAGATGAATTTTAGAGAGAGTGTGTCTCAACTTAAGGCTTTGAAATGTTGAGAGAGAGAGAGAAAGAGAGAGATGAAAAAGTGATGTAAAAAGTGACTTTTACAGATTGATATACGCGCAAACCGATTGAGCGCAAGAAGTGTCGCTCGAGCATCCAGACACAAAAGCTATGACTACTCGAGTGCATGAAGTTTCAGTTGAGCGTAAAATACAAACTCCTAGTAGTCTTACAAACAGCGAACCACATCTCGAGCACAAGAAGTCTTGCTCGAGCAGGATACCACTCAAGCGCAGAAAACATCGCTCGAGTGAAGAATGCACACTCCCAGTAGTTTTGTAGGCCTACAAAAGTACTGAGAATTCACAAAGTTCGCTTGAGCGTAAGACTCAAAATCTGGGCAACAACAATTTTGAAAAACTAACTCCCAACCTGTTCCAAACACAACCCTGACACTCCAATGACCAAACTCAATGAGGAAAAAGAGAAACAAGACTTGAATCACATGTAAGACGATGAAACCCGGATCCAGAACATCAAATGGGTCGGGTCTAAACTAGAATCACTATAACCTTCCCCCCTTATGGAATTTCGTCCCGAAATTTAAACCAAACATCAAATCCATGTTTTAAACCAATTACAACAAGGGTAGTAAATCAAATTTATCACCATGATCTGTCCATCGGTCATCCATTCTTATCATAATGATAAACAAGTTCTCGATATTGAATATACAATTCATATTTTCAAAACATATACAATGTTTATATTAAATCAATACAACAAAGTTTTCAATACATGCTCAAACATCAATAAATAGGTCCGGATACATTTTCAGGTTCTTCATTATGTAAAAACGAGGCAAGCAACATACTATGTGCTTAATTAATTAATTGATTATGTCAAAAATCTTGAGAAGATTAGGTTGTTGGAAGAAAAAAAGACGATTCATCTTCATGATGTTGTCCAGGCTTGATGATAAATATTTTTTTGTCATTTTTCCTTCTTATGGTCTTCCTTTATATATATAATTTAATCCTTTTTTTTCATTTATATTGAGAGTATTATTCCAATTTTTATGTAGACCAATTTTAAAAGGCTACTAAGGAACCCTCCTTTAGAGAATATTTCAAGCAGTGTCCATCGTTTCTTGGTAGATCTTCCTTCTTCTGTCCATGAGCAACTTGCAGGTTCTCCCAAAGAGATAATGAAACTACGTGGTGTGATGCTATTTAAGGAGGGTTTAAAGCCTGATGGTATTTGGTTCATTTTAAATGAAGTGGTGAAGGTAATTAAACAATTTGCCTGGGCCAATTAGAATATGAGGGATAAAATTTTATTTCATTTAAGATCTGTCACTACAATTTTTGAATTTCAATGTCACAAATGCGAATTTCTGTTCTGTAGTGGGCAAGTAAGAGTATAAAAAATAAGCACTTATTGCATCCAACATTTACCCATGGAAGTACTCTTGGCATGTATGAAGTGTTGATTAGCAAGCTGTGCGTATGTGACATGATCACAGATTCTATGGTACTGTGTTACTTCATTGAAGCTAAAAAGATATGTACAGTGCTAAAATCTGATTCAGCAGCAAAGTATATCTTTTGGCAAGTATGATGATATTGGGAGTTCGTGATTCTAATCAGTGTAGAACATCTACAGCCTCATTCATTGGCATCTATGTTACCCGGACTTTTCTAAATTTGTAAAGCACCCATGCCAGGCACTAAACATTAAGGAAATGCAAGGGATATGTGGCTAATAAATTTAGTTAGACATGCATCTAACAAGTATGTCTTAAGTAGTCAAGTGTACTAGTATATAAATATGCATGAGACCCCCATTGTATGCAATAAAAAGCTCTATGTTTGTTGTTCAACATCATTTTATCCTAAAAAAAAAGAAGTATTTAAACATATAAAATCTAATTGCATCGTGATGTCCTTAAGACATACGAATTTGACGAACTTAATACTGTTTAGTCACCAATTGTTCCAAAAGCTTAAACTACCCAACAATGTATATCAAGCTATCCAAAACCCTCCCTTACGTTTAACCCCATTTTGCAGATGGAAATGCAAACAAAAAGAGAACTAGACAACCAAAAAGAAAAGAAGAAACCAAATGGGGACCGAATACCAAATGCCAACAGAAAGATTTTAACTCAAGGCCTCTCTCAACCTAAGGTCTATACTATGTTAAGTCACCATTTGTCCCAAAAGCTTAAGCCGTCAGGAAATGAGCAACAAATACCTACATACCAGGAGCCGGCACTAATTCCCAAGTCCATAGTAACATAGATTGGTATGTAACTCCCAAACACAAACTTGGTATAGAACATTGATTTCTAGTTCTTAATTTCATAATATACATTCCATTAGATCTATAATTGGACATGAACTATTAAGTAATGCCACCAAGTCAAGGATATGCCGTTCATCTATTGATGTGTTTTCTTAGCCTGTGGATGTTGACTATGGAAAGAAGTGTAAAATGGTATTACAATTTAGTAAAAATTTTGATTAACTCTAGAGTGGTTATGGTGTCCTATATCCCATAAAAATGTGTTTCACAGAATGGGTCACACAAGTTATCTATTATTTTTATTTTTGTTTTACATTTTTTATTATAAATTAGATGGGTATATTTTCTTTTTTGTCTTTTTGTAGGAAAGTGCAACTATTCTTGCCAAACTTCTACTTCCTTAAAGTTTTAAGAAAATGGCCATGCAAGACTTGAGAACCCTTGTCTTAGAAAGGTCAATAATGAGTATACGCTTACGGGGAGAAACTAACATAAAGCTTAAAGCTTAAAGTTTGCGAATTTGCCACTCAACAAAGTGGGCTTAAAGCTGTGAATTTGCCACTAGACATAGTGGGCTTAAATGTACATTCGTTGAATCGTTCCAATTCAAGCAACAAACCTTCATCCATAGGCATTCAAGCAGTTTAACAAGTAAGCATTTAGCCTCATGGCAAGCATGCTAGACATGGCAATCACTCACACTCATGTAAGTATGCTAAAGCATTAAAAACTCACCTAGTACTCCAAGCTAAGAAGATATGAGTTAGAAATATATGCGTGATTCCTAACTATGCAAAATGTCTAATGCAACACATACGAAAAATGCAATTAATAGGCTCGGCTACTAATATGGTATATGGATCGATTTTGATAACATGCAGTTTAAACACGTATTCAAAGGTTTATTGAAATGACAATACAGTTAAAATGATATGCCGAGCCTCGGTGCATGCAATACAAGATGAATGGATGCAAGCATAAGGTATGCTAATTGAAACATGTCCCTAATCTAACCATCAAAAAAGCAGATAAATAAAAGAGAGAAAGGCGTGGGGTTGGAAGACATTTACATTATTACATTTTGCTCTCACGAAGGAGAGTCTGAATGAATAACTAAGCTAACTAGCAACTAATTAAAGCTAAGCTAATTAAGCTAATTATTACAAACCGAATGAAATAAATAGCTAAACAAATTAACTAATTATTACATCACTTGAATAAACTAACTACTAAGTTAACTAATTAAGTTACAACACAAATGTGAACGAACTAAGTAATTAAAGCCTATAACTACGTTGCCACTACTTCGCCTCGGGAAATAGAAGATGCACATGCTTGGATAGCACCCGAAAAGACCTCTGTTTTGCTCTCGAAAGCCTCTGTTTGCAGAGTTGAACACTTCCAGAACCATTTTGCTTCACCATACCAACATTCTGCTGAAGTTTGCATTAGTAGCCAGCCGGCCACTGGTAAAGGCTACCGACCAGATGCCGGCCATGGAAGTGGCCTGTCGACCATCTATGGTGCACAGCCGGCCACTAATGCACTAGATCATCATGCTGTAACAGAGTACAAACAGTGCAAAAAAAGGGTATTTCCTGGGATTGTTCGCACAATTCACCTCTCATTTTCATGAATAAATCCAAGGAGTTGTGAACTTAAGCCACAAAACCACCAATCCAAGCAATTTCATTGCATGATGGCTTGTGATTCAAGATGTGCAAGCTCAATAAATGCAAAACAAGGCACTCAAGAACCATCACCCTATTATGCATGATCAAGGGCAATGGAGACCTAGGAAACTTGAGACATTTCATCACTTTGAGTATGAAATGTCCCAATTTTCCTTGTGTTCAATTAACGTCCGATTGAACACACAACACACAAGTTATTATCTTGCTCAATTTTACTTGCCACTTTTATTTACTCATTTGATTACCAACAATTACTTAGTCAATTAAGTCCATTGGTGAGAGTTTTCTAAAGTGAAAGAAGTGTCAACCAAGGGGTGGTTTAAGGGTTAGAGAAGTTTCATACCATTGGTAATGAACCCTCAAAAGAGGATTAAACCATTAAGCACTGACCTCAATCTCAAGCTTAGAGAATCCCAAGTTTGAAACAACCCTCAAAACAACACCAAGCTTGTGAGGACCTTTACACTACAACCATGCAAAACAAGACTCAACTGACCCAAGAAGCCCAAAAGTAGTCTAAAATAAAGGTAAAAACATGCTGGAATATAGCTATAAAAAACTAGAAAATCATGCTAACATATAGAATTAACTAGGCTAGCAGACAAGACACAAGGAGGGGAGGCTAACCCCTCCAATTTTGGACTTCAAAACATGTTTTGTGCCACTAAAAATACTCTGAAATTCAGTGGTTAAAAGCCCAAAAAAAGTTGGTTTAAAAGTGGGAAACAAAGATGCAAAATCCTTAGAAACAAGGAATAAAGAAGGGTGAGACACCCTCTAACCTTAGATGGCTTAAAACACCAATTTCAACCCATTAAAACAGAGATTTTTACAGCTCAAAAATGGTCCAAAAACAGTGGGAAAAGAGAGAGAAACAAGTGTACTAAAACAAGTTAAAAGACAAATGTTATACCTCTTGAAGCCAAGCACAACTTTAGGCACAAATACAAGTCAAAAACACCTTCAAGAGCTCTAACAAGACCTTAAGGGACCTCAGCTCAAGGGTGATCAATTTTGTTTAAGGATGTGTATGCAAAAGAGTGACATAACTAGGCAAGTGTGCACAAAATTGCAATTTTGGTTAAGGATGTGTATGCAAAAGAGTGACATAACTAGACAAGTGTGCACAAAATTGCAAAAAGGAGAGAGAGAGAGAGAGAGAGAGAGAGAGAGAGAGAGAGATTTTTGAGTTTGATTCTCACCTCAAAACATAAGAGAGGGGGTCTCTATATATAGAAAACATGAAATCTATATAAGGAGATCCAGTCCTCCACGTGTGGATAGATGCAAGCATCTGTGCAAACAGCTGGCACAGCTGGCATAAAATATCTGTAGAAAACACTGGTGGTTGGCCGGCTATCAGTGATGGCCGACAAGGCACCATTGATGGCCGACAAGGCACATCAATGGCCGGCAGACAAGAAGTGCTGGCCGGCAGCCTCCATAGATGACCGGCAGGCCACCAGAGACTACAGGAGGGAAAGACCAAAGCATGGTCCAAAAACGAGACAAAATGGATGCAGGGTTTGAAAGGCTCAAAGCTGTGGCGTTCCGTTGAGGACTTCGAGCACTCAGCGAGCAAACAGACTCATCATCGGATATACCTGCAAGAACATTCAAGTCTTAAAGGGCCATAAAAAATGGGGTGTCTACAGTTGCCTCTCTTTGACTCGAAGTCATGAAATGACGTGAGTGAATGTCAAAGCCCAGAGACGACGCATTTTTGGTAAGGCTATAAGATGGACAAACAAACAAAATAGAAATAAATGATTGCGCCCGCAGGCTGCCTACGTATCCCTTCGTAAGGAATCAAACCAGCGTAGTTCTGGGGCAAAATGCAAATGATATGCGTAATGCAAGAACATAACTTTTGATCATGCAGTGAGGATGTGCCATGAAACATTTAAATGCAAATGCTATGTAAAGAAATGCCACAGTTAAACAAACTGAAACAAAGCATAGTAATTCCAAACACGAAAAGAAAACCACACGCCATACGCGAGAAACACAAGCCAAACTACATTTCATGTGGAAAGGATGTAAGAAAATATGTAGGCTTAACTACGCAACGCGCAAGAAAGGCAAAGGGCAACGTAACCGTCGGGCACACCCGAGGTCTCAATCGAGATCCTAATGCGTTGCACGCAGAAGGAGAAAAAGGATGGTGTGAACACCGGGTGTACCCAAATGTTTCTAATCGATACAAACAATCCTAATGCGTCTCACATGAGAGGAGGAGGAGGTGGTGTGAACACCGGGGTGCACCTGAATGTTTCTAACCGAAGCAATCCTAACGTGTCTCACGCGAGAGGAGGAAGGGGTGCTGTCAACACCGGGACACACCCGAATGTTTTTAACCGAAGGAGGTGGTGTGAACACCGAGACGCACCCGAATGTTTTTAACCGAAAGGGGTGTGAACACTGGGACGCACCCGAATGTTTTTAACCGAAAGAGGTGGTGTGAACACCAGGACGCACCAATGTTTTTAACCGAAGGAGGTGGTGTGAACACCGGGATGCACCTGAATGTTTTTAAACAAAGGAGTTGGTGTGAACACCAGGATACACCTGAATGTTTTTAACTGAAGCAATCCTAACACGTCTCACGCGAGAGGAAGAAGAGGTAAAAGGATACGATTCAAAGGGTACGAAAGATTTTACTTACAACTCCTCTGAATGAACCGTACATATAATATCATGCATGTGTAGGAAAAGACTTAACAAGTACGATACAGTAAGAATGCATGTTCTATGCAAGACAAACAATCGAAATACAATGTTAATGGCATGTTCTATGCAAGAAACAACAGGATAAGCATATTCTATGATTGATAACGAGAACATATTCTATGCATGATTTAAAAATGGATGCACGTTCCATGCATGATTCAAGAGTGAATGCAAGACGCGCATGTAATTCCCGTAAAATGCACTTCTTACAACAACACATGTGAAATGCATATTCTATGCCACAAAGTGAAGTACATGTTCCATGCAACAACAAATAGGAAATGCATGTTCTATGCAAGATGTCAAAGCATGATTTGATGAAAATAAACTCAAAAGCAACTTCCGATTCACCTCTCGGAAGAATTAAAATGTATTGAAAGGATACACCTTGTTCACGTTGACAAGTGACGAACATTGTGCCTCAAAAACACAATTTTGAGCTTCCTCAGAGACATTCTGAACTCAATAGTGAACAATCCCTTCAATTCTTGGAAACCAAGGACACAAAACAGCATCAAGAACCCAAGAAAAGCTGTCGGCCATCGATGACAGATTGGGGATTTTTTGGTCATTTCGGTTTGGGTCTTTAAATATGAGCCACTAGGGCTCATTTCCTCACACCCTCTTGTCCGAAAATCATCTCTCTCTCTCTCTCTAGACACTCTTTCTCTCTAGATTTGATCTTTCTACGTGTTTTTCAACACCCCACGCGAAGTTGATTCGCTAAACCCTATTTGTCCTCTTCACTTTGAACGGATTGAAATTTGATTTCGGTGCTTATTTCCTCATTTCCACCATTCTAGGCTTCTTCTCCTCGAGTTTCTCTCGAGTTCGGTGCACTTTTCCCGGCTTTGACTTTTTCCTCCATTTTCTCTCTCTTAGGGTTTGACTTTTTTTAAGTTTACCATTTTTCTTCATTTTTCTTCACTCTTCACCCATCTCATGCCTATTTCAGATAGCGGACGAGATTTCTCACGACAGGGCTCCTCCGGAGGTTCCCCCAGAAGTTCCATCTGTGTCGGAGGTAGAGGAGCCGCTAGCCGACCTTGAGGCTGACCTAGAGGCGAAGTTCGAACTCAAGGTCGAGCCAGAGCCACTACTACTGAGGGTACGGCCTTTTGATCCGGCGAGATATCACCCACAGACACACATATTGCCCACTTCTGGAGGCATTAGACGCTTCACCGAGTTCGCCCGAGGTGCACTGGGGGACCTTTTGCTGAGGGAGCCAGATTTGTCAGCCATTGCCATTGAGGTAAGCACCCTGTTTTTCATGTATTTTATCTTTCATTAGTTGCAATTCCTGCACAGCCTTGTATCAGATCCACTCGACTGCATTTCATATACTGCCTTATATCTGACCATGCACTGCCTTCATCTGATTGCATTTCATGCACTGTCTTCATCTGATAACATTTCATGCACTATCTTCATCTGATGCATTTGTCTTCTGCCACAAGGTGAGTCTCGCGCCTTTAGAGGCTATAGTGCTACGACTGCTTGAGACTGGTATGACGAGCTTCCGGCTAGAGTTTGAGACATCATTGACGAGGCAGGCTTCGGCCTCTTCTGCTCTAGCTTGACCCAAGTCACCGCGAGCCGTCCCCTCCTGGGAGCACTGGTGGAAAGGTGGTGGGATACCACCAATTCCTTCCACTTTTCCACCACAGGAGAGATGACGATGACTTTTTACGACTTTGCCATGATCATCAGCTTAGACATAAGGGGTGATCCGATCCCTATTGATATAGATATGGAGGATTGGGAGACAGCCTGGTTCGATCTGCTGGGGGCATACCCACCGATATACCGGACATGAATGATCAGATACACTTGGTTCGCTGAACAATTCAGAGGGACCGAGCCGGAAATGATAGAGGAGACCGAGTAGTACACCAGGGGCTTCCTGATGTTCATCTTCGGTACCACTTTAATTTCGAACAGGTGGAATACCGTAGGCTTGCATTTGCTGAGTGCCCTGGTGACCCTTCATCAGGTTCGTTTCTACAACTATGGCAGAGCTAGTCTCACCACGCTGTATGGATATATGAGCTCTACCTCCCATCTGCGGGGAGACTTGATTAGAGGCTACTGGAGGCTACTGGCGAGCCTGGGAGGTACACATCTCAGTTCCCTCTTTGCACTTTACATTTTCTTTACAATTTCTGCTTTATATCTATTTCAACACATTTGAACACATGCTTTCTGCTTCGCATTTCTGTATCTTCTCAAATATTGTTCATACACTCTGCTTTCTGTTTTGCACTTTCTGCGTCTGCTCAATATTATACTGATCACATACTATTGCACTTTCCCTGCAGCTATGGGTATACGCATACTTTCCAACTCTCACCCCGGAGCCTGTAGAGGAGCTTCCGTTGACAGTCCCCTATTCACGGATATATGATGGTCAGCTTCGCCGTAGGACCCGTGAGCCTTTCACATCTTCAGGCAGTACTTCAACACGGTAGCTTCCCATGAGGTAATCCAAAACACAGTCATTTTTGCTTTGAAACTGTTTTGCTTCACACATTTAGCAACTAACAGCAAATAATAATCTGTACAACTTCTGTTTGCAGATCACGTGGCAACCGTGGGCCTTGATGCTAGGGAGGTTCGAGGACGAGTTTGCCGGTGCCTAGGCCATCTCCCGCTACTGCATTCTACTTGAGGACCCGATCTGCCGGGCTTGGTTCTTAGGTGAGCGCTTTGTATGCCAGATTATGGGTTTACCCGACCCGATCTTCCTGATGGCTCCACCAAAGTCCATGCGGTCCATAGAGAGCCTATCTGTTGAGGAGGTCATCCAGTTCATGGTGGGCCTGGACGCTGACTTCTTCCGAGTAGAGGCCGATTATGCAAATTTCATCTAGACACACTTGATACCGCCCCTAATCGGTGTTCGTGAAGATGAGGGGGCGAAAGCTCCTACCACGAAAGCGAGGTGCAGAGTGATCCAGGCGAGCAGGGCCCATGGTAGATAGGCTTCCTGAGCAGGGCAGATGGCTGATTGGCCAGAGCTTCCCACTACGCTGACTTGCTGGTGACATACCAATGACGTCTACCAGGTCCCGATTGACCTCGCAGCGGCTAGTTATGAGCTTGTCGGGGTTCGAGGCCCAACTCCAGTATAAACCACACTTTAGCACTTTCACTCCATATGTCATTTTAGATATATTCATTTGCAAATACTGATCATTCAAACTGCATTTATAGGCATCGATCGAGTATACAAGAGGCACCCTCTAGCTGATAGCCTCGCTGATGGGGATGGTACAGAAAAAAGAGGTGTTGCTCAGTGTAGCGATCCCAGTTTTGCCACTTCGCTGAGTATGTCGGGGATCGAGCTACCCGGTCAGCTCGCGGTACCCGGGCAGTGCCCTAACGGGGATCGAGCTACCCGGGCAGTACCCAGTATGTCGGGGATCAAGCTACCGGGCAGTGCCCTGACGGGGTTGAGGAACAGCGCCCCCGAAGCAAAAATGAAAAATGCATTAGAAGTTGCTTGTCTGCTCGAGCGGAGAATGTTTGGTTTCAGAAGTTTGACCTGTCTGCAAAAGTACTGGGAAAGTGTATTTGATGCTTGAGCAAGGCTTTCCATGCTTGAGCGGACCATGTTATACCAGTTCATGAATCTGATATTTCAAATCACTTTTATATATCTCTTTCTCTCTCTAAAAACCCTTTCCTCCCCCTTCTCTCTACATTTCCATACGTCAAATTGGATCAAAACCTTGATTTCTCAAGATCCATTAGAGTTCTGCCATAAGTTCTTCATCAAAGTTGGTTAACTTCTTGAGGGCTTCATTGTGTGCGGTGAATATCGAGTTTTAACGCCATTGATTTTGGGGGTTTCATCTCATTTCTTGTTCAAAACTTGAGGTAGGGATTTTCTTAGAGTTATATATATATATATATTTGCAAGATCTATATGATTTTCGAAATCATCTTTCGATAACTTTGAAAATTGATTATTGATTCAAGAAGTTTAGCGATTTTATTAATGGGTTTGTCTCTTGTTTTTTTAAAATGATCTTATGGGTTTTGACCTTCGTTGATTGAAGAAAATATGATTTTGGAAAGTTTTCTTTCAAAAGATTTGAGTTGTATAGTTTTGGTGAGAAAACCTAGAATTTGGGGATTTTTTTAAAAGAGACTGAAAATCCATGAATGATATTGTTGTATTTATTTTGTATGTCAAAATAAATGGATGTTTGGAAAATTTCTTATTTATATTTATATAAATGATGAATTTCAGGGAATATGAGAATTGTTGTTCATTTTGGAAATTATTGTTCAAAACGTTGAAATAGTCTTGAAATGAGTAATTGTTGAGGATACTTGAGAAGAGGGAATTGTGTTATTCCTTGGATGATGAATTGGAATAAAAGTATTTATATTCATCTTGTGTTATTGGCATAACAATTCATTTGATTACATTAAACTTTGAAAGTTGATTTGAAAACTTGCATTGAGAAAAGAATGTTGAGATCAAGTTTTCATGAAATGGTTTTGGGGTAAATACGTTGGTAAGTCTTGATAGGTGGTGTAGATGATATTGAATAAGTTGGCCTAAGAGTCCGGGGTGAAAGACCGAAAACCCGCACGAATAGGTGTCGAGCCTTCCGGTTAATACCGGTAAAAATGACAATTTGGTAGTACTTGTATAGTCTATTTGCAGACACAGACCTAGGGATTACTAGAGTCGTATTTACTGCCCTTGAAATAAATTGTTAAGTTTTGAAAAATTGAAATTGCATGACATCATTACGCATGATGGTTTTCAAAAGATGAAAATGTGATTTATCTTCAAAAAGGGGGCATAGCATGGCATGTGCATTTCATCTCTTGAGACTTGTATAAAATGTATATATTTTGTTAAGGATTTCCTATTGGGCTTTATGCTCACCCTATGGAATTTTTGGTGCAGGAAAAGATGCGGTGATGACGCCTAACTAAAGGCGAGGAAATATGTGTTGAGAGTACGAGACTCTCATTTTGTTGTGACTCTGTATGTAAGCCAAGGGGTGTATGTGTGTGGGTTTGAATAACCGTTTTGGGTAACCAGGCTCAAGCCTTGGAAACTTGTAAACCCTTGGGGGTATTTATTTGTTTATTTACTTGTTGTTGGATTAATGTATTGTTGCACGAAGAACTATTGTATCATGTAATGTAAGTTTGGAGATTTATATTCGATTTTCCTTAAAAGAGCCATGATTTTTGTATTATCATTTGGGCTAGAAATTTGGGACATTACATCAGCCTCTACGGTGTTCAGGTAATTCTTCAGTTTGCACTTCAGGCATCAAATTTCCACTGACACACTGACACTGGCATTTCAACTGAAAACTTCCCAAACTGTATTGATACATTGCATCAATAGACCACATCTGACACACTACGCTTGCATACTGTATTCATATTGTATCTGACTTTTATATATACTCATTCTGCATACTATGCTTGCATCTGATACACATGCTATAACTGATATACAACAATTTTCTTTTCAGATCCCACCCATGCCGATGGCACCAGCAACAGTTGCAGCACCTGCACTAGCAGTGCCTCCTCCGGCAGCAAGGAGGAGAGAGAAGCAGGCTCCAGTACGAAACCGAGGCAAGGCTAGAGGCACCCGAGACGGGAGCGGCCCTTCAGAGCCCATTCTGAGTGATGATGATGCTGAGATGAGCGACTTTGAGGAGGCAACAAGTCGGCATTCAAAGTCATCTGAGAGTGGAGATGATGACGTAAGCTTGGGTTCTGAGAACGGGGGCGATGCCGAGGTGAACTTCGAGGCGGAGTGAGGAGATGGCTCCAGTTCAGACTCTAGTTTTGATTCAGACAGTGGCGCCGACGGAGACATTGCCCCAGAGTCCTCTCCTCCGAGAAAGATGATGAAGAGGGCTTCTCGAGCCTGAGGCGACTAGTGCTGATTTTTTGTATTTTTACTTAGTTTTTTTTTGTTTATAGTTTTAGTACTTCGTACAGCTTTAGACAAGTTTTATTTTCTTTAAAAACTTGTACTGCACTTTTGTAAAAACAACCATGATCAGAATGAAAGCCAGTTTTTTATGAAAAAGTGTTGTATTTTGCATCATGAGCACCACTTAGCATGGAAATGAGATTGAATTTGATACTGAAAACTAAACACTTGTATTGGCTCAACGTTCTTAATCGGGTAATGAACCGACCAACAATTGAAATGAAAAGCAATACACAACTCGATAAACAACACAACAACAACTCGATAAACAAAACAACGACAACTCGATAAACAGAACAACATACAACTCGATAAGCAAAACTATGCAACAACAACTGAAATACAAAATAACAAACTTGTTAAAGCCGAAAGGACTGAGAACAAGGCCTTAAAACAGACTAAAAGCATAACAAAACACATGCTTTCAGCATTGTTCAACACAAAGAGGGACAGCAGGTCAAAGTGAGAGACTACCGGCCACAAGTAAAGGTTCCTGGCCACATGCCGACCATATGAGGTGGCTTGCCGGCCATCAATGAGCCTTACCGGCCATCGATTTACAGGACCTCCAAATTGTTGACACCTAGCTTCCACTCACTGCCTTATCTTCTACAAAAGGTTGGACCTTGTAGTTTCCTCATTTTAGCTGCAAATTCTTCACAAATTGAGCCATTTTTTGCCCAAAAACTCTTGAATTGGATTGCAACTTTAGATGGCTCAGAAAAGGTAAATTTTCGTGGTTTCGGTATAAATGCACTTTTTCTGCTGAGTCGTGCTCAACTTTGTTTTCCGTTTCTTCATGCCGCGGCTAGATGCTAGAACCCAATTACACATGTCTTTAGCTTCGGGGGACAAGAGATATGCCTAACAATCGAAGAATTTCAAGTGCTAATGGAATCTCAGCGCGATGAGAAAATCATGCCTCAACCTCGCTTTGGCCACATCCAAGCTTTGGGACGGATGTGTGGGCTCACTCTACACAAGGTTCGATCTTTAGTCCACAACGGAGAGCTAGATATTCCCAGTCTGATTCATCAATTTTCTGAAGTCGGAGACTGCAGCGACCTTCTTTGGCAGGGTTTTCAGCAACACGCCCTTTGCTTGTGTTTGCTGGCACATTTTCTTCTTGCCCTTAGTTTTGGCGGGTCTAGCATTCGATTGGTCGAAGCAGCCCAAGGTTTGAAAGAAGGAAAAAGTTGCATTGGTTTGGTGTTGGCCGAGACTTTGATGGGCTTAAACACCTTCCATCGACAAGAGACGAATAAATTCGCAGAGAGTCCACTACTTCTTCAGGTAATGTGTCCCACCCCCTCTAATATGTGTTTCTCACATCACTCGACACTCACGCTTTGGTTTTCTCTCAAAGCCCTTTTCTCACTTTTCTCTCAACATACATCTCTTTATTCTTTAATCTCTCTTTTCTTTCATCCCTCCCCAAGTGTGGCTAATGGACAAGTTGAAGGTAGTGGACTCTTGTCCCGCATACTCAGCCTGAGCATACTTTTTCCACCAACAGCTAGTGGATTTCCCGAATGAAGGATGGTGGTGCCACTGGATGTGCGACAGGTCTGCTGCTGACATTACTTGGCGTTGCCCTTGGCTTAATCTAACCAAAATGAGCTATAGCATGACTCGGCAACCTGGCATTCAGCAGATTGGCCTGACACACTGTGTATTCTATTTTCCATTCCGGTTTATGCGTCAGTTTGGACATGATCAGATTTGCCCCGAGAAGGGGGTAGAGTACCCGGTTTCATTTCCCATCCGAGGTTCATATTTGGCTAGGTACCTCACTGCTTGAAGGACGAGAGAGCTTCTGGTCCCTGCCCCTAGTTTTAGTTGTGCCCTTTCTGGCGAATGTCTAACTTGGCTCGAGAAAGAGGCGTAATTCGGGCTCACTTTGGTATCAGAAGCTTCCACAAGCACAAGTGGGGGACGCAGGAACACCTGACTCATCTATGCCCCTAGTTTATTGCATTGATTTTACTTTATGAATGTAATAAAAATAACTTTAATTTGAGTCGAGAGTTTGGAGAACTTTGTATTGAAATCAATGAATTAAAGTTGTGAGCACTGAAAATTTTCCTTTTGGTCCAACAATAGTCTAAGTTATAAAAGGCAAAATTTGAGCAAGGTCAACTTTTATCAAAACTTTTCAAAACCATTTTTGATAAGGATCACAACATAACACGCACGGAATCTATCCTCGAGATGTATAACCCCGAATCTGAAGATAACAAATTGCCCCTTGACTAAATAACATTGCTCAGCACTGTGACTAGCTTTTCTCTCAAAATAAAGATCACAACCGAACTCTTAGATAAAGAACGGACAAAGATGACCTGATCAACACATGGACAGGACATTTGAGTTGGAGGTGTGTACGGCGAGCTTCGGGATGAAGTTGCCTACATATCCCGAAGATGGGAATCGGGCCTTACGTAGTTCGATTCGGGTTCACTCGAGTATTAACGCTCTTCTTTTGCACTCTAACTTTTGCCAAGGCTGCCATTTAGGGTTTTGAACCTTGCAAGCTCAGTTTTTCTTTATTTCCATTTTTTTTTGTGCTCTAACTTTTGCCTAGGTTGCCCTTCTGGGTTTTCGGCCTAGAGAGCCTCTTAGGGATAGTATTTCTTCAACTTGTCTATGTTAATTGGTTGGGAAAATTCTAGGCCATCCAGGTCTATGAGAACAACAGCTCCACTCGACCAAATAGTATTAATGATGTAAGGACCAGTCCAATTGGGTCTAAACTTGCCCCTAGGGTCATGGATGGGAGTTCGGTTGTCTTTCAGTACCAAATCCCCCTCTTTGAGATTCCTAGACTTAACTTTCTTGTTAAAAGCCCTGGCAATCCTATGTTGATAACCCTGAACATGGTACAATGCTTTCAGCCTTCTCTCATCAAACAGCATCAGTTCTTCGAACCTGCTCTGTTGCCAATCTGCCTCTGTTATTTGACACTCAGCCATAACCCACAGCGACAGAACTTCTATTTCGATTCGTAGAATAGCTTCCATCCCATAGACAAGAGAGTAAGGACTTGCTCTTGTAGACGTCCAGATTGAAGTTCTATAGCCCCAGAGTGCGAATGGCAATTTGTCTGGCCAATCCCTATAGGTCTCAACCACTTTCTGCAGAATATGCTTGATGTTCTTGTTGGCGGCCACAACAGCTCCGTTGGTTTGCGGCCGGTATGTGGATGACTTACGAAAAGCCACATTGTATTTCTCCAACAAGTCTATCACTTCTTTCTTGAAATGGGAGCCATTATCTGAAATGACCTCGTTTGGGACTCCATATCGGCAAATGATGTTGTTTCGGATGAACTTAGCCACATGCGCTACTTTCAACACTACATAAGATTGAGCTTTCACCCACTTAGTGAAGTAATCAATTGCCACCAGAATATATTCATGCCCATTTAACCTTTTCGATGTGACTGCGCCGATGACGTCGATTCCCCAGACTGAGAAAGGCCATGGTGAAGTCATGTTGTATAGCTTCAACGACGGGACGTTCATGCGATTGGCATGAATTTGGCATTTGTGGCATCGCCGAACAAAACCGATACAATTCTCCTCCATAGTAGACCAGTAGTAACCTTGCCTAAGAATCTTTCGGTCTAACATTACTCCGTTCATGTGCACTCCATACTCTCCCTCATCAATGCCCTTCATTAGGCGCTTTGATTTCTCTGCGTTGACACACAACTTGTGCATTCCCAGATGACCCCTCTTATACAGTTTATCTCTGCAGATGATAAATTGAATGGGCATCCGCTGTATTGCCCTCTTATCTTTAGCATTTTCCCTTGGTGGATAAACCTCCTTTTCCAAGAAGTTCTAGATATCATACTACCAAGGGTTTTGATCATGTACTTCATCTATTGCGGCGATAGACTCGTAGGCTGGCATATACCTCTACTCAATGATTATCGGACGCATCCGAACTCCAGGCAGGATGTCTATCATAAATGATAGAGTTGATAAGGCGTCAGCGAACCTGTTGTTCTCTCTTAATAGATGCGTGAAGGTCAACTTTTCAAACCTAGGAATCAGAACATCCAAGGTCTGGTGATAGATCTTCATCTTTTCTTCTTTGACCTTCCAGTCTCCTTTTGCTTGAGACATATCGAAGTTCGAGTCTCCAATGATGTCCAACCTTTTTGTCCCTAGTTCCAGGGTGGCTTCCAAACCAGCGATACACGCCTCGTATTCTGTCTCATTATTGGATACTTTGAACTAGAGTTTGAAGGCTAAGGGTATATGGGAATTATCGGGTGCTATCAACAACACACCTATCCCATAACCATACTGGTTAGACGCTCTGTCAAAGTACATTGTCCAAATCTCCTCATCGACTTGCAGAATAACTTCATATGGGAACAAGTATTCTACCGCTTCATTCCCTTCCATTGGGTGATCTGCCAGGAACTCCGCTACTGCTCTCCCCTTGACCAACTTGCGAGTGACATACTTCAGATCAAATTCAGAAAGGAGAAGCAACCAATGGGCTAGCCTACCCGTAAGCGCTGGTTTCTCAAAGAGATATTTGATAGGATCTAATCTCGAAACCAGAATTACGGAGTGAGCTAACAAGTAATGCCTCAACTTTTTGGTAGCCCATACCAACGCTAAGCAAGCTTTCTCCAACAGAGTGTAGCGGGTATCGTAATCTAGCATTTTCTTGCTCAAGTAATAGATGGCTTTCTCCACCCTATCCTCAGATTACTGAGCCAGCATGCAGCCCATAGTCGTGTCCGTTACTGACAGATACAAAATCAAAGGCTTCCCCGACTCCAGCAGTGACAACACAGGTGGATTATGAAGATATTGCTTGATCTGCTCAAAAGCAAATTGACATCGATCATCCCATCAGAATTTCTTTCATTTCTTTAGGAGACCAAATAGTGGTTCACAAGTCAAGGTTAATTTTGCAATAAACCGTCTTATAAATTGCACTTTACCCAGAAAGCCTCGCACCTCCTTTTCAGTCCTTGGTGGTGGCATTTCTAAGATAGCCTTGATTTTGGAAGGATCTACCTCGATGCCCCTCTGCTTGGTGACCTCTTCCTTAATCTTCAAAGCCTAATCTGAGCGTATTCTCCGCAACTTCTGTTTAATGGATTGGGCTTCAGGGTCGAGAAGGATCCAATGCTATATAATCTCAGGATCGATTCCAGGCATGTCTTCGTAGGACCACGTGAAAACATCTTTGAAATCTTTTAATAAAGCGACTAAGCGCTTGCGCTTCTCCAAAGACAACGTAAACCCGATCTGGACCAAACACAGATCCTTCTCAGTACCCACATTAAAAGCAATGATTTCATCAGCGAGGGGTTTTGCAAACCTCTCATCCTCTCGATTAATCAAATTTTTCAAAACCAGAGGAATTCCTTCCTCATCGTTTTTTTCATCAAAATTTTAAAAATCATGATCAATGCAATAAACAAACGGCACAGAGAAATACTCGGAATTTGCAGTGGCATTCTCATTCACATGGTCAAGCTCATCCAGTTCCTCGGTTACAACCGACTCAAAGGAAAAAGAAAAGGACAACCTAGACAAAACCTCGGCATCCGGGTTATCAACCCTAGGAATACCGGACCCAAACTCAGAAGAACCGGAATCTGATTCCGACTCTACAGACTCTGTGGAATCAAATTCTGGCTCACTACTTGACTCATAACTGCTGGATAGGTAGCCCTCCTCCAGCTGCCAAATAAGAGAGGGTGCATCAGATGCATCCAGAATGCTGCTAGCAGGGTTCACAGCCGGTTGGTCCTCAATCATGGAAATGGTGAGGTTATCCCCCAAGCTCTTTGAGTTGATCGGACGATCTGAAAAGAGACATGTTAGTGTTGATCCTATTTCAAGCTCGTTGCTGTCGGAATCACTTTATGTGCTCTTCGCAGCTTCAACAATCAGTTTAGCCATTTCCTTCGTATCACTGTCTTGCAGCTGCAAGTCAAAGAAAATTTCAAAGACTGGAACCCGCTGTCTATCAAAGTTGAACTAGGGTTTGGGGAAACTACAGAATGGGGAGTCTTCTCTCTTCCGAACAAAATGACCATTCAGGGTTCCCCGGATAGGTCGATGCACAAGCTCATAGCGTTTCCCAATCTGCTTAGCTCTGGCTCTGCCGGCCATCTCTTTTCTTTTCCTAACCTAGTCCTCTTTGGTGGGCGTATAGCCAAGACCAAAAGTATGCGGGTTATGTGGCACATTGGCCAATACAGTGACGCCCTTCTAGCAATTTCTTCCCAAACCCATTCCTGGCACGTGTTGGAGCTTGTTCATGAAGTATATTGATTGGGCACTAACATACAAGCCCTCATCAACAGCTTAGATATTCTGCACTACCCGGGCCTCAGCCAAGGTCAACCCCGAAAGGAAAACATCCTCTTCGACATGCACAATCTCCAGCACAGATGTAGTGACCTCCGGCGAAGGATGTATAGATGAATTCCCGAATACTATGGCCACCCTCTGCCCATGGGGGTACTTCAGTATTTGGTGGAGAATGGAAGAGACAGCTTTCACTTGGTGCAGCTAGGGTCGCCCAAGTAGTAAGTTGAAAGTGGCCGGAACATCCAGGACATGGAACTCGATATCTTGTTAAGCTGGGCTGACTTGTACTTTGATTTGTACTATTCCTATTACCTCTCTGCTGGTATTGTCATATGCCCGGATCACCTAGGCTGTAGGCACGAAATCTGCCAGTTTCAGACCGATGGCATAGGCTGTACGAGATGGACAGACGTTGATTGCTGACCTAGTGTTGACGAATACCACTGGTACCCACTTTTCTCGGCACTCCACTAATATGTATAGAGGCTTGTTGTGTACAGAGCCTTCTAGCGGCAGTTCCTTGTCCGAGAAGGTTATAGTTGGCGCAGCGCCTCTTGGAAGACTAATCCTACAAGTTGTTCCAGGATAGTGTCGATAGACAACTTAGCTTTATCCATCGCCAACAGTATAGCCTGTCTGTGCACTTGCGAAGCCATAAGTAGACCCTAAATAGATATATCAGCTTGCATCTTCTTCAACTGTTTCAACACAGCCTCTTCTTCCAACTATTTTTCCCTCTGCTTCCCGACTTCTTTATCCTTCCCAGATGCCTCGGGTTGGTCCAGATACGGTGGTTTGAAATATCGGCTACTACTTGTCATATGGTCGACCTCTTCCACAGACCAAGTGTTGTCGAGAAGATCTTCACCCCAATCCTCATCAATATGAGCCAGGTGTAGGTCATCGTCATCCCACTAGATTCCTTCGGCAGCTGGCAAGCATTTGTCCGCCTCCGTTTAGATTATTTCCTCGTCACAAATCTCCCCTACAGGGTGTTAGGCTTTTCTAGCTTTCCGGTTGTTTTCACCCATTTCTTGCTCAAAACGCTTCAGTGCGACTTCTTGCTCTGTATGTACAGTACTAACAATGCCTAGTTCCTGAGCTAATTCTTCTATACCAGTGTTTTTAGGCAGTTTACTCTTCCCATCCGCCATTCTGGCCATTGCAGCGGTTCCCGCTTTCTGTTCTTCCGACTTTAATTCAGTTCCCTCATCTCTATCGGGTTTATCACTTAGCCACCCAGAATTGTTTGTCGACCAGTTCAGATCAAACTAATCAATATGCATGTCCCCTTGATCTTGCTCATCAAAGAACTGCAAATTGTCTATGTCCTCCTCTATGTCGGCCAAATCAGCTAATCCCTAACTTGGGCCATCCTCTCGAACTACACTGACCTCCATCCCAGCTAGCAACACCACTTCCAGTTTAGCTTGATTGATTAGCACAATATATCAGTATGGGTTATACACCCGTTCAAATAAGTCCTCAGAGCCCTCAGGCAACGGATCGACATTTTTCACCAAGGTTAACCTCCTTTTATCTACCATTGTCACCACCACGGGTTTAGGTTGGAGTGTAGACGCGTTTATCATGCACAAGTCCGTGCTCTCAGGGATGAACAACGCCGATTTAGGTAGGTGGGAAGGGGTGATATATACTAGGGTCATAAGGGACGGCCAGTGTGTGGATGAGATTTATATGCCGGGGTGGAGGGACTTGATTATGTGGTGGGAGAGGATTTGTAGTGACGTTGGGTTTTTGGGGAGGTGCTATTACCTTATTGTCAATGAGATATTGAATCTCATAACGCAACCTATAGCATTGATCAATGTCATGACCGTGCTGCTGGTAGAAAGCATAGTATTTGGCCTAGTTGTGTTTCAGGAGGAGAGGATTGAGTACAGGGCGAGGCTCTAGTGGCTTAAGATGCCCTTTTTTTATCAGGACCCCTAGGGCTTTGGATAATGGCATGTAGAATGGGGTAAAGACCCGTTGAGATCGGGCCTGGCTGGTTGAGGTTTGTGGAGTTGTGTTGGACGTACTGGCGAAAGGGTTGGCAGTTTTCAGTGTGGTGGTGACCATACTCACATTCGAAGGTCGTGCAGAGACGCTACCACTCGTGGTTGCATTGGAACTGCATGTAAAGGGCCTCTTGGGCTGTTCCTTCTCATCAGCGATCAACCCCTATTTCATCGCATCTTCAATCTGCACCCCTGTCTCATAGACCTCAACGAATGTAAACAATGGCAAGACTATCATCTTCTGTAATAATCTTCCTTGTAGATTGCGAACCACCATCCTGATTTGATCCTTCTCAGATGGCCTGATAGTCATCATTGAGGCCTTAGCCCTCCATCGGGTCACAAAGTCCAAGAAGCCCTCCTTTGGCTCCAGTCAGGTTGCCTCAAGATCACGAGTTGTGACCTTAATCTAGGTATTGTAGAAGTACTACACGATGAAGGCCTCAGCCATTTCCTTCTAGCTCCATTTCACAAAGTCTTCCAGTTTTGCATACCAGATAGCCGCTATACCCGACAGGGTCTAGCCGAAAAACGACAACTTTTGAAGTCTGGTGAGGCCCATTGGCCGCAGGATGTCTAAGAATAACTGCAAATAGACCATGGGATCCCCGGAGCCATCGAACCGGTCTATGTGTGGCATCTTGAATCTGTCCGACAAAGTTATTGCGGAGTCTATGTATCCATCCTCGATGTCAGGGATTGAGTTCACACCCTGTGCCCGCTTGAAAAGCTTTTCTAGCTTGTTGACCTTCAGTGCAGTGGGGTCAACCTCGAATTCAAATGGCGCCTCCATTTGGTATACAGGTGCCTTGGAGGTTTGCGGTGGGATTGGATCTACCGGAATTCCCAGATTCTCTTGGACATTGACAGTGACTCCAGGTGCTGGAATACCCGCAAAAGGTGCATGGGAAGCAGAAGCTGCTGATTGCTATGGTTGCTGCTGCTGCAGCCTATTTATCACTTCTGCTTGATGAGCTGTAACTTCAGCTTGGCAAGCAGCATCTAGCTACATGGTTTCAATGGTCTGTTGGAGATGACAAAGCATGTCTTCCATGCCAACTGGGGGATGTTGAGCCATCAGAACTGGCGAGTAATCTCTCAGAAGACTGAGCCTGACTGGGCACAGGTGAAGTAAAAGGTGACTGCTGGACTAACGAATTATGCCTAACCATCCTCCGTCTCGTAACCAGCAGGAGTGAAGCAAACACTGGCTATCCCCTAACAAGATCCCCAAATCTGTAAAGTCTCCTTACATGGGTCCAGAGTGCTTGAGGGGTAACAGAATCGTCTGAAGCAATTGTGAAAAACTACCTTGCAAAAAGAAATAAAGCAAAAGAATACAAAAATTAGAAACTGCACAGCACCTTGGCTTAGATACTAACAACACACAGTTGCAATCATAAGCCGTAGAACTGCACTCAACACTGATTTTTGTCCCCAAAAACCGATAGCCAAACTTGCAATTGATACATACATTCCTGTAAAGTTTCACTCTAAAAGCACATACCAGTTAAGTAAGAGCCAAAACACCCCTTATGATGGGATAGGGTTACCCTGTCCTAGTTTCATCAGGAACTATGGTTAACTATTCAAGCAAAGTGGTTTCACACTATCCTGCATTTGGGTGAGCAACCTGTCCTCGCTTGGAACAGTCTCTATGGCTTTCGATATGCAACTAGGCCGATTGGTCAAAAAGGGTACCTCAACAAGACTACCTAATATACCTCTCACACCTAACACTGAGAAGTGAGAGAAGGATCAAACGGTATAGCGGTAGTCAAGGTCCAAGGGTTATGTTCCCATCGTGGCAGAGCCCGCAACCGGTCAGCCTTTTGGCAAGCTTTTCCAAGCGAGCCTCCGGCAAACCGTTCAGGAATAGCAGATGGCAAACACTATGACTTAGGTGCACCAATGAAAATGCAAATGCAAAGAAACACATAAATGTAGATAAAATAACATATCATGAGTTTGAGTCAAGTTCTCTAAATCCCCAGCATAGTTGCCAGAAACTGTAACCCGGCTTTTTCGCGCCCCCTTTCGGAAGGTCGAAAGAAAGCCCTACAGTGCGGACTCCCGTGGTTCTGAATCTAATCTCACAAATGCAATGTGAAATTGATAAACACCAAAGAGTCCAAATCTGGAAAATCATTTTGGAAAATCGATTTTGAATAAAAAATGCCAAAATTAGATTGCTTTTCCAGATACAGAGTCGCCACCTAAATGTTTTATTTATGGAGAAATTTAGGAAACCCATGACTCGTGCCAGAGGCCACATGTCCGTCATCACCAAAGTTGCCTCGACTCGGGAACTTACGTACGAGAGGGGAAGGTCATGAATTGAGCACCCCCACTCGCCCGATCAAAGATCGGCCTTTACTAATCATGATATGATTTTTATCAACATTATGTGCTCTTGTTTCAATTATTAAGCTAGCTTTACTATGTGATGCCCACAATCAAGTATAGACTAGTTTGCTCAAATTGGAACAATTCAATTTCATGTTTGTTTTGCGAAAAGGGTTTGAATTTTCCACCTAAAGGGGGCTTAAAGTTTGCGAATTTGCCACTAAACAAAGTGGGCTTAAAGCTGTGAATTTGCCACTAGACATAGTGGGCTTAAATGTACATTCGTTGAATCGTTCCAATTCAAGCAACAAGCCTTCATGCACAAGCATTTAAGCAGTTTAACAAGTAAGCATTTAGCCTCATGGGAAGCATGCTAGACATGACAATCACTCACACTCATGTAAGTATGCTAAAGCATTAAAAACTCACCTACTACTCCAAGCTAAAAAGATATGAGTTAGAAAAATATGCATGATTCCTAACTATGCAAAATGTCTAATGCAACACATGCAAAGAATGCAATTAATAGGCTCGGCTACTAATATGGCATATGGATCGATTTTGATAACATACGGTTTAAACACGTAGTCAAAGATTTATTGAAATCACAATGCAATTAGAATGATGCGCCGGGCCTCAGTGCATGCAATACAAGATGAATGGATGCAAGAAAAGGTATGCTAATTGAAACATATCTCTAATCTAACCATCAAAAGCAGATAAATAAAAGGGAGAAAGACGTGGGGTTGGAAGACGTGCACATTATTACATTTTGCTCTCACGAAGGAGAGTCCGAATGAATAACTAAGCTAACTAGCAACTAATTAAAGCTAAACTAATTAAGCTAATTATTACAAACCAAGTGAAATAAATAGCTAAACTAATTATTACATCACTTGAATGAACTAACTAGTAAGTTAACTAATTAAGTTACAACACAAATGTGAACGAAATAAGTAATTAAAGCCTATAACTACGCTGCCACTACTCCGCCTCGGGAAATAGAAGATACACATGCTTGGATACCACCCAAAAAGACCTCTGTTTTGCTCTCGAAAGCCTCTGTTTGCAGAGTTGAAGACTTCCAGAACCATTTTGCTCCACCTTACCAACATTCTGCTAAATTTGCATCAGTGGCTAGCCGGCCACTAGTAAAGGCTACCGGCCAGGTGCCGGCCATCTATGGTGCACTGTCGGCCACCTGCCAACCATGGATGGTGGCTTGCCGGCCACTGATGCACTAGATCATCATGCTACAACAGAGTACAAACAGAGCAAAAATAGGGTATTTCCAAGGATTGTTTGCATAATTCACCTCTCTTTTTCATGAATAAATCCAAGGAGTTGTGAACTTAAGCCACAAAACCACCAATCCAAGCAATTTCATTGCATGATGGCTTGTGATTCAAGATGTGCAAGCTCAATAAATGCAAAACGAGGCACTCAAGAACCATCACCCTATCATGCATGATCAAGGGCAATGGAGACCTAGGAAACTTGAGACATTTCATCACTTTGAGTATGAAATGTCCCAATTTTCCTTGTGTTCAATTAACGTCCGATTGAACACACAACACACAAGTTATTATCTTGCTCAATTTTACTTGCCACATTTATTTACTCATTTTAATTACCAACCATTACTTAGTCAATTAAGTCCATTGGTGAGAGTTTTCTAAAGTGAAAGAAGTGTCAACCAAGGGGTGGTTTAAGGCATAAGAGAAGTTTCATACCGTTGGCAATCAACCCTCAAAAGAGGATTAAACCATTAAGCATGGACCTTAATCTCAAGCTTAAAGAATCCCAAGTTTGAAACAACCGTCAAAGAAAATAAAGAGTGAAGAAATGAGGGAGGTTGCAAAGCTTTAGATGCTGATATGAAGTGCAAAACAACACCAAAACATGCAATTGACTCAAACAAGGGGTGTTTAATGGCCTAAAACACCAAGCTTGTGAGGACCTTTACAGTACAACCATGCAAAACAAGACTCAACTGACCCAAACAACCCAAAAGCAGTCTAAAACAAAGGCAAAAATATGCTAGAATATAGCTACAAAAAGTTGGAAAATCATGCTAACATATAGAATTAACTAGGCTAGCAAACAAGACACGAGGAGGGAAGGCTAACCCCTCCAATTTTGGACTTCAAAACATATTTTTTGCCACTGAAAATACTCTAAAATTCAATGGTTAAAAGCCCAAAAAAAGTTGGTTTGAAAGTGGGAAACAAAGGTGCAAAAGCCTTAGAAGCAAGGAATAAAGAAGGGTGAGACACCCCCAACCTTAGATGGCTTAAAACACCAATTTCAACCCATTAAAACAGAGATTTTTATAGCTCAAAAATGGCCCAAAAATAGTGGGAAAAGATAGAGAAACAAGTGTACTAAAACAAGTTAAAAGATAAGTGTTATACCTCTTGAAGCCAAGCACAACTTTAGGCACAAATACAAGTCAAAACCACCTTCAAGAGCTCCAACAAGACCTTAAGGGACCTCAGCTCAAAGGTGATCAATTTTGGTTAAGGATGTGTACACAAAAGAGTGATATAACTAGGCAAGTGTGCACAAAATTGCATGAGAGAGAGAGAGAAAATTTTGAGTTTGAAATCTTCTCACCTCAAAACATGAGAGAGGGGGTCCCTATATATAGAAACATGAAATCTATACAAGGAGATCCAACCCTCCACGTGTGGACAGATGCAAGCATCTGTGCAAACAGCTGGCACAGCTGGCGTAAAATATCTACAAAAAACACTTGTGGCCAACCGGCCATCAGTGATGGCCGGCAAGGCATCATTGATGGCCGACAAGGCGCATCAATGGCCGGCAGACAAGAAGTGCTGGTCGGCAGTCTCCATAGATGGCCGGTAGGCCACCAGAGACTACAGGAGGGAAAGACCAAGGCATGGTCCAAAAACGAGACAAAATGGATGCAGGGTTTGAAAGGCTCAAAGCTGTGGCGTTTCGTTGAGGACTTTGAGCACTCAGCGAGCAAACAGACTCATCATTGGATGTACCTTCAAGAACATCCAAGTGTTAAAGGACTGTCAAAAATGGGGTGTCTACAACTAGTACTCCACCTTTTGTTTACATACTGTTTTCTGTTATGTATAATTCTGATGTTTTTGTTTGGGGTTTGATATAAACTCATTGTTTATAACTATTAGTGACCTTATCTTTGTGTTTTGGGTTTGCATTTTCACTTGACAAGGGGAAATGTGCCCTACAATGTATATCAAGCTCTCTGAAACCCTCCCTCACACACAACACATAGAGATGTAGACATCCTTACATACAGAGAAGAGAGAATGCAAACAGGAACCAATTACAATTGGAGAGAATTGAACCCAAGATGTCCCCCAACCTGGACTCTGATACCATGTTAGATCACCACTAGTCGCAATAATATATGTCAAGCTGTCCAACAATATAAATTTGACAGCCTAAATAAATCCATATTATGAGATCTATAAATCTTCAGAACAACTAGTGAACATTCAAGAGACATGTTTGAGAATTGAGCTCCTGGAATGAGAACAATTCATAGACGGGTTGTAGGTACCAAAAAAATAAATAAATAAATTGAATGCGTCTATTTGAAGATATAGGTTTCATGCAATGGAGGAATTAGAGGGGGCTTGGTAGGGTCACTGGCACACCTAAGTTCAAAGTTCTCCCTTCTATATTAAGACATAATTACAATAAATATGTTTTCAAATAAATAGCAACGGCACACCTAACTGTTATTCTGCCCTTTTACCTTCACAAGATTCACCTAAGTCTTTTACTCACCTTATTGACAGATAATTACCCCTAATGTGGGATTAATTTTCTCTTTAATTAAATTGGTTTTAGAACTTTATGTAGCGTTAAACCCATGCTATGCTCTGCTAAATGCATGTATATTATCAACATATTTTTTTTATTTTCAAAAAATACAACCAAAAAAATAAAAATAAAAATAAAAAATCATTGCGTAGCATATAGAGACTATGAAGGGTCAGAAATTAAGGTTGAAATTAAGTATGGACCTAAGTGTTAAGGTCGCCCCTATTAGGCGAGTAAGAATGATTAAAAGAGCATGGGCTAAAGCACAAGAGAAGTGGGTCAATAGTGGGCCAGAACAGGTCCAACCCGCCAAAGGTCCGAACAAGCTCCATGACAAAAAATTGTTAAGTCAAGTTGCGGAGCCAACACCTGTAGCAGTCAAGTTGCTGAGGCACTTTTGTCTCAGTGTTGCCATTTCTAGTATTATCGATGTCGCTATCCCAAGTATTGTTGGTGCCAACATTTGAACTTGCTGAGGAAAAAAGAAAATCGCAGCAACTAACTTGCTAAGGTAGCACTTACAGTGGCCAAGTTGCTGAGGTACTTTATCGGTGCCGCTATCTCTAGTATTTTCGGCGCTGCCACTTGAACTTGTCGCGAGAAACAATCGCCGCAGCTAACTTGCAGAGGGAAAAATGGTCAATCTTTTCAGTTCAGAGTTGTTTCCAAATCAATGAAGCAATTGAACTGAAACAAATGAAAGCCACATTATTTTTTTTGAAACTTTATGAAACTGGGTCCTAGGTTTAATCTTTCTATTTTTTAATCGATGACAGGAACTAGGGAAGCCAGTTTTTCTCATCAAGCATCCTGGTATCACTTTGAATTGAGTGCAAGAGTAATAATATTTGACATCGCTGCATTTGAAGCCCATAGGGCTCTCCAAAGAAGGTCATCTTCAGTGGTGTCACATTCAGTTGATCACCCCTCTAGATGCCTAAGTCAAGAACATTGTGGTCTTATGAGTTGGCCTGAGCATTTCTTCAATCCAAGGCAACAAGCGAACATGTCTGCTAAGGCATTGCAACTGAACGACTTTGAAAGAATGGTATGTTCAATTTATCTTTTCTTTACTCTAAGTCTATGTTTGGAAGTAACTTATTGGATGAAAAATTCAAAACAAAAAATTATTACACATGATTCAAGAACAATTCATTTTTTCTTCTTGTTTTTTTTTTCCCCTCATCAATTTTAGGAAGCACGCTTTCGTTTTTTTTTATTTTTTATTTAGAAGCGGGCATGTTTATGAGCTTTGAGTTGTTTTATTGCTAGTGTCCCTACTTAATTAAGGGCAAAAAATAGGGTAAATTACACTTTTTACCCTGAAGCTTTCATCTAAATTTTAGTTTGATCCCCGTCTTTTGATTACAATAATTATGTTCCTATACTTCAACTCGTGTTTTAATATGGTCCTTCCGTCGCCTATCGTTAAAATTTTTGATTAAAAGTGCTCACTTGAGGGCCACGTGAGCACATTTTGGAACATTAGAGGGAAAAACGATTGCATGATAAATTATACTTTTCACCTTCCAACTTTCACTCAAAATTCAATTCAATATTTCATGTTTTAACTTTTACTCATATTTTAAATGGTGGGATGATAGGAGAACCACATTGAAAAAATGGTTCAAGTCTAATGACCTAATTGTTGCAATTAAAAGATGAGGGACCAAAGTAAAAATTGGGTGAAAGTTTGAGGGTAAAAAGTGTAATTTACCCAAGAAAATACTATGCTGAAAAAAAAAAGAAAAAAAAAAGAGCAACAACAACAACTTAAGCTGTTGAAGTTATGCTCTTTAGTTTTCGTATTTGTTATTTATTTTGTTTATCTTGAAAAGAGATTTCAAAAAAAAAAAAAAAAAACACCCAACTGTAATCAACTTGTGGCCATCTAAATTTATAATGCCTTGAAGTTACCTTTTACTCTTCCATATTTTCTGAGTTTTAGCTTTTGATTTGAACTTACTCTTTACCTACATTTTTTTGTATTTTGAATTTAAGTCTGCATTATTTTCTTTAATAGGTCAATAAAGCCCAATCATCTGTGAGAATTTTGTTGGTTAGTCAATCGAAATCATCCCATTGCCTTTCATTTCCAGCAGTTCCATTAAGTCTCGAGAAAGTTCTTGTTTCTGTGAGATCAAAAGGGTCCACTACTATAAGAAATCACAACCATGAATTCGAAGGTCACAGAACAAAATCCGGAAACTCCACTTCAAAGTTTAGACACACAAAACAGTCCAGCAATAGATGATGACTCAAGCGATGAGTCCAGTGCAAAAGACGAATTGATCGTGAGAATTGATTCACTGAGTAGGCTTTCTTTTTGTGAGCCTTCTTGATTGTTCTTTATATCTAGATTATCACAATTGTAAATTAATTTTTAGATATTCATTTGAAAATATGAAGTACTTTTAAATTCCTGTGTAATGTATAGAAGAAATTTCAACTAAATAAGAATGTACCTGATGAACTACAGGGAAAATTAGCCTAGTAATGGAGAGAGGGCTACATGCTAGAGACATTTTAAAATTAGTCAATTTTTTGTATTTCAATACAAAATTGTAATAATCAAACCAGACATAACCTTTTGTGTCTTACTCAAATGGGATCGATTATATCAATCAATTTTTGTCAATGTGCTCTTTTAAAGGCTATGGGTTGATAGGCCAGGGGAGCCATAGATTGATGCAAACAAACACACACAAGAGAGAAACACAGTGTTTATGTGGTTCGGCAATAGCCTACATCCATGGGCAGCAAAAATTCTATATATTTTGGAGAGATGCAAATTCACTCGGTGTTTCCTCATCACTCTCTTCTTCTTCAATTCAATGTTTACATATCAAATACAATAGTTTACCTTTCTATTTATAGAGTTTCTTCAAGGTGAGATGTGGTGACGGAAATTTCACCGCATTTCGAACACATTCTAGAAGCTTCAAGGTGCCTCCATTGTTGACCTTCAGGATATTGAATTCAAGATGAACACCTTCTTCTGGAGTCTTCTGGTTTGGTCTTCACAAGACAAGCCAAGCTTCTCTTTTCTTGTTCTTTCTTCATGGTAAAGTAGAGGGAAGAGAAATTGAGCCAACTTCCTCACAATTCTCTACCTTGGCAAAAATTCTCCATCCAAACTATATAGTAAGCAATCAATGCTGCCATGCACCCGAAGGTGCTTACATTTGCTCTAAGTGGATTAAGTCCAAACACTGTTTGAACTTAACTCCAATTATGTTCTTCTCTGCTGGGTTTTGTTCTATTGGGAGAGATGCACTGTGCTTCTAACCCTAACCCTCTCTTGGGGATTCTCTATCCCAAGAGTCTTCTTCTATGCAACCGTAAAATGATCAGACTAATCATACCACTGTCATGGTGATTGTTTCATTCTGTAAAGAGATTTCTTCTTTCCAATGAAATTTTCCTTTCCAGTTACTCAAAACCTTCCAGGTTGAGATAAGAAAATTTCTTCATTCAAATCACCATTCTTCTTGGCGAATTTCCATTTACAGCTGATTACCTTTTTCATGTTTGGTAGTCGTTTCACATCCCAAGTCTTGTTCTTGTGTAGATTCTGTACTTCTTCTTCAACTAGTTTTTTTTGCTCGGGATTTTTCTTGGTTGCTTCAATTGTTGAGATATCATTCCCAACTGCTAGAAATGCATAAGATATGATATTCACGTATCTTGCCAATTTTCTGGTCTCTTTATTCAACTTCCTTGTAGCAATAGACTCTAATTGCTGCAATATTGTTGTGATTGATTCTTCTTCAATTGCATCTTCTTCAATTCGTTCTTCTGAGTCTACTGGTGCATTAAACTCCACTTGTTGCATTCCAATGGCTTTGTTCTGTTCATTAGAGTCTTTAGGCTTGTTTTTCTTAAGCATTTCAGACTCATTAAATGTGACATCTCGGCTAACGACGACCTTCTTTGATTCAGGGCACCAAAGCTTGTACCCTTTTACTTCATAACTAAAGCCCAAGAATACACCTTTCTTAGCTCTAGGATCAAGCTTACTTCTCTGCACATGATAGTAAGTCGGACTACCAAATACATGCAATTGATCATAGTCATTGGCATAAGTGCCAAACCATACCTCCAAAGATGTTTTTCTTTTATTTGCAGCAGTCGACAGACGATTGATAAGACGGCGAACATATGTCACAGTTTCAATCCAAAATTGCTTGCCTAAACTGGATTGAGCAAGCATATAGCGCACATTTTCCAATGGAGTACAGTTCATCCATTCTACCATTCCCTTCTGTTGTGGAGTTTGTCTTTTAGTGATGTGATGTACTCTACCTTCTTTCTGACAGAGTTCCTTTAGCGGATCAGTAATGTTCTCTCTACCATTGTCTGATCTTAAGGTCTTCAATTTCATGCCAGTTTGGTTTTCCATCATCTTTTTCCATGTTGTGAAGATGTTCACAACTTCATTCTTATACTTCATAGTGTACATCCAAACACGATGAGAATATTCTTCAATAGATGTGACAAAACAGTGCTTACCTTATTTTGATGCAACTTTGAAAGGCCCTCATGCATTGGTATGCACATAGTCCATCTTTTCTTCCATACAATGTTTTACTGTCGCAAACTTGACCTTTGTCTTCATGCAATCTGTGTCAAATTTGTCAACATCTTCATTCTTTCTACTGTTGGTGGCTGCTCCACCTACAACTGTACTCCCTTGCAAGAAGCACAAATTCTTCTTTTTGTTTCCTTTCATTATTACCCGAGTTCTCGATGCTACTTCGAGAGCTCCACCTTCCAAGGTAATCTTGAAACCTTTGGATGCTAAAATACTCAGCGAGATAAGATTCTTCTTCAATTCTGGTACATACTCTACTTCTTTCAAAGCTCGAACTGTTCCATCATGTACCTTCAATTGGATGCTTCCTATTCTCATTGTCTCACAGGTAGCGGCATTACCCATAAGAACTGTTCCACTATCTAACTTCTCATAGTCAGAAAACTAGTCCCGATTTGGACACCTGTGGAAAGTACATCTAGAATCCATAATCCATTCATCAGAATGGCATGGAAACGATAGGGCAATACAAATACAATCTGAATCTTCATTCTCCTGAGCAAGGCTAACTATAGATATCTCATTGTCATTATTCTCCGGACAATCAGCTTTCTAGTGTCCTTTCTTTCAACAAAGGCCACATTCATCTATAACGGGTATTCTTCTGGTTGATGGTTCCTTAGACATGGAGCGGGATCTGTGTTTGTTGCTTCTGTATGATCCTCTCCCATATTGCTTCTTATCTGATCTTCTTCATATAACTAAGGCTCCACCTGATGTGTCTTGATAATGGGCCTTCTTATGTTTCTTCCGGTACTCATTGTTAACCAATGTGTTAGACACATCTTCAAACTTGATTTCTTCCTTCACATAGAGCAATGTGGTAATCAGTGCTCATATTCATCTGGTAAGGCATTCAGCAGCAATGAAGCCTTGTCTTCATCTTCAACTTCAACATTCAAATTGAGTAGATTGGCAAAAATCTTGTTAAAGTCATTCAAGTGTTTGGACATCGAACTTCTTTCTTTATAGTGAAACCAGAAAAGCTTCTTTTTCAAGTATAATCGATTCTCTATGATTTTCGTTATGTGCTTGTCCTCTAACTTTTTCTAGAGGTCTTTGCCATTCATCTCCTTCATGACAGAATACTTCTAATCTTTTGCAAGACATAACCGGATGGTACCACAGGTTAGCTGGTTGATCTTGATCCAATCTTTGTCGGACATTTTTGCAGGTTTGTCCTCCAAAGTTATATCCAAATCGTATTGGATGAGCACGTCTAAGACTTCGCATTGCCACATGCTGAAGTTGTTTATTCCATCAAACTTTTCAACCTTGAACTGGGCATTGGAGATTGAGCTCCTTCTTCCTTGGTTACTTGATGAAGCTATTTTTTCAGCCATTCTTTTTCAAAATTTTGAAACCACCAAAAGAGCCTTTCTTCAGGGATGTCTAAGACAATTTGGAATACAACACCCTTGACAACTTCGCAAAATTTGGATTCAAATCTAAATAAATGGATAGCACGGTTGCGTCTGGAACAGTCGATTTAGCCAGGGGCTACTCTCCCTACATCAAAAATTGGCCCAAAATTGCCCCCAAAATTGACCAAAACCTTGGAGAATATTCCGTTATTCAAGAGAATATTCCATCAGAATATTCTTCACAAAGGAAATATTTTGTTTCTGGCTGGGTTGCTGATGTGGCGGTCAACGCTGGCATGGCAATCAAACAAGTTGATATGGCTGCTGACATGGCAATTAACCAGGCTGTCGGAGCTGATATGGCAGTGAGGTGGTTTTTGGTCAACATTGACGTGGCTTGGTCAATATTGATGTGGCGTGCTGAAAGGGCATAAAATATTCCATAGAATATTCTTCTTCAGCTCGGCTCGGCTTGGACGGTTGACTTTTTAAGGCCAACTTTGACTAGCGATTGGGAGAGCTTTCGGTGTCCATTGGAGGTGATTTTTCTTTCAAATTGCTTTACTCGATGAGAGCTATTCAATGGTGTGTTCAGAGGTTGATTTTGATAACTTCGAAATCTGGGCAGCTCTGAAAAATGCCTCTAATTTACTGAAAATTTGCCTAACCAAGATCTGATACCACTTGTTAGCACTACAAGAAATTGCACTTTTGGTGACTAAATTTTTAGTCGCCAAAAGTCATACTTTTAGTCATCAAAAGGTTTCCCCGACTAAATAATTTGGTCGCCAACTTGGTCGCGGAAAGACGGTCGGCGAAGGTATTAGCGACTAAAAAATTTTAGTCGCCGAAAGTCCTAAACTGGCGACTAAAACAAGTAGTCGCCAAAAGTAAAGGTATTGGCGACAAAAAAAATTTAGTCGCTGAAAGGCTAAATTGGCGACTAAGTTTTTAGTCGCCAAAAGATTACAATTAAATTTCACATCACATTTTTAGCTCCTAAATTTTTTGTCGCCAAAACTTAATTATTTTTTTTTTGGCTACTAAATCATTAGTCGCCTAAAGTCTTTTTTTTAAATGGCTACTAAATGTTTAGTCGCCAAAAGGTTTGTTTCCATTTAATTCTTTTTTTAACTACTAACTATTTAGTCGCTAAAAATATTTAACTCTATTTTTGGCTACCAATTATTTAGTCGCCAAAAATATCATTTTATATTTTTTTTATTTTAATTAGTTTGTCCACAACCTATATGTATTTCACGCAACCTATAATAGGTATACAAACAAAACAATACATACATATTATCACACATTCCACAACACGTATTTCACTTACAACCATCCAAAAAAGAGAATAACTTTTAATGTCAAATTTTATACAAACCAAGTATATTCCAACTGAAAATAATAATTTCATACAAAATAAAAAAAAATAGTACAAAAACCACGTCCTCCGTAGACAAAAAAAATGAATATTTACAATTCCATGCCAAAAATCATCTAAAAAAAAAAAAAAAATTAATCATTAGTATTGACCACATAGCATTGGCATATTTGAAATTATAAAAGAAAATTACATAATGCAAAATCTTTGCATTACCCTTATGGGTCTTCACAAGCAAGACTGTTACTTATATCAAGCACTCCTCTTCCATGCCAAAAGGACTAATATAGCATCTGAATTTATGCAATCAGGAGGTTCCCTCAAATATAGGATTTCAATTGAACAGAAAACAACTTATAAGTGAAATGACATGGATTCACAAACCACATTTAAAACATGCTTGGAAAAAACAATGTGACAGTGACAACCAATTCCCAAGCAACAAAAGTTGAGGTCCTTTGGCAAGCTAGTGTCCTTTTTAGCACAAAACTAAGCAATCATCTTCTGCAAAACAGAGAATTAATAATAATTTGTTGTTTAGAAGCGAAGGACTTCCCATTGGGACAAGCAGCACAAATATCACAACCCAGAACTCATTCTATCCCCTCAATTCTAGCCAAACATTAAACAAACCCACTAGAAACGCTTTCATTTTTCTTTTTCTAGGAAAAACTCAACAGCAATATTAATTAAGTTCTAAAAACATAGCTACAAGAAGCAGTTATATTGTCAAAGATACATGATAAAATAGGTGTAGAAATCTTAAAACCAGAATTATATAAAAATAATAGCTAGTGTCTTATTTTTATTTGTAAGTCAATCTTCCAATGGAAAATGATGCCAATAGGACATTTATAATTAGAAAGGATCTCTGCACCTTATCACTTTATTAATTATGTCATGCATAAGGTTGTAATATAAGCATACATCTTGATGAGAATATTATGAGCATCAGTGACCTTTCATAGTAGTAAAATTGAGACAACCCATTTTGCCACAAACTAAAGCAAACAAATGTTACCAATAATTAAATATAAATTACACTAATTTTCTGAATCAGACTTAAATTTCCTTTTCCCTGAATTGTAATCCCAGAGTAAAACTTTCTAGTTCCCTAACCCTAGAAGTCAAAGATTTACCGTATCTTCTGAACTAAACAATGGGACCATGCTTTGAAATACAAATTCAGAAAACATCAATAGCCCGAAACATTAAACCATATTGAAGAATATATTGTGCATGTGAATTCAAAAGATGCAGTTTATACATGATATCCTGCTATTGATCCAACATACTGATCATGTTTCCATCACACATTTGTTCATGTTTACACATTTCAATCCCTCTATTGTAATGTTTCATTATTCCATACCAGCAAGTGTTAACACAACGAAGAAGAATAAATTAATCTTTTCAGTAAGTAAATGTAAAAATAAATTGATAAAATGTACAAACGATCCTGACTCCCAATGAACAATTGATTGTAATACACAGAACAAAGTCAATACCTCTTTCTTCTTCAAGTCTGCCAAGCACGACTCAAGCAGTCCATGGTAACTTGTATACCCACAGATTAAAGCAGAACCCCTTGGGCCCATTCCATGTGCTAGGGTTGCCTAAAATAGGAGGGCCAAAACAACTTAGGCAAATGTCTAAAAAATAGTTAATACAAAAAAGTAAATAAAATGTTGTTGACCATTAATGATTAAACCCACCTTTGCAGCAGCTTTTGAAACTGTAGGATGTGAACTCAAGCCCAAGTAATTGTTGCTCAGAAAATAAAAGTAGCTTTCTAAACTTCTGAGGGCAGGCCCCTTGGGCCAAAATAAATACACGTTTCAATGCACTTCATACACATTAGAATTTTCCAAGATAAATACCATAACCTTCAAACAATAGGATGTTTTATCATTCCACTTTTTATTTTAATTTATTTTTAGATAGGAGGGTAATAGGAGAAGGGAAGCTGCACTCACAGCGGTAAGACTTGAACCCAGGCATCAAACTTGGCAGGGGAGCACACATCCACAGATGAAGAGTTACAGTTTTATTTGAATATAACAATTCCCTTATTTCTCAAATCAATTCCCTTACAAATCACCACATGATCCATAATTCAGACCATAATTCATACATCACCATATAATTTTCCCACAAATAACATTGAATGAAAACAATGTTAATGTGCTGAATTCAAAAACTCAGAACTCATTCAAATCAAAACAAACCCACAAAAAGATGAAACACAAGAAAACAAAATGAAACCCAATTCAATTAACTGTACCACAACTCGGAACCTCACGAACCCATCTCTGAAATGTGCTGTCAGTAATCACTACTTCAACAGATGCCCTATCACAATGGAGGAGTTTCTTTTTTCTTATTTCTTCTTTTTTTTTTTTTTTTTAGCAATTACAAGCAGCGGTTTAATGACCATTCCTGTTCTACAACACTAGCATTTCAATTATATCTATTAGTTAGTATAATTCTTCACTTTCTCACCATCCTTGCCTAACTAATTTTTCAAATCAAACTAATTTGCACTACAAACAATTAATAGTTTTCTGTTGAAAATTCAAAACACTACAAAAATTATAATTCAAATTATCAAAATAAGACACGTAGTGAGCTAGTAAAAATGAAGAATACCTTCCGATCCGAAATGGTCAAGTCCTGTGGGTGATACTTCCAATAAGAGCACAGAACCAGCACTTACCAATATTAATTGACAAAGCCCCAGCTGACTGCACATTAAAAGAAAAAATATGTATATACATCAGCAAATAATCAGAGTGACATATAAAATAATACTATCATTTAATAAACATAATGCCAGAGTGTTTATTACACAAAACAAAAGTTAAGTTCTTCAGTAACCAGCACAGCCAAGCACCAATTCATATGGTATTAAATATTAAAATAATAAGTCATGACAGTACATTTGGAATACTGAAAGAATGAAGAATTGAATCAAAAATTCAATACCACAGTACTAAAATAGGCTAGTTCAGATAATTCAATAGTTGCTATTTTTTTTCAAGGACAAGAAGCAAAAAAATAATAGTACAAGTTTCTTGAGACAATTAAATGACATCCCCACAATATCAGTTTATAACTGAGAAGCCCCCAATGGTAAAAACCCAAGTCTATTTTTTTTGCTTGCTATAGTGCTCCCAATTACGGTGTGACTCAACAATAACAGTATACATTTTGTAAAGTATAATGAAATTAATGACCACCTATTAAGTGGTCAATAACCATTTTCATAATGTTAGATCTTTAAAATAAATGAAGGGGGCCAAGTGGATACTATTTAAATTATATTTAATAGACCCCACAAACTAGCTCCAAGTGCCAACATCTACATAGGTTGCTTAATTAGCCCATCAGACATGAACCAGAGTTTATGAATGTATAGAAGCTATTAAATGGTAAAACCCTTGGGCCAAAATATTTGAAAGTATTTATACTTTCAACTTTTGCTTTCACAAAACCAGAAGCTATGGATAGTGCAGAGAAGTTCCAAAATTCATATTCTATCTCAAGCCTCAAAAATGGATATAACAAATTCCATCTCAAACATATTGTTCCAAAACCCACAACCAGAAGAAAGAAAAAAGAGTTCCAAACCTTTGATCAAATCTTCCATGGAGTTAATACAGCTTAAAAGTGGAAAAGAGTTAAAGAGCTAGTAGATTTGTTCTGCAATTCTTCTCAAAAACAGAAGGCACCAAAAAAAAAAAAAAAAGAGAAGTGTTTGGTTCCTAGGTTGTATTCTCAAGGACTTCATAAAGAAACAAGGTAAACCAATTTTCATTGAACTTGTTCTGGAAAGATCTAGTCTATCAATATCCCTACGTAAGACACTAACCTGGGATCCTCAGTTTGCTTTCCAGACTGGAACTGGTTTAGTTTCCTTCTAATTCCTGAACATGAAAGGTTAGACTATAAAACAGAAACAGAAAATAAGAAACTGACAGCAACATCTAACAACCCCTCACAATGCCAACAATCCTGGAACAAATTCTTCTGTGTTCTTCAAGGAATAAAAACCAAAACCAATCCAAAGGCAGTGCAAAATGACATAGGAAAGGCATGGGAGGGAATGTAAGGGAATGTAACGGTGCCTACAAACAACCAAGCATTACTCATTAATTTACAAGAGAATTACAGTAAAAAGATGTACAACATCAACATTTCAACAGTACAATGAGCATCCCAGTACAAACAAAACCCAAATCTCTTACAACTCACACATTAAGCTAATATATTTCTAAAATCAAATTAAGCTCATGAGCTTGAATTTGGGATTTCTGTCTAGAAATTAACACAAACCCTCTAGCAAGTGTAAGAAATCAACACAAAATAAACACAAGAATCTGGATTTTGAGTTAAGAAATCAACACAAAATCAAACAACAAAAATCATATAAAACCCTAGAGCTACGTGTGAGAAATGGGGAAATAGAGAGAGAGAGAGAGAGAGAGAGAGAGAGAGAGAGAGACTGAGATGGACAGAGAGGCAGAGGGAGAGAGAGCGAGATCGACAAAAAGGGATCGAGACTGAAAACGACAGAGAGGGAGAGACCGAGAGCGACAGAGGGGGAGAAAAATACCTGTGATTAAGTGGCACTAGTGATTTGCAGGTGGCGATGTGCGACGGTGGCGAGCGTCAGTGATAAGAGCAGGTGAGGTTTGGTGACAGCAAAAAGTGTTTGAGACAGAACAGTGTATATCGTGTGTGTGAGAGACGGAACATACAGTGTATATATATCGGGCGCCAAAATCAATTGCTTTCCCTCTTTTAAAAAAAAAATATATATATTCAACCTTTAGCGACTAAATTATGTTTTTGTCGCCAAATAGTGCTGAATAATGACTAATACTGCTTTGCAACCAATGATTAATTAATAGCGACTAATATATTGGTAGCCAAAAGTATCATTTGGCTACTAATTTTTTTTTCCGACAGCAAAAATTAAATATACGACTACTAAATTTTTTTGTCACCAAAAGGTGTAAAAAATGTCATAATATTTGGCAACTAAACTATATTTTTGTCGGCAATTAACCTTGATCAGCGACTAAACCTACAATTAGTAGCGTAAAATATAAACTTTTGGCGACTAATTATTATTTAGTAGCCGATTACTATATATTTAGTGACTAAATTTTGTTTTAGTCGCCAAAAAGACAATATATCTCGACTAAATTCAAATAGTAGCTGAACTGTGAACCTTTGGCAACTGATTTTTTTTTAGTCGCCAAAAGGTATATTTTTGGCGACTAAATTTGTTTTGATCGCCAATTTTGGTCACCAAATGTGTATTTTCTTGTAGTGTAGACCAGGGGAGCCACAGATTGATACAAACAAACACACACGAGAGAGAAACACAAAATTTACGTGGTTCGGCAATAGCCTACATCTACAAGCAGCGAAAATTCTATATATTTTGGAGAGATACAAATTCACTCGGTGTTTCCTCACCACTCTCTTCTTTTTCAATTCAATGTTTGCATATCAAATACAATAGCTAACCTCTCTATTTATAGATTTTCTTCAAGGTGAGATGCGTAGGCGGTGACGGAAATTTCACCACGTTTTAGATGCGTTCTGGAAGCTTCAAGGTGCCTCCATTGTTAACCTTCAGGAGGTTGAATTCAAGATGAACACCTTGTTCTAGAGTCTCCTGGTTTGGTGTTCACAAGAGAAGCCAAGCTTCTCTTTTCTTCTTCAATCTTCATGGTGAAGTAGAGGAAAGAGAAATTGAGCCAACTTGCCCACATGGGTGATGTTCCATCCCCTAATTTTTTCCACAGGGTCTTGCTAGTAATGTCTAAATTTTATAAGATTATACTAAAATAAAAAAAGTAATTATACTAAAGTTTTGGAGTCACTTTGTAGTTTATGAAAATTTGTTGACTATGTGGCTTGGTGATGTGGACTATCTTTTGTGATGTAGCTTGTCCATATCATTTGAGCTTGGTTGAATTGTGTGGATGAAAAAGGCTATATACTTTGTTTAAATTAAATAAATTTATATATTTATTTATTATCGCATCTCATGTGAGTTGAGGTTTTTTCCTTACCTTACCATTCTGATATGCTAGTCTAATGTCGCTTGGAATGGACTGATTGCTTACTTTTCAACTATACATTTTCTTAATGTATTGTGTTTTAGTTGCCTAACATTTTATTTCATAAAACATCACTTCCCTTATGGCTATTTTGTAAATACCAAATTATAATATGCTCTATTTAAACAAGTATTTTTATCAAAAGAAAAAAAGGAAAAAAAAAATTATCAATGACTATAATACTCATTGAAGCCTGTTCTGAGAGAGCACTAGGATAAAATTGCAGAATGAGAAGTCATTTTTTTTTTTCTTGGGCAAATTTTATTTTACCCTCTCATAGTTTGGTCGGATTGTCTTGTTGTCATTTAGAAATAATTATATAATGTATATGTGGTTTGTGGACTACAATGAACCGTTAGTTTTTCATCTAAAATAACAGGTTGTGAGAGTCATACGGTTGTGTGGAGAGTATGTCTAATTTAAGACGAAAATATCCTTTATACGTATTTAAATTTACAAAAGAATGCTTATTTTTTCCTCTTTGTACTCCATTTTCTTTCCAACCATTTAGCACCTCTTATACCTGCTGGAAAAAATCACAGTGGCATTTCTGTCAACAGCTTAAGGAGCTCGAGTTTTTAGTGCTATTGTTGTAGGTTTTGGGTTTTGTCTTGCAAATATTTGAAAAATGTTTCCACTTTACATATAAGTTTTCTATCCATGTACTTGATTAAGAACATTCACTGTGGGACAACTAACCGAACATGATAATAGGATTCCGTCAAATACAAATCAGGCATAACTAAAAAATTAAGGAGTAGTGAGCAGTGGTGAGAGAGTGGAAAAAAGAGAGAGGGATATGGTGTGATCAATGCTTGAGAGTCTGGTTTACATGGTAAGGTGAGAATACGTATATATATACACACATATATATGTAGGTATAATTGGAAAGAGAGGAACAAGAGCATATAAAGGTCAGTTTTATTAACAAAAAGGGAAATTCCATTTACACACCAGTAATCGTCTAAGTATATACCACTAACAGATTAAATTTATATTTTAATAATATTCTCAAATGAAAAGATCATTAAGAATAATATGGAGGTATATTCTATACATTCAAAGATTTCATATATAAAAATAAAAAATACTCTTCACACACCATTATCACTTATAAATATATAAACATCCAAAATAAAAACAACTAAAATGAATTGGTTTTGAAGATTTAGGGTTTAAGAACATAAATAAATAAAAAAATTTGATTTTGAAGATTTAGGGTTTAATAAAATTGAAATCAATTGGTTTTGAAGATTTGCATACAATGGATGACACCGAGATTGTTGATTTCAAAAAATATAACAATGAATATGTCAATTTAATACAGCTTTTTGTTTTTTTTGTTTATCTTGTTTGTATAATGGTTGGAAAGATGATTTTGTTACATGTTCGAATAACCAGAATTGAACTTTTACACAATGTTCGATTATTTTTATTCGAACAAAACAATTTTGTTCAAATTATTAAGGTTGACCAAATTATAAATGTTCATACATAAAAAATTGAACATTTTAATTCCTTAACAATATCATTTCTCAAAATTTTCAATTCAATAATTTAATTTGTTTTTAAGTGTACTTTATTTTCTTTTTTTACAAAAAGTAGATGTATTCAACATTTAAAAAATAAATAAATAAATAAAATATATAATATATAATATATATTCAATATAATAAGTCTGAACGATTTAAAATTATTTAACATATAAACTATAAACATATTTATTTTGTTCAACATAAATATTTTGAATATATTCAATTTGTTCAATTTTATTTTTTTGTACGATGATATTTTTTTCAAACAATCAAAGTTGAGTTAAAATCGAAATAGAAATTGTTATGAAAGTTGAATCAATAACCAAATCAAACGAAAATAGGAAAAACATACCAATGTGAGAATAAAAGGTGTGAATCAAGGGTAAGAATGATAAATTTTCAATACTAACAATGCACCGGCGAAAAAACGGCGAGATGATGGCAAAGATGGAGATCTGAAAATGACGATAATACACTGGCAATCTAACGGCAAAATGACGGCGACGATGAAGATCTGAAACAATGGGAATGCACGGGCCGAACAAAACTCTCTGCCTGCGTTGGAGATCTTCATCGCCGACGATAGAGATATATGGTGTTTTGAAGATAGAGATATTTGGGTGTAGGTTGTGGTGTGTATTCAAATGCACAAGTGGTGTGTTATCTTTTGACTAGTTATGTAAAGTTAAGGTATGAACTAAAATATTTTTAAACTCTAAAAATTATTATGTATGTGTACTAAGTAATAGTGTGTACTGAGTTGATTAGTGGTGTGTAAATAGAATTACCCTAACAAAAATTAGTGAGGGTTATGTGGTTATTTTTAGGATAAATTATACTCTCCTCTTTATTTTTGATCACTTTCTCACTTTGGCTCTTAAATTATTTTTTATTTATTTTTTTTTTTTTTCACATTGACCCTTTTTGTTTTAATTTTTTTTTCTCCTATCTAATTTACTCCTAAAACTAACTTCTGTTAAAAGCTAAACAAAACATGATACATTGGCGGTCACGTAGTATAAAAATATTTTATTATATAGAGCTCATATTTTTGACACAAATTCAAATCTCAATATCATAATATAATTTTTATATTATGGGACAATTATCGTGATATTTTCTGTCTAATTTTGAACATAAATTAAATTTAGAAGTAAATTAGGAAAAGCTTAAAACATGAAGGGTTAAAGTAAAAAAAAATAAGTTAAAAGCCAAAGTGAGAAATTGATCAAACATAAAAAGGACAAAGTTTGATTTACCTTTTTTTTCAAATGAGTAATCTGCATATAAACCAAACCAAAACGGGATAAAATAATTTATCCTTTTTTATCTCTCTTTTTTTCATTTTTTTTTTCCTGAGCCAACAAATTTTTTTTTTTTTAATGATCTGGAAATTGAATTCTTATCAAATAAATATACAAACAGTCAACATGAAATCTTGTGACGTCGGCCAGTTCACAAATTATACCAAAAAAAAAAAATTCATAAATTAAGAAATAGTTTCTTGTAATTATAAATAGATCCTTTTCTTGTGAACCACAATCAACTATTTGTTGTTACATTTATATATTCTTTTATAATACATTTTATCTCTCCACTCAAAATCCAAAATACATATATAAATTACACCCACATTACATTCTAATTGCCACTACCTAAACCTTTACTTTGGCTTTTATACTAATCTCTCTCTATCAAACCACAATGCAATCTCATTTTCACTACCTAAAACTTAAACATTACCTTGGCTTTTACACTCCTCTCTCTCTCTCTCCCCCTCTCTCTCTCTCTAACCTCATAGAGCATTCCAACCTCAACACGCTGCGATAGCGGCACCCCCAGAGCAGGCAATGCTGACCTACAATTCCTATGCAAAACTTCATAGAATGCAAGCATATACCCATCAAACCAACCACAATTTTTACTTACATAAAACCTTGTCTTTCCCCGAACATGAACTGCACCAGTAAGCTTTGCCTCTTCCATATCAGACATCTCTTCCTCAAGCTCAGAAGTAACTGACGTTGCATAGTCAGAGCCGTTTATATGTGCCCGCAATCTATCAATAACTTGACTCACAAAATCGTCTCCTTCAAGATCAAGAGAATCAGCATAACCATATTGAACCACACATCTGTATACCCCTTTAAGGCCTAGTTTGCTGACAACAATTCTTTCATGTGGCGCAACTCTGGGAACCAACAAGTATCAAAAGGTCGTGAAAATAGTAACCTTGTGAAGAGATTTCATGTTCTTTATGTAATGCCCGAGAATTGGGGTCAAACCGTCTTGAATGCTGGTGTAGAAGAAGCAAACTCCGGGAACTCTTTGGACTATGGGATCAGATAATAGCATTCTTAGTCGGTCTCTGTCTATCTTGTGGGATAGCTCATACTGGATCTTTCTGTGCCTTCCATTGAACCAACCGAACATGATGAAAGCAAGGACGAAAGAAATGGCAAATGGAATCCATCCACCTTGTGGGATTTTTGTGGAAACCGCACTCACATAAACGCCTTCCATCACAAAATATACAATGAAGTAAAGAGCAACCAACACCGGTGGAGTTCGCCAAATCATGATCATGACAAATGTCAATAGTATTGTGGTGATGAGCATAACAAGACTAACAACAACACCTGTAAACAATGTCTTGATGATCAATAGATGCATTAAAATTGCAGAATAAGAAAGTCAAATAACATATAAACAGGAAAAAAGAAGCTGCATAACACAACAGAACGAACGGCAGTAGACATGTTTGATTGTGTTTTTTTTAAATTTAAATTTTTTTTTTTTTTTGAAAAACTCATTTGGCAAACTATTTTTGAAAAACATTATGATAAACTAGAAAGTAAATTTTCAGATGTTCGATTAGAAAAGAAAAAAAGATGGAGGGTCAATTAGTTTATCATACCAAAAGCATTTCCGATATCCTTTCCATCACCGATAATGAGAATGACAGCAACACAAAGTATCATGAGTATGTAATTGATTTCCGGGCAGTAAACCTCGCCTTCTTTCTTGGAGGATGTGTGCACCACCTTGACTCGAGGGAAATAATCCAGCGTGACAGATTGCTTGATAATAGAAAAGGTGGCCGATATCAGTGACTGACTCGCAACAATTGCTGCCAACGTGGCTACGATGAACATAGGCCAGTAAATTGTTTTTGGTATAAACTTGTAGAACCCGTCATCGTGATCATTTGGGTTTTTGATCAGGTATGCTGTTTGTCCCGCATATGTCAGAACCAACGATGGGTATATAGTAAATAGAAAGGCTAGCTGCTAGGAGAGAATGTGTTAGAAAACCGCTGCATAATATCAGAGAAATGGAAATTCATGAGATAGCGAGCTAAATAGGAAACCTGAATGGATTTCCGATTGAAATGACCAAGATCAGCAAACAATGCTTCCGAACCTGAAAAAAGTGAAATTTCACATTAATGAATCAAGCGTGTCTAGAACACTGTACTTGCCTAACCAATAGATTCTTCCACCATGATCAACTAAGCAATTGAACCTAACCTTCTAAAACAAATATGAAAAAAATAAAAAAAAAAAAACATTTTCTGAACAATGGGCAATGACAACCAAGAAATCAAGAAAATGATATTCAAATGAAAAAAAATTAAATACTATAATAAATTGGGTTAGCTTGAATTTTCGAATTAGAATTTTCAAATAAATTAGATTCGGGCGATCTATTATTGCATTTTTCATAATCAGCACAAGTTCAGGTTCAGGTTCAGGTTCAGGTTCAGATTTTATAATTGGGACGTATTCGAAATACGCCAAATCCGATCCGAATCAATTCGTTAACAAACTTAGTAAAGACCTTCATAAGTAAATATACAAGCCAAAACACAGAGAAAACTTTAAGCACCAATTCTTTCTTGTTACTTGTAAAATCATTATATCTAAACCACTAAGAAAAAATTGATCATCTTCCTCGATCTTTCTTCAATAAAGTACCTAAATCATGGCTTTCAAGCATTATTTTCAATTTTTAACACTAGCATTTAGCACTGCTATTCAAGTTATAGGCTATAGAGGAATATGCTTTCCAGAGAAGTTTGTGGAAAGAACGGTAGTGTCATTGTTAATAACCACAATGTAATAGACTAGAAAAACGAGGCTCACCAGTGATGCAAAGGACAGTGCCACCAAGCAATACCCAGCCTTCCTTTCCATTTCTCAAAAAAAAACTGACGATGTAGTGCGGTGATATCGCCTTGAATATGCTCGGGTAATGACGAATAATGCTATAAATTCCTATAAGAGGAGTAGTAACGGTCCATGTGCCCCTAATGGGAGAGAAAATGAAACTCACTCGTGAGGTACCATACTTCTGTAGCAGGAACAGAGCAATAAGAACTACTGCAGACATGACTTCAACCAAGGCTGCAAATTGAAAACCAAGAAATCGGTGAACACATAAACAAACTGAACTCCATAAAAATGAAAGAAGTTTCAGTTGCCACTATGATCTCTTCCATCTCTCATGCTTTTTAGCAATTATATCTGTTGTCAAGTGCTTATATCAAGTATTTCAAAGGAGAAAACAAAAGTTCACAGAGAAATAGTTTCATTCCTTCACCAACACAAGTTTCCAAGGTCAACAATGGATTTACTTATCTGTTTGTTTTGGTACTAGAAAAATGGGTTTTAATGTTGATTTTACCAATTTACCATTCAGTTAGAGATCATATGATATGCTTAACTGCAAAAGTAGACAGAATGTAACAAAAGGATTAAGTTAAATCAATTTGGAAAGTAAGAGGGCCTATTTGAATGAAAAAATAGATTAGAGGCTTAATTGAAAAAATACACAAAGTTAAAGGGCTTTTGATTTCAAGAAAATAACACCTTGAAAAGATGTCATAGTCATTGAACTTTAACGACAATTAAATATTAGGAACTAGCTAAAGTTACAGAGCTCCATGTCAATACTTACTTTTGCTGACAGAAGGAAAAGGTGCTCTTATGCCGTCAATTGCTGATAACACTGGAACAATTTTGACAAAAGATGGAAGATTGTTATGAACAAGTAAACACAAAAACTGCTGCCAAAAAAAAAAAGAGTTAAGGATAGTTAAATGGTAACAAACCTGAGATTGCAGGTGTGAGTACCCCATCACCGATTAGCATGCACATACCTAGCATTGCAATGAAAAGCAACACTCTTCTCGCGACCACACTTTTTTCAAAAAAAATACCCAGCCTACTTCGCTTTTCAGAGCTTGAGTTCAAAGCTTCACGTTTGGAAGAAAGAATTCCAATATCCAAATTCCTACAAAGTAAGGAATATAAAGCAAATGTTCCACCTGCAATAAATCATTATCCAGAATTTGAGAATTCAGGCAAACGGATGCATATGGATGCAAGTGACATGTGGAAAAATTGTTCTTACAAATCAAGAAGAGAATTTAATATATCAAGCAAACAAGAATTTTAAATTTAGTCATAATAAGAGAATTAAATGTATCGTGGAAACAAGCTTTTTGTTTTGATAAGTATATCGACCATACAAGACTTTTAGCATCATCTCAAAACCATTGTCAAAGAACAACTTGGTAATAAAACATGCAAGATTGATTGATCATATTCTTTCCCCTGAATAGAACTTTTGAGCCCACAAGCTTCCACATATCAAATTCACTTCATAAGGACCAGTTTAATCTAAATCTGAGTTTATAACATTGAATGTGGATAACAAATTTCCTAATAAGAGAATATGGGCGGCTCAATAATGAAATGTAAGGACAATGTTGTCAAAAGCACCACGCAATTGCTATGTAGAGAGGGTCCCCACCCTCCTTCGCACGTATGAAAGCCTTCACAACCAATAAGAATACTTCATCAACCAAAGCGATACACTGAAGGAACAGAAAAATTGTTGCATGAATAATAAATTTCGAAGCCTCCTAAAAAATTATTGTCTTATAGCTGTGGTAAAAAATAAAGCAGAATAAAAACACTCAGATAGGAAGTTCTTTACCTCTGATCTTGCAATGGCATTGGCAACATGCAAATTATTTTCATTCTTTTCTAAGAGTAGTTTTTTAAACCAGGTTTTTCGTATAATAAGGTACTAGATATAGTATTTAAAATTTATACGTCACACGAAAGTCCATATCGCTCTTCAAACGTGATTTGAAGTATCAATCTTGGTAATGGTATCATGGTCCCTACCAAAATTATTTCCAATAAGGCTCATTTTGCTCAATTCACTATGCAAAAATCATGGCAAAAATTAGGCTTCACTCTTTGATCCCACAAGAAATAGAAATTTATTGAAAAACAAAAACAAAAACAAAAACAAAACAAAAGAAAAACTCTTATCATTCTATCATATACCAAATGGTTCGTGGAAAAGCCAAAAAAACATATCTCCAAATAATCTTGCCCCTTGAATCTCTCGAGCCCAAAAAAAAAAAACATTGATGGGATTTGCAAATAGGCCAATCTTTTCCAGCCAACGAAAACATGCTAAATATGAAAAATGTAATCACACTTTTGTCATCACCCCAACAATTACCACAAAAGCCATTCAAAAGCATCTTTAAAGCATATTACCCATGTTTACCTAATTGCGGGTCATGCCTCAAACATAATTCTAGGTCACTTTTGTCTAGTAGAAATGGACAAGATTTGTTAGCACACAGAAGTTGAAGGAGAAAGCATTTCCAAGAAAAGAATCATTTGGATCAAGTGGCCAAACACAAAATTCAACCAAATCGAAAACTGATAAAAAGAAAAACATGTCGTAATAACGAGCAATAATAATACTCATCATCACAACAAAGAAATGAAGAAAAGGATGTAGTTAAAGGAACCGCATCAAAATTATCCTCCCACAATTTAATTTTGGAATTGTTACCAACATAATACTAACAACAAGGCAGACAAATAAAAAATGAAAAAAAGAAAATTATAAATGAAAGAGACTACTGACTAGTTGAAAGTAAACTATATTGACAAAGAAAGAATTGAGTCAAATTCACGACAAAGTGCAAGATAAATGGTTAATGTCACATAAAAGCAAAACATATAGAAGGCCAAATTTTGAAAGCAAAAAGGGAATCCTCACCACAACGTTAGATATTAGCATAAACATAAAACTGCAATGAATCATTTAAATTATTTTATACCTTCACCCTGATCATCGGCTCTGAGAGCTATGCAAGCATACTTGACGACCCCAATTAGACTGAGGGTCCAAAACATGATGCTGTAGATACCCAAGTAATCATCTTCAGTTGGAGATTTCAGTCGCATTGAAGGATAAACATACAGTGGGGAAGTCACAAGACCTCCAAAAACAACTCCTAATGTCTTGTAAGCAAGTTTCAGAGTTTCCTGATCCAACATAAGAGATTTTACTCACAACTTCAAATTATAAAAATTATCAAAAATTAAAACTAAAACTTCATATTAAGAAGAAAAACAAAAAAAAGATAAGAGACAGAATTGAAGCTAGAATTGTACATAATTTCAAATATTTCTAAATGAACTATTAAACATAAACGTAACGACTTCAAATTAACAAATTCGGGAAACCCCAATTGGATCATGTAAAAAAAAAAAAAAAAAAAAGAAAGAAAAATGAAAATTATAGTGAGACATAGACAAGAATGACATTTTTATTTTTTTCTTTTGATCAGTAAAGAAAAATTTCATTAAAAATATGAAATTAAAGGTATAGGAAGATAGCATGCATCGAGAGAAATTCAAAAAAGTACAGACTATCCCTACTATTGCTACTCTCAACCATTTAACCAACCCCTCGGACCTCAAGATTTTTTTAATACATGAAAAAAAAACAAAACAAAACAAAACAAAACAAAAAAAGATAATCAGAAAAAAAAAAAAAAAAAAAGAGTTAAGAAGAACTGGACTCCAACACAAACACAGAAGCTCCACGAAAGTTGCAAAAACCATCCTGTACAAGTATGCCTAGATTCTCCCTTTCACGCCAAACCACACCCCACTAACAATGATAATTCAACAACTTTTCCAAAATCAGGACAAACACCATCCTCTCCTTACCATCACATCCCATTAACCATCTAATAACTGATTCCCCCTTTCAAACCAAAACACACACTTACTAACTTTGATAAATTAAAAACTAATTCACACCCAGGACAAAACACCATTCCCTAACATTCTATTTGTTTTTGGATTTGTTGTGGAAAAAGACAAAAAGAATGTAAACTAAATAATTGTTCTTTGTTTGATTATCAGGGAAAACAACAAATATATATGACAAAAGTTAGTAAAATAATAATAATTAATTGCAAATTTTATTTGATAAAAAATTCTAATTTTGAAAAAAACAAATAGAATTTAGGGTATAATTGGCCATATAACTACTATCAGTGTATTTTGAGAAAACCCAAACTGGAACACCAACACCTTTATAATAGTATAGAGAGACAGATAGATAGATGTATTATATTACTGTAAAGCACACAATAATTCAGAAATTTTGTGATGCTTTTTTGTTTTAGCCAAAGGAAAATGAGTGAGACCCCAATTTTGGGATCCCATGGTCCCAAAATGATCTCGACCATTTATGTTTTTTTTTTCCCTCTATCTCTCTCACATGAATGGTCCAGATCATTTTGGGGTCATAGAGGTCTTCAAATTTGGGGTCTCAATCATCGTTGTTAGCCAAAATACCTTTACAATTGGTAATTAATAACTGATAAAACTCCACATCCATCCAATAATTATTAAACACTTTTGTAATTCAATCCTCCTTTGTTAAATTGTCAAAAAAAAATAATTCATAATTACCAAAAAAAAAATCTTGTGACATTTTTTTTGTCACACTAATAATTTAATAGTTTATTTTAAAATTTTATTTACCGTTACCTTGTATAATAAATAACTATCATATCCCATCAATATAATTTTTTTACATTGATGAAATACTCGGACTGGTTGGATTATTGATTAAGGCCGAAATGTACATCATTGAGGCCGTTAATTAGAATCTCTTAACTTCACTTGCTGGTCAAACCGTGTATTTTATGTGTGTTGAATGTCAATCAGGTTATACATCGTCGGAGCATAAAATGGGCAAAAAGACAAAATTTGGACACAGCTGACTTTTTCTGGAAAAGTCAAATTGATGTTTTAAACCTGTTTGGAAGTGAGTAGAAGTATAAAAAGAAAAGGAAAAGGCTTTTCTAGGGTTCTGAATTTGTTTTGACAAAAGAGAGAGGCTAGGGTTTGGGAAAGAGAAAGGAACAAGAAGCTTCAAAGATGTCTCCCATGGTGGTTCCTTCTCCTTCTACCTCCTTCCACTCCTCCATGAGTGGCTAATCTTCCTTTTCTAGGGTTTTGAAGAAACCCTAGCCATGTAATAGGTTTTTCTTTTTGATTTTATATTATGTAAAGGTTTGAACCATTATATGGTGTTTTAGAAATTCTTTATATATAATTTTCATTATTCTTTTGAATATTTGACTTTCTGTGATTGTTAAATGTTATCCATACAATTGTTTTCTTTTCCTTCACATTCAAGGTATGGGACGAACCATACTACGAGGAACGAGTCGTATCACTACCTTAGTTTAGAGTGAACGGTTCGTATTACTTGAGATGGTTCGTGCTCGTACATTGAATGTGATGATCTTCTTGTCAAATGCTTCGAACTTGTAGTTGCGAAACATTAATCCGTTCAAACCATAGCATAATTGATTTCAATTAGAAACCCTAATTATGTGGTTAGTGGTGAATTCTCTACCTTAGGTTCTTTTCCCCAATTCAGTAAGCCTAGATTTCAATTATTCTTGATAATTTAATTCCTTAGTTTAATTTATTTATTATTAAATTAGGTTATAATCATTCAATTTTTTATCAAAATTAATTTAGGAATTTAATAATTAAATTAGTTTAATTTCACAAAAGTCCCTGTGGATCGATATCTGGACTTGCCATTATTCTAATTGAATTTGGTATAGTTTAGTATTTATTTTTGGTGTGTTCAACGACCCATCAATTATCGATATGAGTTGCTTGACGGGAACAGCACCCTCCAGTCCAATATGAATCGGAGACAAGCCATATAGTATCAGAAGTACAAAATTATGATACATACATATGAATATGTACGTATAGATACATAGATGTATAGTGTGTGTGTGGTGTGTGTGTGTGTAAGGATAATAAATACGTACTTTGTCCCCTGAAGGTGGGATTGGAGGAAGAGGAGGAGCGGCGGAATCAAACACCACCAGAGCGACGTCGTCCGACCGAGTGGCGACCGAGTCAGGGATTCCGGGTTGCCGATCCATCTCACATTCCACAACTACCACTTCTCTCTTCATTGCTCTCTCTCTCTCTCTCTCTCTCTCTCTCTCTTTTAGAGAGAAAATGGAACAGAAGAGCTTCTTCTAGTGGTCAGGTGGGTTGTGGAATTTAGGGGTGAGCAGCGGATATACCGATCCGCCAAAACCGACCGAACCGAACCGATCCGATCCGCCACATTTTGGACAGATGCGTGATGACGAGCGGACGGTTGCGGATTGATTTTCTCCAATCCGCCAATTTGGCGGACGGATGGCGGATTTGAGGTTCATTTGGCCGCAACCGAACCGCCAAACCGCGAGCACTCTTAGTAATTTATAAGATTTTGTGTTTTCAATTTATTTAAATATTTTGTTTGTATTTTCAATTGAAAAGAGTTCAAATATTCTGTTGAAAAAAAGTTTTCAACTTGAATATATTTTTTGAATTGAAAAAATAAACGTATTATTTATCTATATATTTTTTGTTTTTAAATCTAACTCTAAAAGTAATAAATAGAAAATATGATATATGCTGATTGCTTTTTGTTTTCAAAAACATATATAAATGTAACAATACAGAGACATATAATCTCTACTATTGCTCTGTTCATGGTTTTGGTGGTTTGAATTGTTTTTATATTTTAAGAACCACATATTGTAATACTTTATGTGGATGAGGCATTCTGTGATTGTAATATGTGGATGAGGCATGCAGTGATTGTGATATTCTAAAGTTTCCAACTTTCTTTCTTTGGATGAGACATTCAGTAATTGTAATACTTTTTTAAGTTATTGACTGTAATACTTTCTTTCTTTTTTTTTTTTTTTTGAGGAAGTGCACAAGTTGAACTATGTTGAAAATTTATAAAATTTCAAACCGCCAAACCGATTCGCATCCATCCGCCAAACCGCCAATCCGCTCAATCCACATCCACCGGATTGGCGGACGGATGCGGATTGATTTTCTCTAATCTGCCAATCTGGTGGACGGATGACGGATTAGAAGTTCCGTGGCCGCAACCGATCCGCGCCCACCCCTAGTGGAATTTAACGACTTGAAGATTTGTTTTTATAGAACAAGACAGGGTGTCTGGTTTCGTTTTCTAAATTTAGGCCTGGTATGGGGTGTATCAAAAAAACTCAAAAGTTATAAAAAAAATAAAAATAAAAAAAATTATCGCTATTCATAAATTAAAAATATTAAATATTAAAATACATAATATTTTGATCAAACAAAATTTACACAATCTACACAGTTGAAATGACCCTGTACTCCCGTGAGAGGAAAAAAAAAAAGAATTACATATATAAAATCACCAAGTTTGACACAAATGTTGGGCCCATGGGGGCCACCACGGATCCCATTTCCGAACCGTTGAATATGTAGAACTCGTCCAGAACTATGTGCCTGTAAAAAATCACGTTGATCGGAAATCGGTAACTAGATGATCAAATCAGTTTTGTATAAAAAATGGATGGTGTTATAGTTAATAGTTAACAAGAAAAACTAACACGATCAGATAACTATTGATATACAATCAATGTGATTTTTTACAAGCATATAGTACTCGACGAGTTTTACACATTGCACGGTTCCGATTAGTAAAACGGGATCCGTGGTGAGCCCCCATAAACCAAACAACACCGTCCAATTTATGTCCGAAAAAGAGAGAATCAATCTCCTACACTATACCCTCCGCCGCGCTGCCCCTCATGCTTCCGACCTTCCGACCGTACCGGCTATTCCATCTATAACTTCCCCTATACACTTATTTATACAAATTTTTAATATATATTTTTCCATAAAAATTCATAAAGTTAACCCAAACATCCATATTTTTTCCCTCAACTTTTTAGTCCAAAAAGACAAAAAGTACACTTATTTAGGACACCCAATTTTTTAAAAATTGAGTTTTTTATTTTTTGTATTTTTTTGTTTTTAGTAAATATTTTTAAAATTTTAAGTATTTTTTTTTTTTACTTTTTTTAGATGCACCTTACTTATATATATCTAAAAAGTAAAATATTTGGAAAAAAAGTATTTCAAAAAATTAATAAATATACAAAAATACGAAAAATATATTGAAATTTCATATTTTTTATATTTTTGATATTTAGTGAATTTTAAAAAAAAATCACGAAAATTATACTTTTTAAGCGTATTTATGTTAGGTGTGTTTAAAAATTTAAAAAATTGCTTAAAATATTTTAAAAATTCAGTAAAAACAAAAAAATACGGAATTTTTTTTTTTTTTTTTTTTTTCTAAAAAGTGCTTTTAAAACCCCAAACCAAGCAAAGTGATGTTATAAACACATAAATTAAATATAGAATGGAACACACATATCTATCAATTTATCTATTTATTTATCTATCTATATATCTCTATATTATATAAAGAAAATGAGATTTCTAACCCATAAGAATTCTAAGAGCTCTAAGTTCCCAATCTAAATTTTATAATTTTATAATTTTTAAAAGTTAAAAAATCTTCTATTGGCTCACTCTTTTTCAAGTAAATAAAAATTAATTAGTGTTTTTGGTTTTAGTTTTTTGAAAATTAAGTTTTTTAAATTTTAAGTAATTTTTTTTTACTTATTTAGATGTACCTTACTTAAATGTATCTAAATAGCAAATTATTCGTGAAAAAATATTTTCAAAAATTAATAAATACACAAAAATATGAAAAAAAAATGTACTGAATTTTCTTTTCTTTTCTTTTTTGTATTTTTAGTATTTAGTGAATTTTTTTTTAAAAAAAAAAATCACAAATATTATATTTTTTATGTTAGGTGTGTCTAAAATTTTTTTTAAAAAATAGCTTAAAATATTAAAAAAATTTAGTGATAAGAAAAAAATATGGAAAATAAAAAAATAGAATTTTCTAAAAAGTGAATTCTGAAAACTAAAAACAAACGGAGTGAATATTCCCTTATTTATGACTTTCAAATACAAATTATATCAAATTTAAAAAAGATGAAAAATATAGAATCCATTCCAAAATTTAAATTTGTGGGTGACTAAATATGGAAAGTAATCTATTAATTAAAATTTATATATTATATAAACATAGGAGGATTTTTAACCCATAAGGCATCTAAGAGCTCCAAGTTCTAAATCTAATAATTTTATAATTTTTTGATTTTTAAAGTTAAAACAATCTTCTATTGACTAACTCTTATTCAAGCAAAAAATAAATAAATAAAAATTAATATCCCCTGAGTATGACTTTCAAATGAAAATTACATCAAATTAAAAAAGATGAAAAATATACTAATCCATTTCAAAATTCAAATTTGCAAGTGACTAAATATTGAAAGTAATCTATTAATTTAAATTTAAAATTAGCACAATATAAATTTAAAATTGTAATGATCTATCCCATAATTTATAAGTTTTAAATACAAATTTAAAATTATCATAATTAGCTCATAATTTTTGTATTAAGGAGCAATAAGAGTGATGTTAAGATTATTTATATATTTATATATATTTAAAAAAAAAAATACTTTTAAGAAAAGATATTATGAGAATTTCAAAACATCATATAAAATCTATATACTATTATAATTATAAAACGGTATTATCTTATTAAAGCTAAAAGTTGTAATTCTTTATTTTATTTTATTTTATTGATTTTTTTAATTTTTGTTAATATGAATATGATTAGTCTATAAATTAATTTTATATTCTTAAAATAAAAGTTTAAATTTAGATTCTTCCTTAAATTATATTATGAGAACAAGATCAATATTCATTACTTAATTTATGCATATTTTATTAAATTAAATTAAATTCTTTATAAAATTGTGTTACAACAATTAGAATGAGATCAATAATTACATGTGTCATGTAATGACCCAAAAATATTTTTTAAAAACTATTCAGTGTATAAATTAATTGAGTTTTGGGTGTTTAGATCATGACTTGAAATAAATTTTTTGGGTCTATTTTGGTATATAATTGGACCATGTTTGGCTTATGGGTAGGACCCATGACTTAGATTTAATTTAAATTGAGTTTGTTTAATGACTCATGTTTGGTCCTTTTTAATTAGGTAATTGTAGTAACCACCTTAGGAGTAATTATTATTTATTATATAGGATTATAATAAATAATTGATAGTTGATTTTATGGTATGTACCATATGGTGAAAAATTATATATTTTTTTTTAGTGAATAAAATGGATGTATATTTCGTAGTGAACAAAAAATTATATTTTGTAATGTGTAAAAATATTATAATTTGTGATGAAAAAAATTATATTATTTTATAATTTATATTATAAAAATTTGAGATTTTTATTACAAAAATTATATTATATATATACATATATATATTTTATTTTATTTTTTGAAAAAAACCAAATTTTGGAAAGCAAACCGACGTCGGTTTGTCCCTTTTTTTCCTTCCCATCTTTTCCTTTCTTTTCCCATCTTTTCTTTTCATTTCATTTCATTTCTTTGATTGGGTTGGCAGACCCTCTCTCTCTCTCTCTCTCTCCGTCTCTCTCTCCCTTCTCTTTCTTGCATGATTGCTCAAGCTTTGAACTTAGAGTAAGAGTCCTCAGAATGAGATTTTGCAAAAATTTTGTAAATGAAAGTTGGAGAGCCCATCGTGATCTTCGCAATAGTGGTCTCGGATTTATGATCGGGTTAAATTTGCTTTTCAGATTTGCTCCTCTTCATTATTTGAGGTAGGGGCCTTTTCATATTATTACTTTAAAGTTATGTTATGATTATTTTGAGAAAATAAGTCATTATAAGAGATATTGCATATATATATTTCATATTTTTGTTTGGTAATTTTTGAAAGAAAAATTATGTTGAAATGTTAAGAATGTTGACATTTTGAGATTGATTTGAGAAAACCATTTTGTGTTGTTAATTTTGTATAAAAAAAATCTGAAAATAAAATTAAAAAAAGTTGTATGGATTGTATCTACATCATATTATGATTAGATGATTTATTTTTGAGAAATATAAAGTTGAAATAATGTTTTTTTTATCTTTGATTTTGGAATTTATTTTTGAGAAAAGTAAATTACTATTGAGGAATACTGTGTAAATTGTTGAGTTGGGATTTTAGACTTGTTTTGGCATAAAAAACTCTAAAAGTGTTATAGTCGTGATATTTTATGCAAGGTAATATGTTGATGATTAAGTTGTGTTCTTTTTGTGAAAATGAAGATGTGAAATGTGGACTTTTGAACTCACAACCTTGAAAATATTATTCTTGAGCATATTTCATAATTTTTTATGTAAATATCAAGTTGGTTAGATAATTTTAGAAAAAGTTGTGAAATTGTTATCGGTAAAGAATTTGGGAAAAATATTATCTCTGTAAGTAGCTTGGCATGAAAAAAAAAAAAGGTTATGTTGAAATATGGTTATGTTTGAGGGATGAGGCATGTAAAGTTAGGTTTGATATTATAAATTTGAAATTTTTTGAGTATAACAGACTTACTAATTTAGTGGATTAAATTAGTTTTGGTTAAAAGGTTATATCCGTTATGGTTAAAAGTGTGTTATTGAGATTATACCATAACTTTTGATATAGTAGGATGTAAATGGTAATATTTAATAAGTATGGGATTTGGTGAAAATCATATTGGTTATCTTGGTTGAGGTGAAACAAAAATTGATTGAAGGTTTTGCGTGAGTCAAAACAATTAGGAAATTGATAAATAGTTTTAATATTTGGTGTATGCTAATACGTTGTTTTTGAACATCAAATTTATATATGAGATGTTTGAAGTGTAAATTGAGAGTTTGGTTAATTGGAGTTGTTTACGTATAATCTTGCTATTTAATGCATTTTTGTATATAAAATTACACGTGGATATTTGGAAGTGACAAAGCCCCAATTTGTGAAAAATCCTAAATGGTAATGTTTTGGGAGTTGTCGTATTATTGAGAAAAGACTTTGCTTGGTTTCAAAATTGAGGATTTGATTCAAAAAACACTTATGAAACTTTTGGAATATCGAGTATTAGTTACTCCTTTTAAATGTTGAGTTTAATGGAAAGTTATATAAGTCTTGAAAAGTTGTCTTTAAAATATGGAATATGGATTGTTTCTAAATGTTGGGAATCATGAGAGATTCCAAGTTATGGTTATATGTTGGATTGTATATCCATATTGTTATCTTTTAATTAATATATTAGAGATAACTATTTTGGCTATTGATGAAAATTTACCATGTTACATTTAAATGAGGGATTTCTTGGAAGGATGAGAAATGTTGGTACTTTGGAAGTTTGATAGATAATATGTTATAGATTTGTCTTGAAATGACTAAATTGAGAATGTTGATTAACATGTGGAGACTATATGAATATGGATATTGTTGTATTATCTCTTAGAATTGTATTATAGTATTACATTGATAGAGATATGGAAATTGATCACAATGGAGCATTGTGTGGTGGAATTGAAATTGGAATTATTCTAATGCATTGTTACATATTGCATTGCCATTCCATCTCATTGTTATCATAGATTTCAAATTGCAATTGAAAACTATTGTTTTAAGAAATGAATTGTTTTTGGTGAAACAAGATCATTTTGATTTGTTTTGGGTAAATACGTTGGTAAGTCCGAATAGAGGGTGTAATTTGATGTTGGTTAAGTTGGCCTGAGTGTCTAGGGTGAAAGACCAAAAACACGCGCTAAGGAGGTACCACTGCCCTTTCGGTGAGAGACTGGTAAAGTGGGGATTTGGTAGTGCTCGATATGCCTACTTGCAGACACCAACCTATGGATTACCTAAGTCGTATTTACCACTTGAAAATTTTATTGAAATTGTTGGATTAATGTGTTTTCAAATTGGCATTGTGCATAAGAATTGTAATGGTCAACGCTCTCTTATTTATTGTAAGTCTTAGGGCATTTCTTTTGTTTGTATGTAAAAAAGTCATTGTTGTATCATGAGAGGAAACATGTATATTTAATTATTCATCATTTCATCAAATGATGAATTGACATTTGTAAATGGACTTGATTAATGAATATTGGTAATGTTATCCAAGTAATAAAATACGGGGTGTGACATGTCATAATATTGTTGGTCTAAAAATAATATGTTGTTAAATACACGTATTCAAATTATTAATCGCTTTTAAAAGTTTACATTTTTGTTTTTTGTCATTTTTGGTTTTAAATTTTATAATTTTTTTTAATGTCCTTCTAAACTATAAAGACTTGAACAATAAATATTTTTGAAACAAATATTTTTTTAACAAAAGACAAAAATATTAAGAAAATAATTTTTAACAATTGCCAAACATAATAGATTCTATTTTTTTTATTTTTTTTTATCTCGATTGTCAATTAAACAAGTTAAAATTAAAAAAAAAAACATTTTTTTTTGGTTTAAATAATAAATAAGTGACTTTTGATAAAATCAAATAAATACAAACATTTTTTTTTCCAGTGCGAATTACACTAATGGTTCCTGTAGCTTGGGGTTTATATCACTTTGGTCCCTAACTTTTTAATTGTAACACATTTGACCTTGAATTTTGAATCTCATTCCAAATAAAGACAATTGACGATATTGTTACTCCATTTCTAGGGCAAAGTTATCAATTTGATAAAATATAAACTAGTTTAACAAAAATAAATGTCAAAAAATTACTTTTAAATTTTTAAAAATTATTTCTACTCACCAAAGATAAAATTATATAAAAAGGATAAATCTTTTACATTTTTATTTTTCTTACCAAATTAATTTTTAGTATGTGTTTGAATGATGATCATATAATGTGCGGTTGTTTTTGTTGATATTTTTGGATAATTATCATGTAATAGTTGGTTATATTTGTTATTAACCGATATTTTTTGAAGGTTATCATGTAATGGATAGTTATTAGGCTTTTAATGTATAATCAATATGTTTAGTATATGAAATATTTTTAGTTTTGGATTTTTTGATTTAATGAATTGGTTTAATAATGACATCAAAATTGTTGTCATGTTTGATTTTTGAAAAAATAAAAACTAATTTAACGAAAATAAATATAAAAAAAATTATTTTTACCCTCTCAAAAGATAAAATTATAAAAAAATAATATGTTTTTAATATTTTTCACCAATTTAATTTTTTAGTTTCTTAGAAAAATTTTCTGAAAACCAAACTAAACAAAATTTTATAACTAAAAAAATTCTAACATTATTCATTAAAAAAAAGGCCATTATATTTAACAACATATGTTAACCAACACAAAGTAAGTTATATGATGACTTTGCCCTTCAAACAAAGCAACATTGTCTTCAATTGTTTTTATTTGGAACGAAATTCAAAATTTAAGATCAAATGTATTATAATTGAAAGGTTAGGAATCAAAGTGATGTAAATCTCAAATTATAGGAACTGTTAGTGTAATTTGCCATTTTTCCTATTAAAAGCTATAGTTGGTGAAACTATGTGATCATTTATTATTTCAACAATACTACAGGCCCACACTTTCACCCACAATGATGTGGCAAGGGAGTTGGGTCTTATGTCATTGAGTCTATAGCAAAGCAAGAGTTGATACATATGATACTACATTATTGTGGATACAATTGTGGGTGTTTTTTTTTTTTTTTTTTGTGGATATCAAACATTTTCCTTATTATTCATCTAGACTTTTTTAGCACTTGGGAAACATGGTGGATTCTATTTTTTTTTTTTTAATCTCAATTGTCCATTAAAAAAACTAAAATAAAAAATGAAAAAATTTTGGCTCAAATTGCTAAAAAGTGACTTTTGCTAAAACAAATAGAAATAAATGTAATTTTTCTAATAAAAGTAATGGTTAGTTTTTTTTTTTTATTTAAAAAAAATGAGGACTATAGGTGATAATTTATTGGTCATCTACGAGAATATCAATCTAAATTTTTTTCTTACCTTTTTTTTTTTTTTTTATCCATATACTTTTATTTTGTAAGAAATTTAATTTTATTATATTTAAATATTTTATTGTAATTTTTAAATTAAAAATAATTTTTGAAAAATCATATTTAAATTATTTTATCATTATAAAATTTAATTTTTTTGATATCAACTTATTCAATAATCTATTTCTAAAAGGTGTATTTGCGTTTGCTCATTAATATTATATTTTTAATTAATCTTTTTTATTATTAAAAATTATATTAGCAAATAATTTTATATATTTATATATACAATTTTGTTTCGATTGCTCAGGTTATTTGGTGTCTCTGCCCAAGTCCATTCAAATGTATTTGAATTTTTGAATTTTACATAAGTTCTCACCAAATTAAAAATTATGTTGCCCAATGTTTAAAAATTTACATGCTTGACTTGAGTTGTTTGGATTCAACTTGTCTGTAACGCTCCGAAATAAATGCCATAACCCACCCAAAATGACAAGGGTAACGCCTCAAAAAAATTGGGTAGGGTATATCTATTTATACAACAAACCCACCTGATAGACAAACACACACACATACACATATATATATATAGCTAACTGTTCCATACATCCATTTCCATTTAATCCCAAATGCCAAATACATGTTGTTCACATCTCAATGCCCCAGTTCCAATTTCAAGCATGCATTTTACAACAAGTACGAAATGGTAGCCAAATAGATAATAAGTGCCCTACAGGCTTACAAATTTACCCAAGAACATTCCTGGTCACACAAAATGGAGTTTCAACTCAGCGCAAATACAGCCTTGGGCTTACATTCAATAAATAACCATAAAACAAAAATGAAGCATCAACTCCGAGTCCTTCCAAGTCAGTGCCTTGGCGGAGGCATAGCATCTGTACCTGAAATGGTTTCCTTTATAGGGTGAGCCACTCCCTAGTAGAGATATACTACACAACATATGGACCATGACAAGACTAAAGAGAAGTATGCTAATGCCATGCTCATGATAAAACAGTTTATCTCTCTTTTTATAAAGCATGCAATGTTGAGATGCAACAACAGATATAAAACTATTTCCATTTTAAACCATATCTGTTACACGAATACAAGCTCTGTGAATCTCTAGGTGAGTGTCTGCAAGTAGACCCTAATGCACTACCACTGTCATTTTTACCAGTAAACTGGAAGGCTTGACACCTAACCGCGCGGTTCTATATCCCCTACCCAAATTCACCAAGTATTCATCTTTTCGCAAATAGATACATTTTCAAACATTTCTAAAAAACAGATACATTTCCAATGAAATGAATGTAATGCAATGTACAATGCAGCAAATAAGAAATGTGGTTCAATTTACCTAAGTCTCATGCATTTCTACAACAATCATGGCTATCCTTCACCGATAACCCAAAACAGATATTTCTAAACAGATATTTAAACAGTTAAATTCCAAAAATTTTGATAAATACAATCTATTCCACATCTCATCAAATATGAACAACTACACTAGTTTTCATATCACAATCACGTCCAGTAACCTCTCAAGGTCCATTTCTAACCATGTTCGTTTTATTCCAACAGATACATTAAGCAAAATAATACCCTTAATGCCCAAGAAAATATCATTTTTTTTCCAAACTCATTCTCCAAGCATTATTCAACTATGACATCCTATTTTGATCAAAAGCCCCAAAAGTTAAACATAATTCCTTCGTTTTCTTTAAAAATGCTCTTTTGGTCGCAAACTAGTAAAAATTTCAAAACCGATCGACTCGAAGTCCGTTTTTGTTCAAATTTAAAACATAGCTCTTTTATAACCTTACAAACATATTCCAAGTTTACACTTTCGCAATTTGGGTATCAACTCTTTATTTTTCTCAAAATTTCTCTTTTAAGCAAATAAATCACAATTTTTTCAAAAATTCTAATTAAATTATATACAACTCTAAGCTCCATATAATCAAGTAAAAGTGCATAAAGAAGTGTAGCAAAAATCCCTACCTCAAGCCAAGAAGCTTTCAAATTTTTTGGCAACAGAAATTAAATCTGTTCAGAGCTAAATGATATTTTTTCCGCCCTCAACGTTTTGATCCAAAGCACTAGGGGTTAAAAAAGACTTACACTAGATCAAACCCATGAAAAAGCAACTTGGAACCCCTTTTTTCTTTCCTCTCGGCAAGAACACCCAAATGTATGAAGAAAAAAATCTAATAGGTTACTATTTATAGATATATATATATATATATATATATTTTAACTAAACAAATATCTAACCATATAAATATACATATATATATATATATATATCAATTAAAAATACATTTTAACATATTTAATGACAAAAGTAAATATAATATTTTCTCACCACAAAATATATTTCATTTAATGGTACACGTCATAAATATTCATAACTCTTCTATGGTAATTAAATAATAATAATAAAACCACAACAATATTGCAAGGTTACTAATGGGTCACGATTTAATCAATTAGGTCCAAAATGAATGGAGTTTAATAATTTAAAATAAATCTCCAACTGAGATTAAAGTATAAATTCAATTTGATTCAACTCGTTACAATAAGTAAATAACAATAAGAATCAGAGTATAGTGTCCTTCTATTACTTGAGATTCGATTATACAAAAGGGTGACACATGCGATATACATTCATTATTAGTACATCTTGAATCTATAGCATGTGTTACAAAATAGTAAAAAAAGAGATAACAGCTAAACAGGTAATCCTATACCTTAAAGGCTTACATCTTTCCAAGTCAAGACTTGGGTACACCAAAAGTGAGTCTAAAGCTCAATATATGTAAAGCCCTAGGCTTGTACAAAAGTGAATACAAAATAAATAAACTGAGCCTTCAGCTCTATAATCCTCCCAAGCTAAGTCCTTGGTGGAAGGATATCACCAGTACCTGAAAATAGTTTTCCCCAAATAGGGTGAGCCAAAGCCCAATAGAAATAATCTAACACAATATATGAATCTTAACAAAGATATAAGGATGAAATGCATATGCAATGCCCATGTCAAAACGGTTTTCATTTCTTTCTCAAAATCATGTCATGCTCAATTTATATCACAATTCTCAAATCATGTCCTTTACCAGAGGAAACAAGGGGGAATTCTCGAATCGATAGAACCTTTCACGGATATTTCGTTCGCGTGAAACCATCAAACAACACCCATGTAAATGTAGCCTATACAAGCGCTACAATTGCCATTTTGTGGATATTTCGTCCGCAGGAATCGACACCTATGTATACGTGCATTTTTCGGGACTTTCACCCTAGACACATAGGCCAACTTAATTTGGTGATGCACACCTCTTTCCAATATTCACCCATTTTTCTCAATTTCATATACATATGCAATGCATTAAATGAGCAACATTGTTCAATGCACATGGATGAGAAATTAGTTTCAATTCACCTAATCCTTATGCAATTTCTACATCAATCATAGCTATTCTTCAACGATAGCCCAAAATAGATATTTTTAAATAGATATACAACCTCCAATACAGATAAACTTTCCAAAATTTAAGATGTGAGCCATAATACATATCCAACTCCACCATCTACATTAATATCCATCCAATTTCACATTTCTAACATCAATTTCATTTATTTATACAAAATAAATACTTAAGACATTTAGGGAAAAATTTCCTTTTCTTCCAAAATTCATTTCAAGTATGAAATCAATACTTTAGTCACAAGTCATCCTCATTTCCACTCCCATAACCATTTTCCATACATCCATTTGAAAACCAATCTTTTGATTTTAAACCAAAACCCTAGGTTTATTCAAAATCCTCCAAAATCCCAATATTGTTTTATAAAAACAAATAGCTAAGTTAAAAATCATAAAAGAGTGTAGAGAATACCTACATTGAAGCTAGAAGACCAAGGAGATAGTCGAGAAACCTCAAGGAAACCGAAATCCAACTCTATTCGGATGAAAATGAAATTCTAGGTGAGCTCTACCTTTTTAACAAAAGGAGTAGGGAGAGAAATGGGTAGATCTTGGTGTATTTGCAGAGAGAGAGCAAGTCTGTAGACGTCCTCGAACGCCCCAGGAGGGTTAAGTCCCGTTCCGTTCATATTGGGGTCACTACAGTTCAAGGACTCAAATGTCACGGTTCTTAATCTTGAACCAAAGAGTCCAAATCCGGCAAATCGATTTTGAAAATAGATTTTTTTGAAAAGAAGTGCCAAACATGGACTGCTTTGCCAGATACAGAGTCGCCACCTAAATGTTTTTTAATGGGAAATTTAGGAAACCCTGACTCGGTGCCAAAGGCCACGTGTCCGTCATCACCAAAGTTGCCTCGGCTCGGGAACTTGGGTACGATTGGGGAAGGTCACTTTGTGAGCACCCCCGCTCGCCCGGTCAAAGACCGGCCTCTACTAACCATGATATCTATTTTTGAAAACATTGTGTGTTCTTATTCCGGTTATTAGCCTAGGTTACTATGTGATGCGCACAACATACAAGTATAGACTGAGTCGTCTGAATTGGAACAAAACACTTCATGTTTGTTTGTGAAAATGGTTTGCTACTCGCAAGTAGGCTTAAAATGCGGATTTTGCCACCCTCGGGTGGGCTTAGAAAACATGATTTTGCCACTATCTAGTGGGCTTAAAACAAACATTTGATGAATTGTTCCAATACAAATAACCCAACCTCCACCCACAGGCATTCAAGGCAGTTATATCACATAAGCAGTTAGCCTCATGGTAAGCATGCTATTCATGGCAGTCACTCACACGCATGCAAGGATGCTAAAGCATAAAACTCACCGAGTACTCCAAGCCAAAACAGAAACTCATTAGAAATCATGCATGATCCTAACTTATACAGAGATGCCTAATGCAACACATGCAAAAATGCAACTATAGCAGGCTCGGCTATTCTAAACATGGCATATGAGATGCAACAGCTATCAAGTATTCAATTTGGAATTGAAATACAAATGCAGTTAGTATGATGCGCCGAGCCCGGTGCATGCAAAAGAGATGAATGAATGCAAACATGCTATCATACTGTATGCTAATTGAAACATGCCCTAATCTAACCATCATAAGCAGGTAAATAAAAGGGAAGAAAGACGTGGGGTTGGAAGACATACATCACACTCACGCACACTTATTACAATTATGCCCTCGCGCAGAGGGTCCAAATAAATATACAGTCCCGAATAAAAGAATATTACAGTCCAAATAATACAGTCCAAATAATGTACAAATTCCTAATTAATTAACAAATTAACTAAGAAAGCTGTAAAACTGGCATGCAAGCCAGGGACTGCCTTGATTCCGCTCCGGGTGATGAATGATGCATGTTCGGGTTGCCTTTGTGCGGAAATCCATGACGATGCCCCAATTAGCCTCTGTTTGTACCTGTTCTTGAAATGCGTGCCAAGCTCCGAAAAGTTGCTGATTCTTTATTTTGCTGCAACAGAGAGCAGGAAAGGGGCATGGCAATGTATTTTCACAAATGTATGCATGTCTCAATCCTCGTGCCACCAATCACGCATATCGATGCATGATGGCCGAGGAGTCGAATTGCACAACTCAATATGAAATGAATGCATATGAAAATACAACAAAACCTAACTCCATCATGGATAATCTGGAGTGTCGGTGATTGGGGAATTGAGACACGTTCCGTCACTCGGAGTACGGAACGTACCTCATTTCCCGTGCCCGGGCTAACTCCTATCCCGAACACGATGCAATATGCATGATATGCATGAAATGCAACTAAGATACAACCTAACATGCGAAAGGCTATGAAATGGCATACACGATGCACGAGGAAACATGGCATACACAATGCGCTAATATACGGCCTAGCATACGTAATGCTATGGAATGAAATGGCATACACAATGCAATATGGGCTTACACCAACACAAGTGGACCTCGGCCACACGCACATAGGAGGCCATCAGGATGAAAATGAGACAACTCGAGATGTGTGCACGCGTGCACGCAAACCGAGGACCGAACCTACGGCACGGAATGCCACTCTAACAAGACATGGCAAGACATGGGATATGATATGCAAACATGCAAAAATCAGAGGTAAAATGAGATGCAAAACATCCCCAAAACCCGGTAAAATGGAACCCGATGCATGAAACGAGTCCCGAAATACGGGTTTTGGCGCATGAAATGGCTTATAACTATACGATCCATATATAATTTGAATATGAAATGAAAAGACAGAAGCAAGGCAGCCCCGAGACAAGCATTTTTACAGTTTAGAGTGAGGCCAAACAGTGTTCACAAGTAGGGCTAAATTAGCATGCAAAAATGGCCCTAAAAGTGAGACAATGAAGCAAGTGGTAGATGTAAAGCCCAAAAAGAAAAAGACCCTTCTACAATGTTGAAGAGGGGCCTAAAATATGACCACTTACAGTTTATGGAAACCCCCAAAACAATATACAAATATGCTCAAAATGTCATGCAAGATAGGGCCCAAAAGAGGTTATAACACAAAGTATACAAAACATGCCTCAAACAGGAAAAGACTCTTAATGAAACATGACAAGGGGGTCAAAATATGACCACTTTTAGTTCGGACCAAGGTCCAAAAACAGGAGAAAAATAGGCTAAAAAATCATACAAAAATGAGGCTAAAACATGGATTTCAAAGCAAGTAGCACATGGAATATCTAAACAGTGATGAGCCCTTCTTCAATGTTGAAGAAAGGATCAAAATAAGCTTACTTACAGTTTATGACATGCCTCAAAACAGATTACATATAGGCCAAAATAACTATGCAAGAAATTGGCATACAAGATGGATAATGAAGCAAGTGCAACAAGGGGGTCCCAAACAGTGAGGGACCCTTAATGAAAGGTGAAGAAGAGCTCAAAAAAATACTACTTTCAGTTTTGGTCGGAGCTCAAAATAGCAAGAAAAATGGGTAAAGGAAACTTGCAAAAATGAGCTAGAAAGAGGGAGAAATCAACTCACCCTTGAAGACCAACTCTTGGCTGCCTTTTGGCTTGAGAAATGCTGCCTCTTAGCTGCTGGAAAGCCCCTCCTAGATGCTGGTATGGAGTGGTGGAGTGGTGCTAGGTGGTGGTGTGAAAAGGGGGTAGGATCTTGGAGGTTTTGAAGCTTGAAGGGAGAGAGAGAGAGGAGATATGTATATGGGAGCTCAAAGGGTTTTTTTCCAACCCTTTTCACCAGTGCTGGAGGCTGGTTATATTGACCAAAGAGGGGGAGAAAGGGAGGGAAAAAATGGGGGGAAAATAAGCCAAGTTTCCCCCCAAAAGTTGTCCCCCCCGGATACAGGTTTTGGGGGGAAAAAAAGTATACAGCTGTGATGTACTCACTGAGAGGAGCAAGGCCGGCCAAGTATTGGAGCTGCAGGTGGCCGGCCGGCCACCCCCCATGGCCGGCCGGCCAGGGGTCAAAAAGGCCAAGGTGAATTAATGGCCGGCCACCACAAATTGGTGTCCTCCCAGATGCCCTCAACACAGCCCTGTGGTCCAAAATTGGAGGAAGTGAAACAGGAGAGAGAACAAGCCATTTTTCAAAGGGGTTCAAAAGGGTCAAATGGAATTACTGGCCGGCCATGTGATATTTGTGTCCTCCCAGGTGTGTACAACACAAATATGTGGTTTAGAGCTGAAGAAAGTGGCCTTAGGGTGGTCAACATTGGCTTTGAAGTGAGAAAAACGGGCGTCGGAGGGCGATGAAGGAATATAACTGGTTGCTAAAAAAATTGTTGGCATCCCACCCTTCTATGACCTTCCTGGTGATGAAACAGAGGTCCCTGCCAAAAATGAACGAAAACCGATACAAAATGAAGGTTCGGGGCCGAAACGCGCAGTTCGAGGCCCCGAAAACCGATTGTTAAGCACCGGGAGTGGTATTCGACCACGAAGTTGGTCTCTCGGACCTCAGTGTCCCTTAAAAGGGAGTAAACAAGATGCATGCCAAAAACCGGGGCAAACGGAGGTAGTTAGGCGGTCCCAAACTGAGGCACACGGCCTGACGGCTTCGAAAACCGGGAACCGGGCTCCGAAATGGGCAAAATGGCCTACGACCACGAAATGTAGCCCACGGCCACCGAGAGATGGTCTACGAGACCTCTCCCTCCCTCTGGGAAAAGAAACAGAGAAAACCGAGTCTAGTTTGCAAACCGAGGCAAGGCACAGAAGACGGTTCGGAAGTCCGGAGGCAGGGCTCACGGCCGAGACTTTGAGACTTCTGAACGAGCACAATATGCAACATCACCGAGCGCTCAATCGGTGACGTCTGAGTCTTAAGGTCGGTCAAAAATGGGGTGTCTACAGTTGCCCCTCTTTGACAGAACTCGGAAGTCAAGAAATGACGGGAGTGAATGTCAAAGCCCAGAGACGACCCATTTTTGACAAGGCCGAAGACTTAGACAATCATACAAGATACATAGGGATATGCCCGCAGGCGTGCCCACAGGCAAAGGGGGCAAAATGCAAAGCGATATGCACAGAGCCAGATGTAACTTAAAAGATCATGCAAATGCAGCAAGCTGTAATGAAGCAAGTATTCGCAAATAGATGCAACAGTTTTAAGCAAGAATGCAAAGCAACAACTACATTTCATGCAGTTAAGAATGAGGAGAATTATTCGATTCTCGTCGCGTCTCACACGGAGAAGATACGATACCTGCGCGATTCGTCTGGTCGCACCAGCTTCAAATGAACCGTACATACAATATCGTGCCTGCAAAAGAGAGAAACTCAACAAGCACAATCATACTAATCAACATATGTTCGATGTGATTTCGAAAGCTTGACACACGCGGTGCCAGAGGGTGAATGCATCACAATACGAGAAAGGAACGTGCGTGATAACGCAAGTTTAAGCACAAAGGCATGGCAATATCAAGATACGTGCATAACAATGCAAGAATGTTCATGAGAATGCAAGTTAGATGCACAATAACGCAGAACGAGCAGACTAGAATGCATGTTTGTCACAAAAAGGCGAGCAAGGAAATACGCGTTTCGGCGAGGATGATTTGATCGCGGCCTCCGGTTCACCTCCCGGAGAGGTTACAACATGTTCAAAAAGGATACACCTTGATTTTGATGAATAATGATGAGACACATGTCAGAAATTGAAGCTGAAGTTCCGGCGGAGCGATTTCGTGACAGAAAGTGCACTTTTCTTGAACTTTTTCAGGTCCCGGGAACTCCAATCTTCCTCAAAATTTGCAGAGAGCTAGGTGAGCATGTGGGGAACACCACCGGCCAGTTTCTTTCCCCTGGGGAGGCCACCGGCCAGGTTTCAAAAAGAGAATAGTCGGCCAGCCAGAAAAGGTGGCCGGCCGGCCACCTGCCCAAATCCGCAGGTAATTTTGTCTTTTCACCCTCTTTTCTTTAAATACATTCACCCAAACACTTTGAGCTCATAACTTCAGGTCCGAAGTCATCTTCTCCTCCCTCCCAAACCATTTTCCTCTCCAGATCTGAGCTCTATACGCGTTTTTCAACCCCCCACGCAAGTTGTTTTCGCGAAAACTTTCAGTTTTAAGCACTTTGAACCGATTAAATTTTGATTTCGGGGCTTCTTTTCTCATTTTCGCCACTTGAGGTAAGTTTGTCTCAATATTTGGAAGATTTTCTCGGGGGCTGACTTTTGTTGACTTTTTCATTTCCCGAGAGTTGACTTTTGTTGACTTTTTCCAATTTTGGCTCATTTTTGCTCCTTTTTGCAGATTTTCTGAAATGGCCGATCATTTTCCTCACGGCGGAGGTCCTCCGGGTGTCGGGGATGATTTTGATGTCGCGACTCTGCCTCCGAAGGTTTGACCCTTCATTCCCGAGAGGTACGCCCCGCTGGCACACATTCTTCCGCGGGCCGTTTTTCGTCACTTCACTGACTTTAATGAGCGAGCACCCAGAGATCTGCTTCTGCGGGAGCCAGAGTATCACCTCTCCCACGAGGCACGAGAGGTATTTACTTCGTTTTCTACCTTTTCTGCAACATATTCCGTGTTTTTCATGCACTTCGTGTCTTTGCCATGTTTGTCTGCTCATTTTGAGTAAGCAGCTTATTTAGAATGTTTAGTTCACGACACAGCATCCTGTTTGCATTGTGAACACACAGTTCAATCACTTGAATTTCTGAACACTGGGCCCATAAATTGATTGTGGACGCACTGCACACACCGGTAGGGAATTGAACACACGGCCCAATACTTGAATTCTGAGATGAACACACACAGCCCATTCTTTGATGTCGAACACACGGTTCATTGTTGAGGTGAACACACGGCACACACTGATTGGGAGTTGAACACGCAGCCCTAACTCGGATTTTCTGAACACACAGCCCAAATTGAAGGTGAACACGCAGCACACACTGATTGAGAGCAGAACACGCAGCCTTAACTTGGATCTTCTGAACACACAGCCCAAATTGAAGGTGAACACGCAGCACACACTGATTGAGAGTAGAACACGCAGCCCTAACTCAGATTTTCTGAACACACAGCCCAAATTGAAGGTGAACACGCAGCACACACTGATTTAGAGTAGAACACGCAGCCCTAACTCGGATTTTCTGAACACACAGCCCAAATTCTGAACACACAGCCCAAATTGAAGGTGAACACGCAACACACACTGATTTAGAGTAGAACACACAGCCCTAACTCGGATCTTCTGAACACACAGCCCAAATTGAAGGTGAACACGCAGCACACACTGATGTAGAGTAGAACACGCAGCCCTAACTCGGATTTTCTGAACACACAGCCCAAATTGAAGGTGAACACGCAGCACACACTGATGTAGAGTAGAACACGCAGCCCTAACTCGGATCTTCTGAACACACAGCCCAAATTGAAGGTGAACACGCAACACACACTGATGTAGAGTAGAACACGCAGCCCTAACATTTGAGATGAACACGCAGCCCATATTTGAAGGTGAACACGCAGCACACACTGATTGAGAGTAGAACACACAGCCCTAACTCGGATTTTCTGAACACACAGCCCAAATTGAAGGTGAAGACGCAGCACACACTGATTGAGAGTAGAACACACAGTTCGCTTACTTTACTTCGCACGCAGCCTATATTTTGAAGGTGAACACGCAGCACACACTGATTGAGAGTAGAACACACAGCCCTAACTCGGATTTTCTGAACACACAGCCCAAATTGAAGGTGAACACGCAGCACACACTGATTGAGAGTAGAACACTCAGCCCTAACTCAGATTTTCTGAACACACAGCCCAAATTGAAGGTGAACACGCAGCACACACTGATTTAGAGTAGAACATGCAGCCCTAACTCGGATTTTCTGAACACACAGCCCAAATTCTGAACACACAACCCAAATTGAAGGTGAACACGCAACACACACTGATTTAGAGTAGAACACACAGCCCTAACTCGGATCTTCTGAACACACAGCCCAAATTGAAGGTGAACACGCAGCACACACTGATGTAGAGTAGAACACGCAGCCCTAACTCGGATTTTCTGAACACACAGCCCAAATTGAAGGTGAACACGCAGCACACACTGATGTAGAGTAGAACACGCAGCCCTAACTCGGATCTTCTGAACACACAGCCCAAATTGAAGGTGAACACGCAGCACACACTGATGTAGAGTAGAACACGCAGCCCTAACATTTGAGATGAACACGCAGCCCATATTTTGAAGGTGAACACGCAGCACACACTGATTGAGAGTAGAACACACAGCCCTAACTCGGATTTTCTGAACACACAGCCCAAATTGAAGGTGAACACGCAGCACACACTGATTGAGAGTAGAACACACAGTTCGCTTACTTTACTTCGCACGCAGCCTATATTTTGAAGGTGAACACGCAGCACACACTGATTGAGAGTAGAACACACAGCCCTAACTCGGATTTTCTGAACACACAGCCCAAATTGAAGGTGAACACGCAGCACACACTGATTGAGAGTAGAACACACAGTTCACTTACTTTACTTCGCACGCAGCCTATTTACTTGCACACAGCTTATTCATTTAACTTGCACACAGCTCATTCATTTTATACTGACACATGTATTCACTCTGAATGCAGGTTGGTTCTCGCACTGTGCGGGGATACGGCTCCACCGCTGCTAGAGATTGGTATGCTGAGCTCCCGGAGGCTGTCCGGGATTTAGTTGATTTGGCAGGGTTCGGGGCTTTCTGCGTTGGGTTATCGCGTTGTCCTGCCAGGAGGACACTGATGGAAACTTTGGTGGAGAGATGGTGGGACACCACCAACTCCTTTCATTTTTCCGCCACTGGGGATTTGACTATGACCCCGCTGGATTTTGCTGTATTGACCGGCCTGGACATAGGAGGTTGGCCCATTCCTTACGACGAGGACATGGGCGAATGGGAGGCCGCTTGGATACATTTGCTGGGGGCCCGCCCGCCTGTTGATAGAGCTTCCAGGAGAGTCCGATACACCTGGTTCTCTTCCCATTTTCGGAGGGAGGGGATGGAGCCCGAGACTCCTGAGGAGGCAGAGCAGTATGCCCGTGGTTTTCTTATGTTCCTCTTCGGGACTACTCTGTTCGCCGATAGAGGGAACACGGTTGGGTTGTATCTGTTGAGCGCTCTGGTGGACCTATCACAGGTCAGCCGGTATGACTGGGGTGGCGCCGGCTTGGCTACCCTTTACTGCTACATGAGCGCGACCTCCCGCGGGCAGGGAGACTTACTTGGCGGTTATTGGAGAGCCTGGGAGGTACTTTCTGCCCTCTTGATTTACATTTCTGCTCCTGTACATTGCACACACAACGCACTTTACACTCTGTATTTTGCCCTTAGCACCTTGTATTTACATTCTGCACTGCTTTCCTCAGTTATGGGTCTACGTATATTTCTCGACGTTAGCCCTAGAGTTGGTGGTGGCAGGGCCCCTCATGACCCCGTACTCACTGGTATTCGAAGGCCAGCACCGGCCGAGACCCCGAGAGACTCTCTTTTATCTACGGTAGTATTTCGATACTGTGCGGACGATGGAGGTATTTCAGAACTCTCAGTCCCTTCCGTTTTCCTCTTTGATCTGCCCTGTATATTCCCGATAAGATCTTATAAACGGCCTCAAAGTGCTCTGCCCCTGGTGAGTGCATGAACTGACTTACCATGCTGACTGCAAAGGCAATATCAGGCCGCGTATGAGACAAGTAAATCAATTTCCCTACAAGTCGCTGATATTGTTCCCTCTCTTTGACTTCTTCAGCCTTAGCAGCTTGTAACTTCAAGTTAGGCTCGATCGGAGTCTCCACCATCTTACAACCAAGCATACCTATTTCTCCAAGGAGATCAAGAACATATTTTCTCTGATTAACGAATATACCTTCCTTGGATCTTGCAAATTCCATTCCGAGGAAATACTTGAGGGCTCCCAGATCCTTAATGTGAAATTCTTTTGTGAGTTTCTCTTTGAGGGCTGCTAACTCTGCTTCATCATTACCAGTTAAAATGATGTCATCAACATAAACAATCAAAATTGCAATTTTACTGTCTTTTGAATGTTTATAAAATATTGTGTGATCTGCTTGACTCTGCGAGAAGCCACAACTGATAATTGCCTTCCCAAAGCGTTCAAACCACGCTCTTGGTGATTGTTTGAGTCCGTATAATGACTTGTTCAATCTGCATACTTTGTCGCTACCAAGTCTCTGCTCAAATCCCGGCGGTAGGCTCATGAACACCTCCTCTTCAAGATCACCATTGAGAAAAGCATTTTTAATGTCAAGTTGATGTAGAGGCCAATCTGAATTTACTGCAAGAGATAACAGTACTCTGATGGAATTTATTTTAGCAACAGGAGCAAACGTCTCTTGATAGTCGATCCCATAAGTTTGAGTGAAGCCTTTAGCCACCAGTCTCGCCTTGTATCTCTCAACGCTTCCATCTGCGTTACATTTTATCGTAAACACCCATTTACACCCAACTGTTTTCTTGTCTTTGGGTAGATCAACTATCTCCCAAGTACCACTTCTCTTTAAAGCATTCATCTCCTCCATGACTGCTAATTTCCAATTCGGATCATCCAATGCTTCCTGTATATTCCTTGGAACAAACAAGTGTGAAATCCTAGATGTGAAAGCTCTATGGTTTTTAGACAGTCTTTGATAGGAGAGGTAATTTGCAATAGGATGTTTAATGCAATTTCGGACACCTTTCCTAATTGCTATAGGAATATCAAGGTCGGAAATAGAAGGAATAGGATTACCTAAAATTTCGATGCCAGAACTCGGGTGGACATTCGGGTCATTAGGATGGACATTCGGGTCATTATTCCTCAGATGAAATCGCTTTCTAGTATAAACCTGAAGCTCAGAATTTAGATCATTTTGTAGTACTTCTCCCCCTAAACAAGAATCTTCTTGACTAGGCACCATAGAACTTGGTTCTCCTAAGTGATCATTATCAGACAGATGTGGTTTTTGTGTAGGATAAGTGACATTGGGGAGCGGGATAGAAATATCCCAAAAATTGTCGTCTACTCCACTTGTCTTCCCCTGAAGAGAAGTGTTGGGGAAATAGGATTTTGTTTCCACAAATGACACATACATACTCACATGAAATTTCTTGGTTTGAGGATCGAAACACTTATACCCCTTTTTGTTTGAGGAATAACCCAAAAAAACACATTTATAGCACGGGGGTCAAGTTTTGAACGAAATTGACTGGGAACATGAACATAGGCAGTACATCCAAAAACTTTGGCGGGTAAATCAGAAAACAACCTCGTGTCAGGAAAAAAAGTTTTGAGACAATCAAAAGGTGTTTTGTATGTTAACACCTTTGTAGGCATCCTGTTTATCAAATAAGAGGCTGTTAAAATTGCTTCACCCATAAATATTTAGGAACATGCATGTAAAACATTATAGCACGTGCTACTTCAAGTAAATGTTTATTTTTTCGTTCTGCAATGCCATTTTGTTGAGGGGTATCCCGACATGTAGATTGATGAAAAATCCCCTTTTTTTCCAAAAAACCACCCAACTGCTCATTGAAATATTCTGTTCCATTATCAGAATGTAAAATACCAATTTTGGTTTGAAATTGGTTTTCAATCATATTGTAAAAATTTGTGAATAAAGTTTTCACGTCAGATTTTTTATTCATCAAATAAATCCAACATAAGCGGGTATGGTCATCAATAAATGTAACAAACCATCTTTTACCAGAAAGAGTAGTGATTTTAGAAGGGCCCCAAACATCACTATGAATCAAATAAAAAGGTTTGGAAGCCTGGTAAGGTTTTGGCAAATAAGTAGAGCGATGAAATTTTGCAAAAATGCAACTTTCACAATGAAAAGAAGAACAATCAATCCCTTTAAATAATTCTGGAAATAAATGTTTCAAATAAAGAAAACTAGGATGTCCTAGCCTATAGTGCCATAGCATTATTTTTTCTCGAATAGAGATTGAACTAGTACTATTAAAGCTCTGAGCTTTTTTATTACTAACAGGTACTTCATCAAAGTAGTAAAGACCTTCAAGCATCCTAGCACGCCCAATCATCATCCCCGAGTTCTGGTCCTGAAATTCACAATGGGATTCAAAAAATGTAACACGACAATTAGAATCCTTAGATAGTTTACTGACAGACAAAAGGTTACAGGCTAAGTTGGGGACGTGAAGAACAGCATTGAGATTAATTTTCTCAGTTAGTTTAATAAATCCTTTTCCTGCAATAGGTGAAAAACTACCATCGGCTATTCTGATTTTGTCATGACCAGAACAAGGGAAATAGGTACTAAATAAATGGGAAAAACTAGTCATGTGATCGGAGGCACCGGAATCTATGATCCACGGAGAGAAGTTTAGGCAAGAGAAGGCTTTAGGATTTCTACCTGTTTGTGCCAAAAAAACACTAGGAGTACCGGATGAGGAGTTGGATTTTATCAGCTTTAAGAGTTGATCAATCTGCTCTTTGTTGAAGGGACCTGAATCGGCTTCATTAGCAGTAGGAAAGCCACGATTCTTCTCTCCTTGTTTGCTGCTTTTCCAGTTGACAGGTTTGCCATGGATCTTCCAACACGTTTCGCGTGTATGGCGAGGCTTGTTGCAAAAATCACACCAGACCCGTGGCTTATCATCAAACCTGCGCTGGTAATTTGCAGCCTTGTTGGCCGCAGCATCGCTAATTAAAGCAGAAATTTCAATTGACTCACCAGTACCTTTTTTCTTAAGCATGACGCTCCTTCGGCTCTCTTCCCTTCTGACTTCGGCAAATACTTCGCCAATGGATGGGAGAGGGGGTCTGCCAATAATTCTTCCTCGCACTTCATCGAACTCAATGTTGAGGCCGGCAAGAAACTTGTAAATACGGCTGTCTTCCACAGTTTTCTTGTGGTGGTTGCAGTCGTCAACCGATTTCCATTCGTATGTGTTGAAGATGTCAAGATCCTGCCACAACCTTTTCAACGAATTGAAATATTTGGTGACAGAATCATCTCCTTGACGAATCTCTCCCAACTTCAAAGTCAATTCGAAAACTTGAGATTGATTTCCTAGGTCAGAATACATCTGACTAACATTATCCCACAACTCTTGTGCAGTAGTATAGCACATGTAATTAGAGCTTATATCCTCCTTCATGGAATTGACCAACCATGTCATAACCATGGAGTTTTCAGCGTCCCAACTGTTGAACAGCGGATCATTAACAGCAGGAGCCTTCTTGTCACCAGTGATGTAACTGATCTTTCCTTTCCCACGGATATACATCCGGACAGATTGTGACCAGCGGAGAAAATTATCACCATTTAGGCGGATGGTGGTGATTTGGACAGAGTGAGAGTTGGACGTTTTCACCGGAATGGCAGCGGCAAGGGTTGAAGTGGTTTCGGACGTGACTTCCGACATGGCTATGACGGTTTTAGGGCTGCTGTGTTTTTGTTGCTTTGATACCAACTCAGAAAATATGAGGAAGAAGATTCAAAACTTCTTATTTTACAAGACCAAATGACACTCCTTATATAGGAGATATTACAAACATCATTATAACCCATTATCTGCCACTTACATATTATATATTACCACTATCTACCACTATCATATTATATACATGCCACTATCTACCACCAGCACCACTATCATATTATATACATGCCACTATCTTATTATATACCACTATCTGCCACCAGCACCACTATTGACTAATATGAAGGCAATAATAATCAAATTTCTAGCAATAAGCCATTATCTTTTCTTACTGAAGTTAAAAAAAATAATATATTAATGAGTCTGAAGAACATGTGACAAACCGTAGGCTTTACCACTTAAGGTTAGGTTGCATCAAACATTAAACAATCTTTAGTTCAACAATAACATAGGTGATGTATTTAAAATCTGAATGTGAAGAGATTTGAATTCAGGCTTCAAACCCATCAAAAACGGATGTGAATGCGCTTGGGAACAATGGGTGCTGCCTCCACAGGAATATCACTCAAGGGCTAGAAATCAGTGTAGATTTGAGAGATTGTCAATCAATAAGGACCAGCTTTATATGAATGTGTTGCAACTCTATAATCTTTTGAAAATATCAGGTTTTGAGGGTGACAATTCGGGTTTTGGTCTTTAATTTTTGAAACCTCCTCATTTTGTAAGCTTAATTGCAATGTGTGTAGTTGTCAAGTCACCAATTGTTCTAAAAGCTTAAGACACCAATTGTCCCGAAAGCTTAAACGTATATCAAGCTATCGAAAACCCTCCCTCGCGTGCAACCCCGTCTTGCACATGGAGAGACAAACAGACCAAACAGAAAGAGAAGCAAATAACTAAACAGAGAAGTAGAAACCAAACGGAGACAGAATATTAGATGCCAACGAAGAGACTTGAACTCAAGACCTCTCTCAACCTAAGCTCTGATATCATGTTAAGTCACCAATTGTCCCAAAAGCTTAAATTGTTAGGAAATGGCCCCAACAATGTATTTAAAGCTATCCAACAATAGCACGGGTAAACTGGGGCCAGCAAGTGCAGGAACAGTGATTTGTGATATATTGGGTGAGGTTTTGTTCACTTTTGCAAACTCTTTTTGGGTGTGTTCTAATATGGTTGCAAAAGTGATGGGATCCAAGAACAAGACAGAGAAATTAGAAAGACAGGAACCCAAAAAGGGTTCTGGAGAGAGAATATCTCTATATCAATCAATTGTCATATAAATGATCACTACTTCTCTAGATATAGGCCACTAGCCAACTACTCACCAACTCACATGTTAGGCACACTTCCTACATTAAAAAGCATATGCTTGTGCACATGGTATTAATCTTTGCAAGAGGGTTGGTTTGTCACATGTTTCTACTGAGCTGGATTCTAAAGATTTTATGGTATTTTATTAGGTTCATGTTCAATTCTGTGCATTCTATCACTATGAATATTAAGGGATGCTCTTAGGGACTCACTATCAAGTTTCTCATTGTTTAAGAGAAGTTAATAGTGGGGATGATGCTCTTGCTAATTGGGGATGTGATCATCTAGATGGTTGTTTTCCTTCTTTTCAACATCTTCCAACTCAGATCCGAGGTCTTATCAATTTGGATAAAGTTGTTAGAATATTCATTTATATATCATTTATACATTTGTAATTATCTGTTTCCTGATTTCATGCCTTAGGGCTCTCCTTGTAAGTTATGTTACTTCATTAATATAAAAGGGAATGAATTGATATTCATTCACCAAGGTTTGATTTTACCTAAACAAACATGGTATCAGAGCCCAAACCCTAAACCCAGCTTCTTCCGCCACCTTCCATCACCACTCTGAAAAAACCCATCTCCAGCCAACCCACCACCACCATTTTTCGGTCTCTCATTTAGCTATCTGGGGCTTGCGCACGCTGCAGCAGGCCTTCCAGGCTCAGCCGACAGCTGTCGGAGGCCATAAAGGCCAGGACGACACCAATCGGAGGTAACCCAGGACCAGACGACTTCTGCTAGGGCTTGCGCACGCAGCAGCAGGCCTTCCAAGCTCAGCCGACAGCCGTCGAAGGCCATCCAAGCCAGGACGAAGCCAGTTGGAGGTCACCCAAGACCAGACGCCTTCCGTTGGAGTTCACCCAGGACCAGACGACACCATTTGGCAGTTCGACTGTCTGTTTAAGTCTAGTCGGCAGTCCCTTTGTTCCTCTGTGGCTCTCGCATGTCTCTATGAGGTTTGGTACTGATATACTGATCGTGATATCTTAAAAAAAAAAAAAAACTTGTTTTGATTGAGGTTCTGGTTTCAGGTATTTTTTAATTTATTTTTGGGTCAATAGATGGCCCCAATAATTTGATTTTCATGCTCCCATAGTGGTCTGTGATTGTCATTATTTGGTTGCTCTCTTCCTCCCATAGTAGTGATTCCTGCTGGTTGTGGTTTAAATAAGTAGCATACTCAAGTGGCTGAAATTACTAGTGAATCCACCACTCGTATCCAACCACCTCAAGTGGAGAGTCTCATTATGCCTACTCAATCCGAAAACTACAATCCTAGCCTCAAAATTATCACCTCGCTGTTTAATGGTCATAATTATCTAGCCTGGTCGCGGAGTCTGACTCTTTTTTTGAAGAGCAGGGGGAAGATGGGTTATGCTGATGGAAGGGTTCAACCACCAGGTCCCAATGATCCTGGTTATGACCAATGGGAGATTATTAACTCCTTGATTATGGGGTGGCTTATTCATTCTATGGTTCCGGATATTGGTGAAGGCTACTTGTCCATGGAAACTGCCCGAGATGTTTGGGAAGCTGTGGCTGCCACCTATTCTTGTAAGGGAAATTTTTCGCAGACCTTTGAGTTACGTCATTCCATCGAGTGCTCCGTACAGGGGGAGCAGACTGTTCTTCAGTACTTCACATTTCTTAACAATGGTTGGAAATGTCTTGATCACCTGCAGGACTATAAACCGGTTTGCACTACTAATTCCGTTGGCTACGGAAAGTTGCCCCTGGTTTGGACGGTAACTTAGGGCAACTTATGGCAACGTATGGCAACGGAAAGTTGCCCCTTGTTTGGACGATGCCGCGGCATGCTGTAAGCCAGTCCTCGTTGATGACAATCGGACCCTCAGACGCGGAGGAGACGGAGACGGTTTGAATCAATATATGGACGCAGTCACTTGGAAGGTGTTGGTGGTTTGGACTTCAAGAGGAAGTTGATCACGTAGTTCCAGGTTGCTGCAGTCGAGATGTTGGATTCAGAGGAGGCAAAAGTGATCAAAACCATGACATGGACTGAGATGCTATGGAAGCGTTGGGGGTTGGACTTCAGGATGAAGTTGCCTACGTATCCCAAACATGGGAATCAAGCCTTACGTAGTTCCGGTTAGGGTACACTCGGGTATTTTAACCTTCACTGTTTAGGCTCTAACTTTTGCCAAGGTGCCCATTGCGGGTTTTCGACCTTGCGAGCTATGTTTTTCTTCTTTCTTCTTTTTCTTTTCTTTTCTTTTGCATTTTCATTTTTATTTCTCTTGCTATATATTTTTTCTTTTCTTTTCTCTTTTTTTGCTTCTTTTTGTATTTTCCTTTTTTCTTTTCTTTTTCTTTGCTCTAATTTTTGCCTGGGTCGCCCTTCCGGGTTTTCGGCCCAGCGAGCCTCTCAAAGGGTAAAAGGCGTAGCAAGCCCATCCCAAATGGTTTTGAGATTAAAGCCTCTCCGTATCCAGGAGAACGACTGTTGTGTTGATTTGCAGGAAAAGTCCACCACAGTTGCTTCTCGAGCTTTGCTTGGTGGGATCTGATCTCCCTGATCTGACTTTGATGCCTCTTGCCCGAGGGCTGCCTCGAAATGGGCCACGCAGGCGTTTCACGGCACTGAATGTTTTGAACGGATTCCAGGTTTGAACAGATGAATTGAATTTTGAGACCGAGAGCGATCCTGGGCTGCACAATCTCAAGAGCGGTTCCACACCAGTCTTCGCAAGACTGCACAAGACATTTCGTTTTTGAAAGTTTTTAAGAAAGCGACAAATCATCGCGTCGAAGATAGTGTGGAACCATTCTGGATCGGACCAGGATCCTTCTCAGTACTCACGCCGACAAGCATGATTTCATTCATTAAAAGCTTAGCAGGCCTCTCTTTCTCTCAAGATGATCAAAATTTTACAAAACCCGAGGAATTACTTCCTTTTCGTTTTCATCACCGCAGTGTTCAAAATGGGGTTTTATGAAAAGCTTAGGTCATTACGACGATGTTTAAGGCACAAGAGAGTAGGCGAAATGCACTGTCGTTCCATTCACATCTTCTGGCATGGCTAACTCAAATAGCAACAAATACGGCACATGATAGCCGCAGCTGTTTCATTCAGATTTGCTGGTATAACCAGTTCCTCGGCAGCAACAGGCTCAAAAAGCAAAATCAACTAATTACAAGACAAAACGGTGTTTGAGGCAACAACCTCGAAATCACCTGGTATACTATACAAGAGGGACTGACTCATTACAACAAGACAGACCCTGTAAGCAAAAGGACTGACTCAAGACAATGAGACAGACTCAAAACAAAACAAAAGACTGACTCGACACCCAAGTCAGGATTTACAAAACTAGCGTTGGCAGGTGCTCAAAAATGTGTGCCAAACACCACATCCAAAAGCGTGCCAGGCACTGCCCACAGGCGGTTCACCTTCTGATTACATACTCGCAGTATCCGTGTCCTCAAAATCCAAGAACTCTGTAGTGACTGACTTGGCCGAGGTAGGTGGGAGGATAACCTCATTGTCAATCAGATCCTGCACCTCATGACGGAGGCGAAAGCAATTGTCAGTAGGGTGGCCTGTCTGCTGGTGGTACGCACAGTACTGAGCAGGATCATGCGTAGCAGGGAGATTCTTCGGGAGGGGTCGGGGCTCAAGAGGTGTAAGATGCCCCTTTTTGGCCAGAATCAGAAGTGCCCTAGACAAAGGCATGTAGAGAGGATGGAAGGCTCGGCGCCCTCGAGGCAGGTACTTTGGAGCCTGAGCACTCTTGCTAGATGTACGAGCGAACGGATCGGCGGGCGCGGCCTTGGATTTCTGATCCTTTCCGGATGCAGGGTTGGGAGCGGGAGGAGCTGTTCTGGCATGACGGGGCCTATCCCGGCTTTCTGACTGACTTGAACTACCCTCAGGTGGAGTGGGGAAAGCATCCTCCACAACTTTTGTCACAACTGCAGATACTTGTTGCTTGTTCATCCCCGTGGCTTTCAAAGCCTCTACTGCCCACAGCAGTTGTTCGATAGGGTCGGCATCTACCTTCATCTTGCCTTTGTCTTGGGCCTCAGCCTGATATAGGATTTGAGTTGGTGTTGACATGTCATTGTTGTAACTGGAGGCCATCTCTGGTTGACTAAGTTCAATAACAATTCGGCCCAACAGCGGGGGCTCCTGGGGTACAAAGCTCCCGGCATACGGTATGGCTGGCAGTGAAGCTGACATTCCATAGGCGAGATCCGCCACGGATCTTTGAAGATCACCTATCATTCCCATTAGTTCAAATGTAGTAGGCTCGCGAGCCTGATATAGTTGAGGGGTCCAAATTGGGTGCGCAGCCGGCGATCTGGGTGGGTGCGGCATGTCAACAGTAGTCTCAACCTGCGGGGTAATTCCTTGACTCAACGCGGCCGTCATGACCACGATCTCTTCTGAATTCTGCGTCATGCTCAGTCCTGCCTCAGCAAGGAAAAGACACTAGCTGTTCTGGATCGACCCTCTGAATCTCTGAACTGAAACGGAAAACAAGCAGTATTTCAGCCCCAAACAGATCAAACACGGGTGTAGCCGGACAACTGTACTCTACTACTGATCACTATTCCTCAGAATCACTGGTCAAAACTGAACTGATACCCGCAGACACAACTGATTCTCAACAACACTGATACTGGTGCCCTCAGGCCGGATACCCAAACTTGCAAACTGATATGCGCATTCCCTGTAGAGATACACTCTAAAAGCACATAGCATGTAAAAGAGAGCCAATACACCCCTATGTTGGGGTAGGGTTTCCCTGTCCTATTTTGTCGGGAGCTAGGGTTTCATTACGCACACAGCGGTTTCAAACAACCTATATTGGGTAAGCAACCTGTCCTAGTTTGGAATGGTCACTATGGATCCGAATATGCACTAGGTCGAATGGTCAAAAAGGGTGCCCCGGCAAAACCGGGGTTTGTGTTCCCATACTGGCAGAGCCCGCAACCAGTCAGCCTTATGGACATGCCTTGACAAGACAAGCCTCCGGCAAACCGCTCAGGAATAGCAGATGGCCAACACGGTGTCCTAGGCGCACCAATGCACATGCAATGCAAAGAAACACATAAGTATAGTCAAAACAGGATATCACGAGTTCGAGTCAAGCTCTCTAGAACTCCCCAGCAGAGTCGCCAAAAACTGTAGACGTCCCCGAACGCCCCGGAGGGTTAAGTCCCGTTCCGTTCATATTGGGGTCACTACAGTTCAAGACTCAAATGTCACGGTTCTTAATCTGAACCAAAGAGTCCAAATCCGGCAAATCGTTTTGAGAAAAACAGATTTTTTTAAAAGAAGTGCCAAACATGGACTGCTTTGCCAGATACAGAGTCGCCACCTAAATATTTTTAAAATGGGAAATTTAGGAAACCCTGACTCGGTGCCGAAGCCACGTGTCCGTCATCACCAAATGTCTTGGCTCGGGAGCTTGGGTACGATCGGGGAAGGTCAGCTATGAGCACCCCCTTTCGCCCGGTCCGAAGACCGGCCTCTACTAACCGTGATATCCAATTTTGAAAACGTTATGTGTTCTTATTCCGGTTATTAGCCTAGAATTACTATGTTATGCGCACAGCAAACAAGTATAGACCAAATCGCCTAAATTGGAATAAAACACTTCATGTTTGTTTTGAAAATGGTTTGCTACTTGCAAGTAGGCTAAAATGCAGGTTTTGCCACCCTTAAGTGGGCTTTTAGAAAAGACAGTTTTGCCACTATCTGGTGGGCTTAAAACTCACAGTTTTAATGCATTATTCCAATCTAGGTAATTTGACCTCCATCCACAGGCATTCAAGCAGTTATATCACATAAGCACTTAGCCTCATGGTAGTCATGCTATTATGGCAACACTCACACACATGTGATATGCTAAAGCATAAAAGCTCACCTAGTACTCCAAGCCAAAAGAGAAACTAGTTAGTAATCATGTGCATGATCCTAGTTTAAGTGGCTAATGCAACACATACAGAGGTGCAGTTAGAGTAGGCTCGGTTATCCTAAGATGGCATGTGAAATGCTACAAGTAACAAGTATTCAATTTGGAAATTGAAATACAATGCAGTTTGTATGATGTACCGAGCCCAGTGCATGTTAGACAAATGTATGGATGCACGCATGCTATCATACTGTATGCTAATTTAAATATGCCCTAATCTACCATCATAAGCAGGTAAATAAAAGGGAAGAAAGAGATGGGGGTTGGAAGACATACACACACCTACACACACTTATTACAATTATACCCTCGCACAGAGGGACCCAAAAGAATAATACAGTCCCAAAATAATACAGTCCAAATACAGAATAAATTAATTATTACAGAAATTTCTAATTATCAAATTAATATTAACATAAAAGAAAGGGGCCCCAGCCCTGCCTCGGGATGTGCGAATGATGCATGCTCGAATCCGACTTGCCCGGAAACCCGCATCATGACACTGTTACCTCTGCTTTTGCTGCCCTGCCTCTCTGGAAAACAGCCAAAGTCTTAGGACATGCTCCCTGAACACTGAGGATTATCATCGGCTGAATAGGATGCCCACCGGCCGTGTACAAAAGTCACCGGCCATGAGTGAAGTTATCGGCACAAAATGTTTGCCGGTCGGCACCATATACTGCCGGTCGGCACAAAATTCCTGCAGAGGACAGTTTGACAGCAACAGCAGGCAGACAGTGCATGATATGGATTTTAGAGTAAATGTAAGCATGGTCAATGCTCCCTATCATGTATGGGACTCAAGGAAGCATGACCCTTGGTTCTTGGGCCATCAATTATGCATCTTGGTGTATGATAGCCTAAGGAACCAAGATTGCATTTTAATGTGAAAATGCATGCAACACACAAATGAGACCAAAACCTTATCATGCATGGATCAAAGGCCTTGGTGACCAAGGGTTGAAACAAGTTGCACCACTTGTAGTGTGAACTCCACTCAACCCTCATGCTTGGCTTGACAACCCCAAACCAAGCTATGAAATGCATGTATGCAACATAGCTCAAATGATGCAACATGAGAATTAGGATGCAAGCACACCAAATGTCATGCAACTACCATGTTAAGCATGCAAAATGCTAGAGTATACAAGATGCAAATGTCATGCAAATATGGGCCATATGTAAGAAGAATCATCATGCTACCACACCTAATGGACCCAACATGCAATAAGCATATGGTAAGTATACAATGATGGACTTAACCACAATGGGGGAGGCCTTGAACCTCCCCAAAACAGTGGCAAAAGATGCCCGAAATGGTGACCAATTACCTATGCAAACATGCAAGTCAAAGGGTCTAAGGTTAAGGCACAAAGGGAGCACTCCTTGCTACCATTAAAATGGCCACTCATGGCATATATTAGACAAGCAAAACAGATTTTTAGCATGCAAAAATACACCCCAAAACCTTGATATGGCAGCCCTAAAATGCATTAAACATGGAAGCATGCAAAAGGCCTATTTCAAGGCATAAAATTGCAACATTTCAAAGCATGAATAAGATGGTAAATGGAAACATATAGGCATGATATAGGGACTGAAATAGCATATGAAAGGACTCCAAATCACTTAAATAGCCTAACCAATGCATGTTCATGGACCATATGCTCAAGACTAACAAGCCATCATGCAAAACAAACATGTCAAGCATGCCAAAGGTGACGAAATCAGTGGCCCACAGCCTCTAAACATGGCAAAATGATGCTAATACCATCATGGAATTAGGCTAAGACATGCAAAGAACATGGACTAGGTGCATGGCACACTTCTAAGCATAAGAGAGCATTACAAAACAAGTATGAGAAGCATGCTAAGGGGTACAAATCCAACCTTGGACAGAGGTTAGATATGACCTAAAACACCCAAGAAAACTCTGAAATGAAGCCAAATGCAAGTATGCATACATGCTACCTTGTGAGCCAAAGACAAAGGCAAGGAAGGGGCCAAGGGGAGAGGGGTGTCCCTCCCCTATTCATGACTTCAAAATTCCTTCCTCACCACTGAAAACCCACTGGTTTTCAGTGGTGAGAAGACCAAGAACACCAAGTTAAACAAAGCTTCAAAAAAAGGCACTAAAATGACCAAAACAAGGCCTAAAAGGGTGAGTTGGTACCCAAACCACAAAACACCCTTAATGAATGTTCTTAAGCATGAAAATGTAAGCCTTTTTTATGTTGAACACAAAGCCAAAAACACAAAGCAAGATAGGTAGAAAGCTAGTGCAAGTTTGGGGAAACTAAAGCAACATGCTTACCCTTGAAGACTCCTTGAAGAACAAATGATGTAGCCCTCCTCTAATGATCAAAACCAGTCCAAAACCACCACAAACAACCCTCCAAGTCCCTCAATCTCGGAGCTAGGTGTAATAGTGTGTGTAATGGTGTAAAAGTAAGATAAAACACACTATTTAGATCTAAAACACCCACACAAGGATGAGAGAGATGGAAAATATAGAGAGAGGAAGTGTATCTCAGATATAGAGATATATGAGCTCTGGTTTTTATCTCTCAAATGGCCAACCCTTGACAAAGGGAGATGGATGGTGCTTAAATAGGCAAAATCAAGCCAAGAAGCTTAGAGGCTAAGCAAAGGAAAAGGGTTCAAGGGGTGCAAAGGGGTGCAAGGCTTCTAGAGGAAGCTAAAACAGCTGGCCAAGCTTCTCCAAGAAGCTTGGCCAAAGGTTCAAGCTCCTAGAAGAGAGAGGGGGTCAAAGGAACCAAAGGGGTCACTCCTGTGCACGGGGATGAGTGATGGTGCATTCCAGCTGGCACAGCTGGCATGCACCATGCCTCAGGGGTGCAAAGGGTGCACACCGGCCAGCCAAAGGGATCATCGGCACAAAAAAGTGCCGGTCGGCATAATATAATGCCGACCGGCCAAATATTTTGATAAAACAGTGCCGGCGGTACACAAATGTGGCCGGTGATGGTAGGGAAGGGCCGGTGGTGTGTGGGGATGCCTCAAAAGGCATTCCCTGCCCCTCCAAGGCAAAACACAAGTGTTTGGTGCAAAACCAGACACAAAACAGTCAAGTTCGGGGATCCTGAGGCAAGGCGTGTAGCCGAGAACTCCGGGAACTCCAAACGAACACGAACATGGATAATCACCGAGTGTTCAAACGGTGACGTCCAAGTCTTGAGGACGGTCAAAAATGGGGTGTCTACATATGCTATCCCACTTTCTGCTCACTTCAGGATTTGGTGGATCTAGCATCCGTCTGGTTGAAGTTGCTCACGGCTTGAGAGAGGAAGAGCTGTATTGCTATGACACTGGTCGAGACGCTGATGGGTTTGGATGCTTTCTATCGCGGGAGACGACCAGATTTGCAGGGAGTCCATACTGCTACAGGTAATGTTCCCACCCAATCTCGCATATATATTTGCTCACATCACTCGGCCCTCAGGCTCGATTTTTCTCACAAAACCCTTTTCTTACTTTTCTCTCATCACACATCTCTCTATTCTTTATTCTCTCATTTTTCATCCCTCCCCAGGTATGGTTGATGGATAAATTGCAGGTTGTGGACTCTTGTCCAGCCTACTCAGCCTGCGGCTACTTCTTTCGCCAACGCTTAGTTGATGCCCCTGATGAAAGGTGGTGGTTCGACTGGATGTGCAATTGTCTGCAGATCGCATTGCTTGGCGCTGCCCTTGGCTCAATCTCCCAGCAATGGGTTATAGCATGTCCCGGCTGATCGGGATTCAGTTGATTGGTTTGACCCACTGTGTATTCTACTTTCGTTCGTTCTTTCGGTTCCTGCGTCAGTTCGTCATGATCAGACTTGCCACCAGAGGGGGTTGAGTATCCGGCTGCTTTCCCGGTCCGAGGCGCACAACTGCCGGGATGCCACGGCATGGAGGACTAGAGAACTCTTGGCCCCGCTACTACTTTCAACTGTACTTTCTCTACGACGAGTGCTGGGATTGGCTCAATGAGGAGGCACAGATCGGGCCCAGCTTGGCATCAGAGGCATCAACTGCTTGGGGAGGGGGCGCAGGGACACCTGACTTGACTATGCCCCAGATTTATTGCTTTAATTAGTACTTTTCAAGTTTTCATTATGAGTGTAATAAAAAGCAACTTCAATTGTATGCAAGAGCAGGAGAACTCTGTTTTGAAATCAATGAAATTGAAGGTTGTGGTACTGAAAATTTTTCGCTTTGGTCCAAAAATGGTCTTAGTTGTGAAAAGATGAATTTGAACAAAGTCAACTTTTATTAAAACTTTTCAAAACCATTTTCAATATGGATCAAAACTGGACACGCCTTGAGATCTGTCACTGAGATGCACAACCCCGGATCCTAGCAACTGGAAAGTTGCCCCTAGTCTGAATGGTGTACGGCAACACTGTTATGGCAACGGAAAGTTGCCCTAGTCTGAATAGCACTATACCGGAGATCGCGGCGAATGCATGCTGATGGATAAAAAGATGACTTGAGATGATCAAATGGACAAAGTTGATCGGGGAAAAGTTTATGGCTGAACTTCAAGGTGAAGTTGCCTACGTATCCCAAGGATGGGAATCAAGCCTTACGTAGTTCAGGCTCAGGTTCGCTCGCGGGTATTTTCACTCTCCTTTTACGCTCTAACTTTGCCAAGGCCGCCCTTTGCGGGTTTTCAACCTTGCGAGCTCAGTTTTTATAATTTCAAATTTTCTGTGCTCTGAGTTTTGCCTAGGTCGCCCTTTCGGGTTTTCGGCCTAGCGAGCCTCTCATGGGTAATATTTCTTCAACTTGTCCATGTTGATCGGTTGGGAAACTCCAAGCCATCTAGATCCATCAGAACCACAGCTCCACCTGACCAGATTGACTTGATGATGTAGGGACCAGTCCAATTGGGTCTGAACTTGCCCCTTGGGTCGTGGATGGGAGCTCAGTTGTCCTTGAGCACCAAATCTCCTTCTTTAAATTCCTGGACTTAACCTTCTTGTTGAAAGCCCGGGCAATTCTGCGTTGATAACCTTGGATATGGTACAGTGCTTTCAGCCTTCTTTCATCAAAGAGCATGAGTTCCTCAAATATGCTCTGCTGCCAATCTGCTTTGGCTATTTGACACTCAGCTAATACTCGCAATGACGGAACCTCAATCTCGATAGGTAGAACGGCCTCCATCCCATAAACCAGAGAATACGAGTCGCCCCAGTAGAAGTTCTGATTGAAAGTCGCCCCCAAAAGCAAACGGCTGCTTATCTGGCCAGTCCCGGTAGTGGTTCCCCACCATCTGTTGTTCTGCTTGATATTCTTGTTGACGGCTCTTCAACCGTCTTCCGTTGGTTTTGCGTGCTCGACATAGTGTTTGGACTTATGAGTAGGACGACTTATGAAAACCGCATTGTATTTTTCCAACAAATCAATCACCTCCTTCTTGAAGTGGGAACCATTGTCTGAAATTATTTCGTTTGGGACCCCCAGCGTAGAGACAGAGATGTTGTTTCTGATGAATTTTGCGACATGCGAAGCCTTCAAACCGCATAAGATTGGGCCTCAACCCACTTTTGTAAAATAATCTATCGCTACCAGATGAACTCATGCCCATTTGACCCCTTTGGCGTAATGCTCCGATTACATAATTCCCCAGACTGAAAATGGCCATGGCGAAGTCATGTTGTACAGCTTTGACGGTGGAATGTTCATGCGTTTGCATGAATCTGACATTTGTGGCATCGCCGAACGAAACAAATACAATCCTCCTCCATGGTGGACCAGTAATAACCCTGTCTGAGGATCTTCCGTGCCAACATTACCCCATTCATATGCGCACCACATTCCCCCCGTGGATGGGCTTCCATCAGACGCTTTGACTCTTCGGCATCAACGCACATTTTATGCATTCCCAGATGTCCCCCTTTTATACAGTTTACCGCCGCAGATGATGAACTGAACTGCCATTCTCCTGATTGCCTTTGTATTTTGGCATTTACCCCTGGTGGGTATGCTTCTTTCTCCAAGAAGTTCCAGATGTCGTAATACCAGAGGTTTTCGTCCTGAACTTCATCTATAGCGGCAATCGACTCATAGACAGGTGCAAATTTCTGGTCGATGATGACTGGATGCATCCGGACTCCAACGGGATGTCTATCATAGAAGATAGAGTTGCTAAAGAATCTGCGAACCTGTTGTTCTCTCTTAGTAGATGAGTAAAACTTAGCTTCTCAAACCGAGGAATCAGCAAATCCAAGGTCTGGTGATACATCATCATCTTTTCCTCTTTTACTTTCCAGTCTCCTTTAGCTTGAGACACAACAAGGTTCGAGTCCCCAATGACGTCCAACCGTCTTGCCCCTAGTTCCAGGGCGGCTTCTAGACCAGCAATACACGCCTCATATTCTGCTTCATTGTTTGAGACTTTGAATCGGAGCTTGAAGGCTAGAGGGATACGGGAATTGTCGGGTGCTATCAGCAACACTCCTATCCCATACCCGTATTGATTGGATGCTCCGTCAAAGTACATCGTCCAAGCTTCGTCGTCGATGTGCAAAATAGCTTCATCTGGGAATAGGTACTTGACTGCTTCGCCCCCTTCCACTGGATGGTCGGCTAAAAACTCTGCCACTGCCCTTCCTTTGACCGACTTGCGTGTTACATACTTAGATCAAATTCGGAGAAGCAACAGCAACCAACGAGCTAGCTTACCCGTAAGTGCTGGTTTCTCGAAAAGATATTTGATGGGATCTAGTCGTGAAACCAACATTACAAAGTGAGCTAACAGGTAGTGCCGCCAGCTTCCTGGTAGCCCATACCAAGGCTAAGCAAGCCTTTTTCCAGTGGAGTGTAGCGGGTTCGTACTCCAGCATTTTCTTGCTGAGATAGTAGATGGCTCTCTCCACCGTGTCTTCTGATTCTTGTGCAAGCATGCACCCAGCCCCTTGTAGTTTCAGTTACTGACAGATACAAAATCAACGGTTTCCCCGGTTCTGGCGGTGACAACACGGGCGGGTTCTGATATTCTTTAATCTGTTCAAATGCAGCTTGACATCGGCCGTCCCATTGGAATTTTTGCCTTTCTTCAGGAGACCAAAAAGGGTTCACAAGTTAAGGTTATGTAGACACCCCATTTTTGACCGACCTTAAGACTCAGACGTCACCGATTGAGCGCTTGGTGATGTTGTATACTGTGCTCGTTCTGAGGTTGCGGAGTCTCGGCCGTGAGCCTTGCCTCCGAACTTCCGGACTTTTCTGTGCCTTGCCTCGGTTTGCGAACCAAGCTCGATTTTCTCTGTTTTCCCTTCCTGAGGGGAGGGAGAGGTCTCGTAGATCATCTCTCAGTGGCCATAGGCTACGTTTCGTGGTCGCAGGCCATTTTTCCCATTTCGGAGCCCGGTTCCCGGTTTTCGGAGCGTCAGGCCGTGTGCCTCGGTTCGGGACCGCCTAACCACCTCCGTTTGCTCCGATTTTTGGCACATACCTTATTTCTCCTTTTGAGGGACACTGTGGCCGAGAGAGAGACCAACTTCGTGGTCGAAAACACCACTCCGGTTGCCCAGCAGTCAGTTTCGGGCCCCGGACTGCGCGTTTTGGCCCCCGAGCCTTACTTGCAAGCATTGTTGGGCTCCGACCCAAACTAGAAATAGTCATATTTTGAGTCCCTTTCATGTTTGATTAAGGGTTTTTCTTGTTTGAGACCTCCTTCTGTCACTTGCCTCTTTACCTCCTTTTAGGCCTTTTTTGCACGGTATTAGGCGTACTTGTGGGCTGTGTTGGACTTGGTCGTAAATTACAAAGTATCTTATTTTGAGCTCCTCTTCAACTTTGTTGAAGGACTCTCGGCCGTTTGGAACCAGAATCTATCACTTGCCTTTATATCCCTCTTTAGGCCAATTTTTTGAGGGAAACTTGAAATATTTCCCCCCCTTTTTTTCCCCCCTCTTTTCCAGCCTCTTTTGCCTATATATACAGCATCCCAGGTCTGATTTAGGGGTTAGACATATTGGTTTGAGCCTCCTACACTATATATCTCTCTCTCTATATTCCAAACACCAAAAACCCTTTAAATTCTACACCATTTTACACTACAAGTCATAGCACCACCACCACTACTCCATTTCCAGCAACTTGGGGAGCTTTCCAGCAGCTAGGAGGCAACATTTTGGGTCCAAGAGGAAGCAAAAGGGTTGGTCTACAAGGGTATGTTCATTTCCCCTCTTTTCGGTCTCATTTTGCAACATTTTTCTAGCCTCTTTGCTTGCTGTTTTGAGCTCCGACCAAAACTGAAAAGGTCATTTTTTTGAGCTCATTTTCCTTGTTTCATTAAGGGCTCAACACTGTTTGAGCCCCCCATGTTGCACTTGCTTCAATGCCCTCTTGTATGCCATTATCTTTACAATTTTCTAGCCTATGTATGATCTGTTTTCGAGCATGATGTAAACTGTAAGAGGGCCTATTTGAGCCCCTCTTCAAATTGAAGAAGGTCTCAACCATGTTTGGGCCCCCTATCTTGCACTTACTTCACAATTCCTCCTATTTACCGTAAATTTGCATGATTTGTTTGGCCTATATGTGATCGGTTTTGGAGCATCTCATGAACTGATACTGTGCTTTTTTTGAGCCCCTCTTCAACATTGAAGAAAGGCTCAACCTTGTTTTCATGCTCCATATGCCACTTGCTTTGAATCCATGTTTTACCCTTGTTTTTGCATGCTTTTTTTAGGCTTATCTAGCTTCTGTTTCGGCCATGATCAGAACTGGAAATGGTCATATTTTGACCTTCTTGGCATGTCTCATTAAGGGTCCTTGCTTGTTTGATGAATGTTTGGGGTACCTCATGTTATAGCCTCTTATTATCCTTAGTCTTGCATTGCATTTTTAGCATTGTTCATACTGATTTGAGGCTTTCCATCTACTGTAAATGTTCATATTTTTGGTCCCTCTTCAGTTTTGTAGAAGGGTATTTTGGTGTTTGGGCTTTGGATTTACCATCTACTTCAATACCCCTCTCTTGGCCCCTATTTTTGCATGCTATTGTTGCCCTATCTATGCTTGCTGTTTGGCCTTGTTTTAGACTGAAAATGCTTGTCTTGGGGCTGCCTTGCTACTGTATTTTCATTCCATATCCATATTGTGCATGCATCGCATAGCTATAGGCCATTTCGGCGCCTAAATTCGCATTTCGGACCATTCCTTACATTTGTGTCATTTTGCCATCTTTCGGGACTGTTTTCCCCCATATTTCAGTGCATGAGATTCCGTTGGCGTGTTTGCATATCATTTTAGCATCATTGCATTCCGTATGCCACTGCCTCGGTTTGCGTGCCCGTGTGCACGCATTTCGAGGCATTTCACTTTTATCCGATGGCCTCTTATGTGAGTGTGGTTGAGGCTCTCTCATGTTGGTGTAAGCCCATATTGCATCGTGTATCTCATTTTAGTCCTGTTGCATTCCGTATGCCATTTTCTCGGTTTGCGTGCCCGTGGGCACGCATTTCGAGACATCTTATTTTGGTCTCATTGCATATCATTTCCATGTCATTTCATGCCTTACGGCCATCGCCTCGGTTTGCGCGCCCGTGTGCACGCATTTCGAGGCATCTCATTTTCATCCGTTGGCCTCTTATGTGAGTGTGGCTGAGGTCCACTCGTGTTAGTGTAAGTCCAATTGGTATTGCGTATGCCATTTCATGCCTTAGGATCATCGCGTCGGTTTGCGTGCCCGTGTACACGCATTTCGAGGCATCTCATTTTCATAGCATTGTGTATGTTAGGATTATATCTTAGTTGCATTTCATGCATATCATGCATATGCATCGTGTTCGGGATAGGAGTTAGCCGGGCACGGGAAACGAGGCACGTTCGTACTCTGAGTGACGGAACGGTCTCAATTCCCAAGTCACCGACACTCCGGATCATCCATGATGGAGTTAGGTTTTGTTGTAGCATTCATTTGCATTCATCCTATATTGAGTTGTGCAATCGACTCCTCGGCCATCATGCATCGAGATGCGTGATTGGTGGCACGAGGATCGAGGCATGCATATATTTGTGAAATACATTGCTATGCCCCTTTCCTGCTCTCTGTTGCAGCATATCAAGAATCAGCAACTTTTCGGAGTCGGGCACGCATTTCAAGGAACATTGCAAACAGAGGCTAATCGGGGCATCCCAGTGGATTTCCGCGCAAGGCAGCCCAGCATACATCATTCAGTGGAGTCAAGGCAGCCCCTGGCTTGCATGCCAGTTTACAGTTTTTCTTATTTAATTTGTTAATTAATTAGGAATTTGTATATTTCAGACTGTATTATTCTTTCATTTTCGGACTGTATTATTTATTCGGACCCTCTGCGCGAGGGCACAATGTAATAAGTGTGGGTGAGTGTGATGTATGTCTTCCAACCCCATGTCTTTCTTCCCTTTTATTTACCCGCTTATTATGATGTTAGATTAGGGCATATTTCAATTAGCATACAGTATGATAGCATGTTTGCATCATTCATTTTTTTTTGCACGCACCGGGCTCGGCGCATCATACAAACTGCATTTGTATTTCAATTCAAATTGAATACATGACAGCTGTTGCATCTCAGACGACATGTTTAGAATAGCCGAGCCTGCCTATAGTTTGCATTTTGCATGTGTTGCATTAGGCATTTCTGTATAATTAGGATCATGCATGATTTCTAATGAGATTTGTTTTGGCTTGGAGTACTCGGTGAGAGTTTTATGCTTTAGCATCTTGCATGCGTGTGAGTGTTGCCATGAAAAGCATGCTTACCATGAGGCTATGTGCTTATGTGTGATATAACTGCCTTGAATGCCTATGGGTGGAGGCTGAGTTACTTGGATTGGACAATTCATCAAATGTTGTGTTAAGCCCACTAGATAGTGGCAAAATCATGTTTTCTAAGCCCACCTGAGGGTGGCAAATCCACGTCTTAGCCTACCTGCGGGTAGCACCATCAAACCATTTTCAAATAAACAAACATGAAATGTTTTGTTCCAGTTCAGGCGACCCAGTCTATACTTGTTTGCTGCGAGCATCACATAGTAACTAGGCTAATAACCGGAATAGAAATCACAATGTTTTCAAAAATAGATATCATGGTTAGTAGAGGGGTCTTTGATCGGGCGAGCGGGGGTGCTCACGAAGTGACCTTCCCAATCGTACCAAGTTCCCGAGCCGAGGCACTTTGGTGATGACGGACACGTGGCTTTGGCACAGAGTCAGGGGTTCTAAATTTCCATTAAAAAACATTTAGGTGGCGACTCGCTATCTGGCGAAACAGTCCATGTTTGGCACTTCTTTCAAAAAAAATCTGTTTCAAAACAATTTGCGGATTTGGACTCTTTGGTTCAAGATTAAGAACCGTGACATTTGAGTCCTTCGAACTGTAGTGACCCAATATGAACCAGAACGGGCGGGACTCGCACTCCCTTTCCCCGGGATGCGTTCGGGACGTCTACAGGTTAATTTGAGATAAACCGTCTTATGAATTGCACTTTACCCAGAAAGCCTCGCACCTCCTTTTCAGTCTTGGTGGGGGCATTTCTAGGATGGTCTTGATTTTGGAAGGGTCGATTCGATGCCTCTCTGTGTGATCAGAAACCCCAGCATTTTTCCCGCTGTAACACCGAATGTACATTTCTGAGGATTTAGCCGCAACTGGAATTCCTGATCCTTGGAAGAACTTTGCAAGGCGGTGTAGTGGCCCTCTCTTTCTTTGGATTTGACAATCATGTCGTCCACTACACCTCGACCTCTTTATGGATCATGTCGTGTAATATTGTGGTTGCGGCCCGTTGATAAGTAGCTCCAGCGTTCTTCAACCCAAATGGCATTACCCTGTAGCATACGTCCCCCACGAGTTGGTGAATGCAGTTCCTTTTCCCGGTCTTCTGGCGCCATCACTATCTGGTTGTAGCCTGAGAAATCCATAATTAGAGCAAAGAATGCCCTGCTGTGAAATCCACCAACTCATCGATATGCGGTAAGGGAAAGTCGTCCTTCGGACTAGCTCTGTTCAAATCCCTGAAATCCACCATACCCGGATCTTGCCATCTTTCTTTGGCACCGAACAATGTTTGGCCAACCAAGTCGTCTGATACCAGCAGGAAGCCTGCGTCGATTTGCTTGGTGACCTCTTCCTTAATCTTGAGAGCCCAATCCGGGCGGATCCTTCTGAGTTTCTGTTTGACAGGTCGGGCTCGGGGTCAAGGGAGATCCGATGCTGTACAATCTCAGGATCGATTCCAGGCATGTCTTCGTAGGACCACGCGCAACATCTTGAAATCTTTTAATAAAGCGACTAAGCGCTCGCGTTCCTCCGAAGACAACGTGGACCCGATCTGGACCACCCCGAGTCCTCCTCATACCATGTTCACGGTAGTGATTTCATCCATTAAAGGTTTGACAAATCTCTCTTGCTCTTGCTCAATTAAACGTTGCAAAACCGGAGGAACTTCGTCCTCGTCGTTTTCATCAAAGTTTTGAAAGTCTGAATTAATGCATAAATCAGGGCACAGAAAAATACTCCAGAAACCACAGTCACCTGATCTCATTAATCCACATCCAAATCGTCCGATTCATTTACAACAGACACTCAAATGAAAAGGAAAAAGACGACCTAGACAGGACTGTGGCATCCGGTTAACATCCCCAGGAGTACCAGACTTAGACTCAGTCGAGCTGGAACCTGATTCCGACTCACAAGACTCGTTGGAATCAGATTCCGGCTCACTACCTTGACCCGGTGCTGCTGGACAAAAATCCCTCCTCGTATTGCCAAGTGAGAGAGGGTGCGATAGATGCATCCAAGATAGCTGCTGGTTGGCTCGCATCCGTTTCATCCGCAATCATGGAAACCGCAAAGTTATCCCCCAAGCACTTATGGTCGATCGGAGGATCAGAGAGTAGACATGCCAGCGCTACCCCTGTTTCAAATTCTGTGCCCTCAGGATCCACTACCTTACACTGCTCAGCCTCAGCTGATGGGTCTGTCTGCTCTGTGGCAAGTCATCCCCGGATAGTTGTAGGTCAAAGAAAATCTCGAAGCCTGGGATGCGCTTCTTCTTCGCGCGTTATCACGCTCGGGGAAGCCGCAAAATGGAAAGTCCTCTCCCCCTCCCGGACAAAGCGTCCGTTCAGGGTACCCTGGATGGGCCGATGCATTAATTCAAAAGGCTTCCCAGCCTTCTTTGCTCTGGCTCTTCCGGCCATTTCTTTTCCCTTCCTCACCCAGTCCTCTTTGTGGGGCAGATAACCCAAGCCAAAGTATGAGGGTTGTGTGCACTTCGGCCAATGCTGCGACGCCTTTTCGGCCGCTCTTCCCAATCCCATCCCGGGGATGTGTTGTAGCTTGTTCATGAGGTAGACGGATTGAGCACTGACGTACACTCCCTCATCACAGCCATAATATTGTGCATTACCCGGGCCTCAGCCAAAGTGAATCCTGATAAGAATACGTCTTCTGTGCCATGCTCGATTTCTAGGACCGCGTAGATACCTCCGGAGGGGGATGATTGATGAGTTCCCGAACACAATGGCTACTCCCTTTCCATAGGGGTATTTCACCATCTGATGTAGAGTGGAAGAGACTGCCTTCACTTGGTGCAACCACGGCCGCCCCAAAGTAGGTTGAAGGTTGCGGGAACGTCCAAGACATGAAATTCGAATGTCGTGTTGTCCTGGACCAACCTTGGTTTGAATCTTGACAGTCCCCCATCACTTCCTGCTAGTATTATCATATGCTCTGATTACCTGAGTATTTGGTGTGAAGTCCGCGGGCTTCAACCCAATTGCATACGCTGTTCTGGCTGGGCAGACATGATGGCCGACCCGTATCAACAAGTACCACCGGTATCCACTTGTCTCTACATTCCACGGAAACGTAGAGGGGTTTGTTATGGTTTGTGCCCTCAGGCGGTAGTTCCTTGTCTGAAAAGGTTAATGCCGGGGAACCTCCTCACAGAAAAACCAACCCAACCAGCTGCTCTGGTGTAGTATCTATAGAGAGTTTGGCCTTGTCCATGGCAGATAGGACGGCCTGTCTGTGCACCCTCGATGCCATAAGCAGTCCCCAGATGGAGATGTCTGCTTGTATCTTCTTCAATTGCTTGAGCACAGCTTCTTCTTCAATCTGTTTCTCTCTCTGTTTCTCAGCTTCTTTGTCTTTCCCAGACGCCTCAGGTTGGTCTAAGTGTTGGGGCTTGAAATACCGCCCACTTCTTGTCATATGAGCGACCTCGTCAATATACCAGGTATCATCTGGTTGGTTACCTCCCCAGTCTTCATCTGTGTGGGCAAGACACAAGTCATCGTCTTCCCACCACATTCCGTCGGCAGCCGACAAACATCTGTCCGGCTCCGGTATAATCGTACTCGCAGTACCTTCAGTCTTTATGCCCGCAGCATTTCCTGTTCCCGTGCACACAGCACTCTCGACCCCCACATGGGCCTTAGCTTTTCTGATTCTCTCGGAATCCTCAAATCTTTGTTGTTCCAACTGCGTCAGTACAGCTGGTTGTTCAATACTCCCTGCATTTACAATCCCCAAGCTTTGAGCGAAATTCTTAGCGCCGGCGCTCTCCGGCGGTGTATTCTGACTCTCGGCCCTTCCGGCCACCATTGATACTCTCGCCCCTGCCGGGCTCTGTTCTGGTTGATATTCTACAACGTCTGGTTGATCATCTAACCATCCGGTAACTTCTGCCGACTCCTCATATTCGAACCAGTTGATTGCTGCATCCCCCGATTCTTGGTCACTGAAGAACTGGAGGTTGGCAAAGTCCTCTCCCACAGCTGTTAGATCATTTGTTCCCCATTCAAATCTGTCCCCCTGAATCACACATAACTCTGCTCTTTCTGGCAGCCCTATACTCAGCTCAGACTGGCCCACTGACTGGATGTATTCACTTGGATCATAGGCTCCTTCAGCAAGATTCTTAGACTGTTCAACCTCAGACTCAACAACCCCACTTTCTTCTGAAATCTGCCCTGTCCTATCTTCGGTGGTCACCACCATTGGCTCAGATTGGGTCGTGGAGATGTCCATCATGCACAAGTCAGTGCAGACAGGAAGGATCACCTCCGGCTTAGGTAGGTGGGATGGGGTGATATAGATACTAGGATCGTAAGACACGACCCCAGTTTGGATGAAGTTGATTCTGTTGGGAGGAGGGGCTTGGTTATGTGGTGGGAGGGGATTTGTTGTGACGTTGGGTTTGTCGGGAGGCGCGATCACCTGCTTGTCAATAAGATCCTGGATCTCATGACGCAATCTAAAGCAACGGTCGGTGTCATGACCATGCTGTTGGTGATACGCGCAGTATTTTGCCGGGTCATGAGAGGGAGGGAGTGGATTTGGCAGTGGCCTCGGCTCCAAGGGTGTCAAATGCTTCTTCCTGATTAACACCCCAGAGCTTTGGACAGGGGCATATATAGGGGGGTGAAGGTTCTTTGGCCTCTGGGTTGATATTTGGGTTTGGGTATTGCTTCCAGATGCGCCAGAGAAAGGCGTGGCTGTCATGGGTTTGGGGGAGGGGGAGTGGTGGTGACCATGCTCACCTCTGAAGCTCGTGCAGTTGCAGCGCCACTCGGGCCTGCGTTGTTGTTACGGTTGAAAGTCCTTCTAGGTTGCTCCCTATCCTGGTCGATCAGACCTTGTTTCATGGCATCCTCGATCTGTACCCCCATCTCGTGTAAATCTGAGAAGGTGGGAAAGGGGAGTACAATCATCTTCTGCATCAATTTCGGTTGGAGATTGCGCACAATCATCCTGATTTGATCTTTGTCTGTAGGCCTCAAAGTCATCATCGATGCCTTTGCCCTCCAACGAGTTACGAAGTCTGAGAAAGTCTCCTTGGGTTCCTGCCTCGTTGTTTCGAGATCACGGGTTGTAATCTCGATCTGTGTATTGTACGAGTACTGTGCAACAAAGGCCTCAGCCATTTCATCCCAGCTTCTTTTTACCTCATCCTCTAACTTCGCGTACCAGATGGCTGCCACACCCGACAAAGTTCGGCCAAACAGGGAAAGCTTTTGTGGTCGGGTTAGGCCCATTGGCCGCAGGATGTCCGAGAATAGCCGAAGATGGACCATGGGATCTCCGGACCCGTCGAAGCGGTCAATTTGCGACATCTTAATCTGTCTGGCAATGTCACGGCCACATCGGTATATCCATCTTCGATGTCCGGAATGGCCTTCACCCCTTGTGATTTCTTGAAAAGCTTCTCAAGCTTGCTCAGTTTTAGAGTTGTATGGTCTATCTCGAACTCAAAGGGAGAGTCCGGGTGGTTGGGTGTATGAGTCTTGGACAGTTGAGACGGAAGCGGGGGCGGAGTCGGCCCCGTTGGAAGGTTCGTGTCCTCCTGAATATTCTGGACATTGGGTAAGGTGTTCTGGGGGTTTGGTAGGGTATTCTGAACAGTAGGTGCCTGCTCGGGCAATGGGGCCCCTGGTGGAGGAGGAACCTGATGTGAAGCTGATGCTGCATTCTGCTGTTGCAGCCTAGTAATGAGCTCGGCCTGCTGGGCCATGACTGTGGCCTGTTGCTTAGAAAATTCCGCTTGGCGGATGGCATCCTCCTGCATCTGTCTCATGCTCTCTTGCATTTGACGCATCATTTCCTCTATCCCGGCCATATTCTGTTGGTCTAGCTGACTGACCGGTAAGTGTATCTCTATGGCGGAAACAGAAACCTCAACCTGACTGTTTGCTGCTAGAGTAGCCCGCTGTCCCGATAATCCCTGCTCTGACACACTGCGCCTCCTTGGCCTTCTTCTAACAATTGGGGGTAGAGAGTGGAACACTGGATGTCCGTCAACCAGATCCTCAGATCGATTGAGCCGGCGACCTCTTGTCCACAGTGCTTGGGGAAAATCTACTGGTTCGGAAGCAATTGTGCTAAAAACTGCCCCTAGCAAAAGATAAATAAAGCAAAAAGGAAATAAATAACCAGATAAACGGACAGCATAACAGCTTAAATTAAATACACAACACACGGCTGGGCATAACAACACACGGCTGGTAAGCTGAATACATACTGTCCTCAAACACTGATCAATATCCCTGAATTACTGTCCCCAAAACTGAATCGGATACCCGCAGATAACTGATTCTCAAATACTGACTGATGCCCGCAGGCCTGATGCCCAAACTCATAACCTGATGCATGCATTCCTGTAGAGACGCACTCTAAAAGCACATAACAGATAAGTGAGAGCCAAAACACCCCTATGTTGGGGTAGGGTTTCCCTGTCCTATTTTGTCAGGAACTAGGGTTTCACTACGCACGCAGCGGTTTCAAACAACCTATATCGGGTAAGCAACCTGTCCTAGTTTGGAATGGTCACTACGGATCCGAATATGCACTAGGTCGAATGGTCAAAAAGGGTGCCCCGGTAAAACCGGGGTTTGTGTTCCCATACTGGCAGAGCCCACAACCGGTCAGCCTTATGGTCATGCCTTGACAAGACAAGCCTCCGGCAAACCGTTCAGGAATAGCAGATGGCAAACACGGTGTCCTAGGCGCACCAATGCAAATGCAATGCAAAGAAACACACAAGTGTAGTCAAAACCAGATATCATGAGTTCGAGTCAAGTTCTCTAACTCCCCAGCAGAGTCGCCAGAAACTGTAGACGTCCCCGAACGCCCCAGGAGGGTTAAGTCCCGTTCCGTTCATATTGGGGTCACTACAGTTCAAGGACTCAAATGTCACGGTTCTTAATCTTGAACCAAAGAGTCCAAATCCGGCAAATCGATTTTGAAAACAGATTTTTTTGAAAAGAAGTGCCAAACATGGACTGCTTTGCCAGATACAGAGTCGCCACCTAAATGTTTTTTAATGGGAAATTTAGGAAACCCTGACTCGGTGCCAAAGGCCACGTGTCCGTCATCACCAAAGTTGCCTCGGCTCGGGAACTTGGGTACGATTGGGGAAGGTCACTTCGTGAGCACCCCCGCTCGCCCGGTCAAAGACCGGCCTCTACTAACCATGATATCTATTTTTGAAAACATTGTGTGTTCTTATTCCGGTTATTAGCCTAGGTTACTATGTGATGCGCACAGCATACAAGTATAGACTGAGTCGTCTGAATTGGAACAAAACATTTCATGTTTGTTTGTGAAAATGGTTTGCTACTCGCAAGTAGGCTAAAATGCGGATTTGCCACCCTTCGGGTGGGCTTAGAAAACATGATTTTGCCACTGTCTAGTGGGCTTAAAACAAACATTTGATGAATTGTTCCAATCCAAATAACCCAACCTCCACCCACAGGCATTCAAGGCAGTTATATCACATAAGCAGTTAGCCTCATGGTAAGCATGCTATTCATGGCAGTCACTCACACGCATGCAAGGATGCTAAAGCATAAAACTCACCGAGTACTCCAAGCCAAAACAGAAACTCATTAGAAATCATGCATGATCCTAATATACAGAGATGCCTAATGCAACACATGCAAAATGCAACTATAGCAGGCTCGGCTATTCTAAACATGGCATATGAGATGCAACAGCTATCAAGTATTCAATTTGGAATTGAAATACAAATGCAGTTAGTATGATGCGCCGAGCCCGGTGCATGCAAAAGAGATGAATGAATGCAAACATGCTATCATACTGTATGCTAATTGAAACATGCCCTAATCTAACCATCATAAGCAGGTAAATAAAAGGGAAGAAAGACGTGGGGTTAGAAGACATACATCACACTCACGCACACTTATTACAATTATGCCCTCGCGCAGAGGGTCCAAATAAATATACAGTCCCGAATAAAAGAATATTACAGTCCAAATAATACAGTCCAAATAATGTACAAATTCCTAATTAATTAACAAATTAACTAAGAAAGCTGTAAAACTGGCATGCAAGCCAGGGACTGCCTTGATTCCGCTCCGGGTGATGAATGATGCATGTTCGGGTTGCCTTTGTGCGGAAATCCATGACGATGCCCCAATTAGCCTCTGTTTGCACCTGTTCTTGAAATGCGTGCCAAGCTCCGAAAAGTTGCTGATTCTTATTTTGCTGCAACAGAGAGCAGGAAAGGGACATGGCAATGTATTTTCACAAATGTATGCATGTCTCGATCCTCGTGCCACCAATCACGCATATCAATGCATGATCCGAGGAGTCGAATTGCACAACTCAATAGGAAATGAATGCATATGAAAATATAACAAAACCTAACTCCATCATGGATAATCCGGAGTGTCGGTGACTGGGGAATTGAGACACGTTCCGTCACTCGGAGTACGGAACGTACCTCATTTTCCGTGCCCGGGCTAACTCCTATCCCGAACACGATGCAATATGCATGATATGTGTGAAATGCAACTAAGATACAACCTAACATGCGAAAGGCTATGAAATGGCATACATGATGCACGAGGAAACATGGCATACACAATGCGCTAATATACGGCCTAGCATACGCAATGGAATGAAATGGCATACACAATGCAATATGGGCTTACACCAACACAAGTGGACCTCGGCCACACTTACATAGGAGGCCATCAGGATGAAAATGAGACAACTCGGGATGCGTGCACGCGTGCACGCAAACCGAGGACCGAACCTACGGCACGGAATGCCACTCTAACAAGACATGGCAAGACATGGGATATGATATGAAAACATGCAAAAATCAGAGGTAAAATGAGATGCAAAACAGCCCCGAAACCCGGTAAAATGGAACCCGATGCATGAAACGAGTCCCGAAATACGGGTTTTGGCGCATGAAATGGCTTATAACTATACGATGCATACATAATTTGAATATGAAATGAAAATACAGAAGCAAGGAAGCCCCGAGAAAAGAATTTTTACAGTTTAGAGTGAGGCCAAACAGTGTGCACAAGTAGGGCTAAATTAGCATGCAAAAATGGCCCTAAAAGTGAGACAATGAAGCAAGTGGTAGATGTAAAGTCCAAACAGAAAAAGACCCTTCTAAAATGTTTAAGAGGGGCCTAAAATATGACCACTTACAGTTTATGGAAACCCCCAAAACAATATACAAATATGCTCAAAATGTCATGCAAGATAGGGCCCAAAAGAGGTTATAACACAAAGTATACAAAACATGCCTCAAACATGAAAATAATCTTAATGAAACATGACAAGGAGGTCAAAATATGGCCACTTTCAGTTCGGACCAAGGTCCAAAAACAGGAGAAAAATAGGCTAAAAAATCATACAAAAATGAGGCTAAAACATGGATTTCAAAGCAAGTAGCACATGAAATATCTAAACAGTGATGAGCCCTTCTTCAATGTTGAATAAGGGCTCAAAATAAGCTCACTTACAGTTTATGACATGCCTCAAAACAGATTACATATAGGCCAAAATAACTATGCAAGAAATTGGCATACAAGATGGATAATGAAGCAAGTGCAACAAGGGGATCCCAAACAGTGAGGGACCCTTAATGAAAGGTGAAGAAGAGCTCAAAAAAACACTACTTTCAGTTTTGGTCGGAGCTCAAAACAGCAAGCAAAAGGGGTAAAGGAAACTTGCAAAAATGAGCTAGAAAGAGGGAGAAATCAACTCACCCTTGAAGACCAACTCTTGGCTGCCTTTTGGCTTGAGAAATGCTGCCTCTTAGCTGCTGGAAAGCCCCTCCTAGCTGCTGGAATGGAGTGGTGGAGTGGTGCTAGGTGGTGGTGTGAAAAGGGGGTAGGATCTTGGAGGTTTTGAAGCTTGAAGGGAGAGAGAGAGAGGGGAGATATGTATATGGGAGCTCAAAGGGTTTTTTTCCAACCCTTTTCACCAGTGCTGGAGGCTGGTTATATTGACCAAAGAGGGGGAGAAAGGGAGGGAAAAAATGGGGGAAAAACAAGCCAAGTTTCCCCTCAAAAGTTGTCCCCCCCGGATACAGGTTTTGGGGGGAAAAAAAGTATACAGCTGTGATGTACTCACTGAAAGGAGCAAGGCCGGCCAAGTATTGGAGCTGCAGGTGGCCGGCCGGCCACCCCCCATGGCCGGCCGGCCAGGGGTCAAAAAGGCCAAGATGAATTAATGGCCGGCCACCACAAATTGGTGTCCTCCCAGATGCCCTCAACACAGCCCTGTGGTCCAAAATTGGAGGAAGTGAAACAGGAGAGAGAACAAGCCATTTTTCAAAGGGGTTCAAAAGGGTCAAATGGAATTACTGGCCGGCCATGTGATATTTGTGTCCTCCCAGGTGTGTACAACACAAATATGTGGTTTGGAGCTGAAGAAAGTGGCCTTAGGGTGGTCAACATTGGCTTTGAAGTGAGAAAAACGGGCGTCGGAGGGCGATGAAGGAATATAACTGGTTGCTGAAACAATTGCTGGCCTCCCACCCTTCTATGACCTTCCTGGTGATGAAACAGAGGTCCCTGCCAAAAATGAACGAAAACCGATACAAAATGAAGGTTCGGGGGCCGAAACGCGCAGTCCGAGGCCCCGAAAACCGACTGTTAAGCACTGGGAGTGGTATTCGACCACGAAGTTGGTCTCTCGGACCTCAGTGTCCCTTAAAAGGGAGTAAACAAGATGCATGCCAAAAACCGGGGCAAACGGAGGTAGTTAGGCAGTCCCGAACCGAGGCACACGGCCTGACGGCTCCAAAAACCGGGAATCGGGCTCCGAAATGGGCAAAATGGCCTACGACCACGAAATGTAGCCCACGGCCACCGAGAGATGGTCTACGAGACCTCTCCCTCCCTCTGAGAAAAGAAACAGAGAAAACCGAGTCTGGTTCACAAACCGAGGCAAGGCACAGAAGAGGGTTCGGAAGTCCGAAGGTAGGGCTCACGGCCGAGACTCTGAGACTTCTGAACGAGCACAATATGCAACATCACCGAGCGCTCAATCGGTGACGTCTGAGTCTTAAGGTCGGTCAAAAATGGGGTGTCTACAAAGTCCTAGAGAGAGAAGGTCTCAACTTTAGGGTTTTGAAATGTTTAAGGAGAGAAAGAGATGAAAAAGTGATGTAAAAAGTGACTTTTACAAACTGATATACGCACAGTCCACTCGAGCGTAAGAAGTGACGCTCGAGCGTCTAGACAAAATCATTACCGCTTGAGCGCAGAAAGTGACACTTGAGCATCAAGACACAATGAAAATGGCGTCACCGATCAAGCACAGGAAGTGACACTCGAGCGTAGAATATACACTCCTAGTAGTTTTACAGATAGAAGACCATCGCTCGAGGGCAAGAATGGCCGCTTGAGTGCACGACTGCTAGAGTGTAGGAAACACCGCCTAAGCGTAGAATACACTTTTCCAGTAGTTTTGTAGGCCCGCAAAAGCACTGAGAGTTCACAAAGGCCTCTTAAGCGCAAGAAGTGATGCTCGAGCGTAAAAGCAAAACTCTGGGCAACAAGGTTTTTGAAAAACAATGTGCCAACCTATTCCAAACACAACTAACACATCCCGATAACCAAACTCAAGGAGGTATAAGGAAAACAAGACATGAACAACAATACGAAATCATGAAACTCGAGTCCAGAATATCAAATGGGTCGGATCTAAACCAGAATCACTATAATCTTCCCCCCTTAAAGAATTTCGTCCCCAAAATTACAAATCAAACTTTGAAATCATGTTAAACCAATTACAACAATGATAATCAATTAATTCCAATGTCATTCATTCTCATTAACATGATAAACAAGTTCTCAATACTGAATATACAATTCATATTTTCAAAACATATATAATGTTTAAATTGAGTCAACATAACAAAAGTTTCAATACATGCTCACACATTAACAAATAAGTCCAGGTACTTTTCACGGACTTCCAACTCACGCTCCCAAGTTGCTTCCTCAACTCCGTGATGTCGCCACAATACTTTAACCAAGGGAATTGTCTTGCCTCGTAAGACTTGGTCTCGAGTATCTAAGACTTTCACCGGTCTCTCTTTATACGAGGAATTCTCGTCTACCTCTAAGTCGATCCAATCCAACATGTGCGATGGATCCAGCTCATACTTTCAAAGTATACAAATATGAAACACATCATGAACCCCAAAAAGCTGTGGCGGCAAGGCCAAACGATAAGCTACCTCTCCAATCCACTCAAGGATCTCAAAAGGTCCAATAAATTTGGAGGACAACTTCTCACTATTTCCAAACCTCATCAAACCTCGCCTAGGTGATATCTTCAAGAAGACATGATTTCCTACCTCAAAAGGCAAAGGCCTCCTCTTACGGATGGCATAACTTTTCTGGTAACTCTAGGCCACAACCAACCTCTTACAGATAAGTGCAACTTTCTCCGTCGTTTCCCAGACTAACTATGGACCCAATATTGGTGCATCACCCATCTCGGCTCAACACATAGGAGATCCACACGATCGGCCATACAAGGCCTCAAATGGTGCCATGCCAATACTTGATTGGAAGCTATTGTTATAGGGAAACTACACTAAGGGCAAGTGCCTCTCCTACAACCCCTTAAAGTCAACGACACAACCTCGAATTATGTCCTCAAGGATCTGAATATACGCTCAGACTGCCCGTCAATCTGAGGATGATATGCAATGCTAAAAGTCAATCTCGTGCCTAAGGCATTCTGTAGACTTTGTCACAACCAAGCCGTAAAACGCAAATCTCTATCCGAAACAATAGTCATAGGGACCCCATGAAGCCTCACTATGTCCTTAACATAAAGGTCTGCAAGATAATCTACCGAGTCATTCATTAGCATAGGTATAAAGTACGCCGACTTGGTTAACCAGTCAATTACCACCCAAATCGCATCACTACCCTGTTGAGTCCTAGGAAGACCCATAACGAAATCCATCATGACATGCTCCTACTTCCACTCGGCTATAGGCAAGGGTTGCAACAAACCTGCTGACCTCTAATGTTCGGTCTTCATTTGTTGACAAGGCACTTCGATACAAACACGGCCACATCCTTCTTTATTCCCCTCCACCAAAACTGGACTCTAAGGTTGTGATACATCTTTGTGCCTCCCAGATGCACCGCAAGGCATGAATGGTGAAACTCTCGAAGTACTTCATCTCGACAAGACTCTGGCACGAAAAGACGGTCACGGTATCTAACACTCAAATCGGGATACACATTCAAGCCTTTCTCTACCTTCCCACTAGAGATCTTTTCCCGGAGGGTTTCTACCTCAAGATCACTCTTCTGCGCTTCCATCACTCGGTTCACAAGTGTAGGTTGTGTAACTATCGAAAACAAGGCTGCAGATTCAACAGACTTGCCAAGATGCAAGTCAAACTCACCAATAGCACCCAACATCTCCCATCCCTGGATTGTAATACAGACTATACTACTAATAGATTTCCTACTCAAGGCATCGGCCACAACATTGGCATTTCCCGGATGATAATGTAACTTAAAATCATAATCTTCTATAAACTCCATCTACCTCATTTGCCTCAGATTTAAGTCTTTCTGTGTAAACATGTATTTCAGACTCTTGTGATAAAAAAAACTTCAAACTTCTCACCATACAGGTAATGCCTCCAAATCTTTAAGGCAAAGATCACCACCACTAACTCAAGGTCATGAATAGGGTAATTCCTCTCGTGTGTTTTCAACTACAGTGAGTCATAGGCTACTACTTTCCCCTCTTGTATCAATACACATCCTAAACCTTCCCGTGAAGCATCACAATACACCGAATAGCCTAAACCCCTCTTCGGAATAATCAATACTGGAGTAGTGGTAAGTCTAGCCTTAAGCTCTTGAAATGACTTTTCACAAGTCTCACTCCATACAAATTTGATTCATTTCCTCGTCAGTCTAGTCAATGGTGAGGCTAATCTAGAGAAATTTTTCACAAACCGATGGTAATACTCGGCCAACCCCAAGAAACTACGGATCTCAAAAGCATTCTTAGGTTGTTCCCAATCTTACATTGCCTCTATATTGGATGAATCTATAATCACCCCTCCATCGGATACCACATGGCCTAAGAATTTCACTTCTCCCAACTAGAATTCACATTTCCCGAACTTAGCATACAGTTTGTGGTCTCTAAGCAACTCAAGTACCACTTGCAGGTGTTCCTCATGCTCCTCCTCGGAAGGTGAGTAAATCAAGATGTCGTCCACAAAGACGACTACAAAGCGGTCCAAGAACTTACGAAAAATCTGATTCATCAAATCCATAAACGCGACTGGTGCATTGGTTAGCCTAAAAGGCATCATTAGGAAGTCATAATGGCCATACCGCGTACGGAATGTCATTTTTTGGATATCTTCCTCCCTTACCTTTAACTGATGATAACTCGATCTCAGGTCTATCTTGGAAAAGTAACAAAATCCCTTCAACTGATCAAATAGATCATCTAGACAAGGCATTAGGTACTTGTTCTTAATAGTTACTCGGTTCAACTTTCGGTAATCGATACAAAGTTACAACGCACCATCTTTCTTTTTAGCAAAGAGAGTCAGTGCTCTCCAAGGTGAAGTACCTTATCTAACAGTTCTTGAAGTTGAATCTTTAACTTACTCAACTCGGTAGGTACAAATCTATATGGTGCCATAGAAATTGGTGTCTTGCCAGGCACTAAGTCGATAGAGAACTTAATCTCTCGGTGAGGTGGTAAACTAGTAAGATCATCAGAAAAACATCCGGGTATTCACAAACTACCCTTGGCAACTCAACTCAGACGTCGTTACCCTCATTACCCAGGAAGTTGGCAAGAAAACAATTAAGCTCTCTCCATCTATGTGGATCACACACCGGTGATAAAACTCTATCGACTTTGTCCCCCATAAAATACAAAAAATTACTGCTCAAGGTACATACTGTAACTCTCTGACGGTAACAATCTATGATAGCTCGATAAGATAACAACCACTCCATACCCAATATAGCATCAAAACTTGACATGTTAATCAACACAAATGCAAAAGGAAGTTAGCGACCGACAACCTCTATGTCGTAACCCCAACACCCCTGCTCCAAGACAATCTCATCACCAATAAGTGACTCTACACTGAGAGGAGATGTTAACCGAGCCAATTCTAATCCCAAAGCCGATGCAAATGCAGACGAGATAAATGAATAGGATGCACCTATATCAATCAACACATTTGCAATAGAATTGCATAACAAAAAGTACCTCTCACTATCGAAGGCACTGGTACTAGGTTTGGAGTGGTAACAACATGCACACGCCTTGTAGGTCTCTGCTCAACTTGCTTAACCCTTGGAGCATAAGCCTGATGCATTGACTAAGCCGAAGAGGCTCCCTGATTGGCCCTCGAGGCCTGAGCTGATTGTGTTGGTTGGTGGCTCTATGTTTGTCTCGAACTAGACGCACCAGGTGCGCCACCCAACTGAGAGCAAAACCTCTTCATATGCCCTGCCTACCCACACTGATAACAAGTGAGTGGCTGCCCTTTCCCCTAGCTCTGGCTCTGAGAATGAGCCGTAGACGGTGCAGACCACTGCTTACCTTCCCTCTTCGGGCAAGCTAGAGAATTGTGGCCTAACTGGCCACACTTAAAGCATGTGAAATCTTCCTGACCACCTCTCCCAGAACCCAAACTCGGTACTGGAAAAGTGGACCTCGACTGTGTTCCTTGGAACTGCTGTGGGTTAGAACCCATCTACCTCTTACTATCCCCCTGAATAGCCTAACTCCTCCTAGAGCCCCTCATCCACTCCTCCTCTATCTGTATCACGGTCTCAAGATGACCTGCCGCCTCCACAAGGCATTCATAATCTCTAATCATTGACCTGGCCACTTTGAACATGAGCTCGGTCCTCAACCTTTTCTCGAACTCTAAACAACGGTGCTCTTTAGTTGTCACGAGCTCCGGTGCAAACCTCGATAGACTAGTAAATGCGGTCTCAAACTCGGTCATTGGTGTGCTCAACTGCTTAAGCTGAGAAAACTGGTCCCTCAACTTCTTCCTAACAGTGGGAGGCAAAAAACTTGTCCTGGAAGGCATTGACAAAAGCCTTCCAAGTCACTCTAATGCACCCACCCACGTACTTCCACCACTGACCCGCATCTCCCTTCAGCTAGAAGGATGCCAGGGTCACTCTCAGTCCGTCGTCCTCAATGCCAAGCATCTCAAACGTCTTCACTATTTGCTCTAGCCACTCATCCGCCTTCAGTGGCTCCTTAGGATCACCCAAAAACTCGTCTGGATTCGACCGAAAAAACTCTCGCATCAAGAATGATGACCCTGCCTTAGCTACTTGGGCCTGGACTTGATTCTCAACCTTGAGAACGTCCACAGACTCCCGCAATGCTTCGGTCATTTCGTGGGCTAAGGCGCCCATGGCCTGCTGACTGACTGGTTCGGCCACATTGGCATGACCAACTCCTTCATCTTGCACCGGAATATCATCCGGTAAAGGCACCTCATGCCTCCTAGGCCTACCACGCCTACCACCACCACGCCCACGTCTTAACATCCTAATGAAGGTAACAAAAGAGATTAGCACATTTATAAATATACCGAAGCTAACTCACTCGCGTCCTAATGCGGTGGACAACAGTAATTGACTCCACATAAGCACATAGTCACATAAACACATAAGAATTTCCTTCTGAGATAATGACCGTCCCGCAGCATTGATAGAGTTCCACTTAGAAACAGCAGTGATCAAGTGCCCTTTAATATGAATTCTAGAAACCTGTAGACCCAATCAATATCTTAGAAATTAAATCTCATGTTATGACATAAGCATTCTATGTATATAAATATCTCTATTAAGCGAAACAAACCCATTGTGGTAATAATCACTTCCCATGTACCTAAAGTATTCAAACCCGGCATGCTCTAATACCAAGTTATAACGCCCCGAAAAAAATGTCATATAGCACCCAAAACGACAAGTAAATAACAATAAGAATCAGAGTATAATGTCCTTCTATTACTTGAGATTTGGTTATACAAAAGGGTGATGCATGTGATATACATTCATAAATAGTGCATTCTAAATCTACAGCACGTGTTACAAAACAGGAAAAAAAAAGCAAAAAAAAAAAGGAAAAAAAAAAGAAGAGATAATAGCTAAACAGGTAATCCTATGCCCTAACGGCTTACGTCTTTCCAAGTCAAGGCTTGGGTACATCAAAAGTGAGTCTAAAGCTCAATACAAGTAAAGCCCTAAGTTTGTACAAAAGTGAATACAAAATAAATAAATGGAGCTTTCAGCTCCACAGTTCTCCCAAGCTAAGTCCTTAGTGGAGACATATCACTAGTACCTGAAAACGGTTTTTCCCAAATAAGGTGAGACAAAGCCCAATAGAAATAATCTAACACAATATATGAATCTTAACAAAGATATAAGGGTGAAATGTGTATGCAATGCCCATGTCAAAATGGTTTCCATTTCTTTTTCAAAATCATGCCATGCTCAATCTATATCATAATTCTCAAATCATGTCATTTACCAGAGGAAACAAGCGGAAATTCTCAAACTGATAGAACCTTTCACGGATATTTCGTCTGCGTGAAACCGTTAAACGACACCTATGTAAACGTAGCCTATACAAGCGCTACTATTGCCATTTTACGAATATTTCATCCGCGGGAATCGACACCTATGTATATGGGCATTTTTCGTGACTTTCACCCTGGACACACAGGCCAACTTAATTTAGTGATACACACATCTTTCCAACATTCACCCATTTTTTTCAATTTCATATACATATGCAATGTATTAAATGAGCAACACTGTTCAATGCACATGGATGAGAAATTAGTTTCAATTCATTTAATCCTCATACAGTTTCTACAACAATCATAGATATCCTCTACCGATAGCCCAAAACAGATATTTCTAAACAAATATACAATCTCCAATACAGATAAACTTTCCAAAATTTAAAATATGAGCGATAATACATATTCAACTCCACCATCCACATCAATATCCATCCAATTTCACATTTCCAACATCAATTTCTCTTCCAAAATTCATTTCAAGTATGAAATCAATACTTTAGTCACAAGCCATCCTTATTTCCATTCCCATAACCATTTTCCATACATCTATTTGAAAACCCCTCTTTTGATTTTAAACCAAAACCCTAGGTTTGTTCAAAATCCTCTAAAATCCCAATATTATTTTATAAAAACAAAAGCTAAGTTAAAAATCATAAAAGAGTATAGGGAATCCCTACCTCGAAGCTAGAAGACCAAGGAGATAGTGGAGAAACCTCAAGGAAGCCGAAATCCAACTATATTCAGATGAAAACGAAGCTTTAGGTGAGCTCTATCTTTTTAACAAATGGAGTAGGGTATAGAAATGGGTTGATCTTGGTGTATTTGTAGAGAGAGAGAGAGAGAGTAAGTCCTAGAGAGAGAAGGACTCAACTTTAGGATTTTGAAATGTTTAAAGAGAGAAAGAGATGAAAAGTGATGTAAAAAGTGACTTTTACGAACTGATATATGCACAGTCCGCTCAAGTGCAAGAAGTGACGCTCCAGCGTCCATACACAAAATCATTACTGCTCGAGCCCAGAAAGTGATGCTCGAGCTTAATACACAATGAAAAAGGCATCATCGCTCGAGTGCATGAAGTGACGCTCGAGCGTAGAATATACACTCCCAGTAGTTTTACAGATAGAAGACCATCACTTGAGTGCTAGAATGGCCGCTCGAGCGCACGACGGCTTGAGTGTAGGAAACACTGCTTGAGCATAGAATACACTCTCCCAGTAGTTTTGCAAGCCTGCAAAAGTATTGAGAGTTCACAAAAGCCGCTCGAGTGCAAGAAGTAACGCTCAAGCGTAAGAGCAGAATTCTGGGCAACAAGGTTTTCGAAAAATAATATACCAACTTGTTCCAAACACAACCAGCACATCCCGATAGCCAAACTTAAGGAGGTATAAGGAAAACAAGAGATGAACAATAATACGAAACCATGAAACCCGAGTCCAAAATATCAAATGGGTCTGGGTCTAAATAGGAATTACTATATCGTCCAAATTTACAACACTAATAAGGGAGTTAAAAGTTATATGATTAAAATTATGATAAATTAAAAATTGATATACAAATTATGATAAAATTGTGAAACTTAAATTGTAAGTTTCAATATTTTTCTATTTTCATAATTTACATTCAAAAATCTAACTATTTATATTATTTTATGTCAATATATTTTTTTAATTTTTTCCCTGTGCATAGCACAAATTTTCACTAATTTTATAAAAGTCAAAAGTCAAATATAAATATCTCATAAATAGTGGGTTCCACATGTGATCCCACATCATGTGGGCATTATTTCTTGTGAGATATTTATGTTTGATCGTTGTTGTGATACCCCTGTTCTGTAGTATGCTAATTGGTCCTTAATACGAATGTGATTATGTGTTTTGATATGATTTTGCGAGCCATCATGTGAAAATATGTGGTTTTGAATTCCTATCTGTTCACCGTAGGAATATCTGTTTGATTATCTGCTCTGGGAATTAAATTGAAGGCCTTATCGGCCACAGAACCCGAAATTGATTACGCCATTGTGATTGGCATAATTTTTAGAGCCTACGGTGAAATTTAATTGAAAATTGATTTGGATCAAATTAAGTTGATTAAATTAGTGAATTAGTGCCCCATTACTTTATTATTATTATAATGCCAATAGTGGGTTTTGTTGGGTAAGGGCATTACACCCTCTATTCTCTCTTCTTGCTTCATTGACTGATTTGGGACTCAAAATTAGAGGAGAGCCGGCTGTAGAGAGAATTGTGCAATTTTAGCTTAAAGCTTGGGAACCTTGAAGATTATCCAAGAATTTGTTATAGATTGTGAGGATTAAAGCTTCCAGGTGAGTAATTCTTGGATTATAGTTTGTAATTTCGTATATTCAAGCTAGTTGGGTGATCAAGAGTAAGATTGAAATGAAATTGGGTTGGTTTTGTTGAATTGAAGCTGATATGTGCATGCATGTAAGAAATTGCTTTGAAATTGCATGTTTGAGCACAAATATGTATAATCCATGTGAAATATTAAAGGAAACTCATGTTTTGACCACCTCTTCACGAATTAAGTTGAGAATGATGAGCATCTCCCACATGCATGTACAAATCATGGGAGTGTAAGTCTTGAATGTTTGAATTTGAGGTTGGTGATGAGTTGACATATTTTGGGACATGCATGTAGATAAATTAAGAAATTGAGCTTCCTAATGTTGTAATCTTGTATTGGTACCATGTTAGTATGTGTATATGTGAAATTTGAGCCTTAGCACGCATGAAATGTGGTTGGAATGTCGAATTTAAGCTCAAGAACACAATCTGGAAAACCCAGAATTTTGATGTCCGCTCGAGCGGGGTAATGGCCGCTCGAGCGGGAAAAACGTGCTCCCAGTACTTTTCGCAGACTTGGTGTCCGCTCGAGCGGGTGAGTTCACGCTCGAGCGGGGGAGCTACTTAGACAGGCATTCCGCTCGAGCGCCCTATTCCACGCTCGAGCTTATTTTTCATGCAACCAGTACTTTTGCAGGCCTTAAGGGTCCGATCGAGCGGGGAAGTCCACGCTCGAGCGGGGACTCTGTTTTCTGAAATTTTGAAAATGCATTCTGTGTTTTGTTTTTCCATTCCCCTTCACTTGTAAGCACTCTTAGGCATACATTGAACATTGTAATTGAGTTAAAGAGATAAGAATGAAGCCTAAAGAGGAAAATGTGAATTTAGAACGGATTGAATTATTTGTGACCCATACGTGTTATGTGATGTGTAGGGTCAAGCTCCAGGGCAAATCCACAAGCCGATCACTGTGAGTAATATCTGAAATACATATTGTTGTCCAATTGCTTACTTCTGTGTAAGTTTTGTAAAGTTCATTAATATTGAATGGTGGACAAGTTTGAAAGGCTTAAATACCAGTTTGATACGAAAGGCCTGTGAGCCAGTTTGATGTGAAAGGCCTATGAGCCAGTTTGATATGAAAGGCCTATGAGCCAGTTTGACACGAAAGTGTATATAGGTCGAAGGCCGTTTGGTAATAAATGTGGGCCGAAGGCCGTTTGGTAATAAATGTGGGCCGAAGGCCGTTTGACATAAATGTGGGCCGAAGGCCGTTTGATATAAATGTGGGCCGAAGGCTGATTGATGAATGATTGGGCCAAAGGCCGATTGATAAATGATTGGGCCGAAGGCCGATTGACATGAATGATTGGGCCGAAGGCCGATTGATATGAATGATTGGGCCAAAGGTCGATTGATAAATGATTGGGCCAAAGGCCGATTGATAAATGATTGGGCCGAAGGCTGATTGATAAATGATTGGGCCAAAGGCCAATTGATAAATGATTGGGCCGAAGGCCGATTGATAAATGATTGGGCCGAAGGCCGGTTGAGATGAATGAATGGGCCAGAGGCCGTTTTGACATGAATGAAAGTTTGAAAGGCCTATAGGCCAGTTTGATACGAAAGTATGAATGGGCCAGAGGCCAGTTTGATAAGAATGATAAGTCTAAAATGAATGATAGTCTGACACAAATGGAAGATAAGTGGGCCAAGGGCCAGTATGTTTGGAACCATAGTCACTTGACTTAAATTGTGTATGTATATGATAAATGGAAATATGAAGTGAGCCCAAGGCCATTTGAAGCATGTTGTTTTACATATTGTTTGTGTATCTTCTTTATCTGATATTATTCACTGGGCTTTCGCTCACGCTCATTCATGTGTTTGTAAGTGAGCCAAGAGAGGTCCAGACCCAGCCTCAGTGAAGTCAGTTCGGAACAACTAAGGTTTTGAAGAGTCAGCCCTTGCGTCTCACGCACGAGACACGTCTTCGCCTTTTCGTTATGTATTTATATTTTTTCAGGTTGGCGAAGTCTTTGAATGTGTCTGTATATAGTTTTGTTTTGGCTGACTTAGATTGAGTGATCCTGTTTGTACAAAATTTTTATGTTATTGCATTTTCGGATGTGAGTTATTAACATATGTGTGTAATGATGTGCATATAAGAACGGCTCTATGGACAAAGTTTCAAGTTGCTTCCGTTTGGCCCCCATGAACTCTGTTAAAAGACGTTTGGTTTGGTTTGAGGCCGTAGGTAGTCTCATGATTACTGGCCGGTTATGTCCTTAACCCACGGGGACGGGTTCGGGTCATGACAGAGTGGTATCAGAGCACGAGTTAATAACTCACACACTTGTCCAAAAGAGCAATAAGCGTCTAGAAAAGATCTAGGATGCATTCATGTGATAAATATGAATCTGAAGGCATCAAGAATATGCTTAAGTGTTTCGATATGAACAGTTATGTGCTATAAATTCGTGAATTGCTTGCATCGTAAACCAATTGAATATGTATGCTTCCTGGTATATGCATACTTGCGAATCTTTTTTTTTATAAAGTATAATGCAAGTTTAATCAGATGGTGAGTAATAACTCTGTAAGGTTATGTTTAGCTTTAAACATCTTCTGATGATATGAACGAATGATTGCCCAAATTCTCTTTGAACGTAATTGTGGTATCCTTAGCAGAGGCCCTTGCCCAGGGGATATAATACTGTGGCTTATGGTCATGAGGCCCTAGCCCGGGGGAAATAATACCGTGGTACAGGCCCTCGCCCGGGGAAAACAATACCGTGGCCTATGTATGTGATATGTTACCTGGTATCGGAGGTTCCATTATGGAACTTGATATGCTTGACCAACATGATATGTTACGCTAAAGGAAGTACCACACATGATTTGAATTTGAGATATAAATTGTTACGCTAATGTGTGCAACAAGTTTGTTTTGTTATAATGCACATACATGAAAAATTGTCTATGTGCATTCGATTCTACAAATGGGTGTTTATATGAATATGATTTGGGTTTATAATTATTTAGTAAGTGTTCAGCATGCGATATCTGATAAGTATGCAATCATCTATCACGCATGCGATTAATTGTGTCTTAACGATACATTAAATGAGAATATAACAATGTGCGAATGTACCCATGGGTATCTGTGTTTGTTTTGTATTGAGCATCCCAGTAATTGGCAAGGTTTAATAAGAGTTTGTGTGGAGTGTGGTTAAAGTAAGGGCATACGAGTTGGTAGACTCTTCCACAGCCTGGTTTGATAGACTAGAAAGAATAGTACAAGAAATGGCAGAAATCTTAAGACGACAACGTCAGTTGCCGCTACGGCGAGAACCTTTGCCATCACCAGTGTAAGGAACATCGAGGAGTTTGTTATCGGATTTCTGGGGTTTGTTATAGGTGTGGTGAAATGGACCGTATGGTGAGGAACTGTCCCCGGACTGAACAAATGTGAATAAATCTTCTGCCTCAGCTAGATTCGTACAAATGGTAGGAATTGCTAATCAGGATAGAGTAATCACACTCATCTCAGAAAGCGCTCAAAATACTGCGACCGTTATCCCAGGTATCTGTACTGTTATAAACGATTGCTTATGTATTGATTGATTCTGAATTAGTACATGTGTACATCTTTTATTGGGATATTATTTGATTCGGATCGGCATACTCTTTTATATTTGCTGCCTGTATATTTGGATTGGTCAGACCCACAAGATTGAGACACTATTTATTGAACATATATGCTCCATTTGGGAAATTTGTGAAATACGTATTGGGATATTGCTTAACTCTGCACATGCACATGTACATCCGAACCTATGCTCACTGTCTTTAATGACTAAGCCACTAGAATTATGACTCTATAATGGTGAGACCATGCATTTGAATTGGTAGAAAATTTACTGGATATGTGACTACGAACTTCATTGTGGGGCTACCTTGAGCACCCAAGGTATAAGTCCCGTTTGGGTTATTGTATGAAAATTTTTTGTATGATGCCTGTAGACTAGCCACTGTTTACATCAATAAGGTTGCTTGTTTGTATGGGGTCCCAGTGTCTATTGTTTAGACAGAAATCTGGAAATGTGTTTGAATTCTGACAAGCCTTCAAGAGGCAATGGGAATTGAATTGTGATTCAACGCTACTTTCCATCCGCAAATTGATGTATGATCAGAAAGAACTTTTTAGATTCTGGGAGAAATGCTCCAAATGTATGCTTTAGATTTTCGAGGAATTGGAAAAATCTATCCATCGTTGGCAGACTTTGCTTACAATAACAGCTCACACTCTAGTTTCAGTTTTGCACCATACAAGCCTTGTATGGAGGAAAGGTGGGTCTCTGACTTTGAGAACAGAATGTTGTTTGATTTTAAGACTAAGTGAATGGCTATCGAAAAGGATTGGAACCGTCGAATGAAAAGTGTTCCAAGTCGTGTTCGACTAAAGAAAAATTAAGTTTGGAGGACCAAACTTCCTAAAGGGGGGAAGACTGTGATACCCCTGTTCTGTAGTATGCTAATTGGTCCTTAATACGAATGTGATTATGTGTTTTGATATGATTTTGTGAGCCATCATGTGAAAATATGTGGTTTTGAATTCTATCTGTTCACCATAGGAATATCTGTTTGATTATCTGCTCTGGGAATTAAATTGAAGGCCTTATCGGCCACAGAACCCAAAATTGATTACGCCATTGTGATTGGCATAATTTTTAGAGCCTACGGTGAAATTTAATTGAAAATTGATTTGGATCAAATTAAGTTGATTAAATTAGTGAATTAGTGCCCCATTACTTTATTATTATTATAATGCCAATAGTGGGTTTTGTTGGGTAAGGGCACAACACCCTCTATTCTCTCTTCTTGCTTCATTGACTGATTTGGGACTCAAAATTAGAGGAGAGCCGGCTGTAGAGAGAGAGAGAGAGAGAAGAGAATTGTGCAATTTTAGCTTAAAGCTTGGGAACCTTGAAGATTATCCAAGAATTTGTTATAGATTGTGAGGATTAAAGCTTCTAGGTGAGTAATTCTTGGATTATAGTTTGTAATTTCGTATATTCAAGCTAGTTGGGTGATCAAGAGTAAGATTGAAATGAAATTGGGTTGGTTTTGTTGAATTGAAGCTGATATGTGCATGCATGTAAGAAATTGCTTTGAAATTGCATGTTTGAGCACAAATATGTATAATCCATGTGAAATATTAAAGGAAACTCATGTTTTGACCACCTCTTCACGAATTAAGTTGAGAATGATGAGCATCTCCCACATGCATGTACAAATCATGGGAGTGTAAGTCTTGAATGTTTAAATTTGAGCATGTTGGTGATGAGTTGACATATTTTGGGACATGCATGTAGATAAATCAAGAAATTGAGCTTCCTAATGTTGTAATATTGTATTGGTACCATGTTAGTATGTGTATATGTGAAATTTGAGCCTTAGCACGCATGAAATGTGGTTGGAATGTCGAATTTGAACTCAAGAACATAATCTGGAAAACCCAGAATTTTGATGTCCGCTCGAGCGGGGTAATGGCCGCTCGAGCGGGAAAAACGTGCTCCCAGTATTTTTCGCAAACTTGGTGTCTGCTCGAGCGGGTGAGTTCATGCTCAAGCGGGGGAGCTACTTAGACAGGCATTCCGCTTGAGCGCCCTATTCCACGCTCGAGCTTATTTTTCATGCAACAAGTACTTTTGCAGGCCTTAAGGGTCCGCTCGAGCGGGGAAGTCCACGCTCGAGCGGGGACTCTGTTTTCTGAAATTTTGAAAATGCATTCTGTGTTTTGTTTTTCCATTCCCCTTCACTTGTAAGCACTCTTAGGCATACATTGAACATTGTAATTGAGTTAAAGAGATAAGAATGAAGCCTAAAGAGGAAAATGTGAATTTAGAACGGATTGAATTATTTGTGACCCATACGTGTTATGTGATGTGTAGGGTCAAGCTCTAGGGCAAATCCATAAGCCGATCACTATGAGTAATATCTGAAATACATATTGTTGTCCAATTGCTTACTTCTGTGTAAGTTTTGTAAAGTTCATTAATATTGAATGGTGGACAAGTTTGAAAGGCTTAAATACCAGTTTGATACGAAAGGCCTGTTAGCCAGTTTGATGTGAAAGGCCTATGAGCCAGTTTGATATGAAAGGCCTATGAGCCAGTTTGACACGAAAGTGTATATAGGTCGAAGGCCGTTTGGTAATAAATGTGGGCCGAAGGCCGTTTGAAATAAATGTGGGCCGAAGGCCGTTTGGTAATAAATGTAGGCCAAAGGCCGTTTGACATAAATGTGGGCCGAAGGCCGTTTGATATAAATGTGGGCCGAAGGCTGATTGATGAATGATTAGGCCAAAGGCCGATTGATAAATGATTGGGCCGAAGGCCGATTGACATGAATGATTGGGCCGAAGGCCGATTGACATGAATGATTGGGCTGAAGGCCGATTGACATGAATGATTGGGCCAAAGGCCGATTGATAAATGATTGGGCCAAAGGCCGATTGATAAATGATTGGGCCGAAGGCCGATTGATAAATGATTGGGCCAAAGGCCGATTGATAAATGATTGGGCCGAAGGCCGATTGATAAATGATTGGGCCGAAGGCCGAATGACATGAATGAATGGGCCAGAGGCCGTTTTGACACGAATGAAAGTTTGAAAGGCCTAAAGGCCAGTTTGATACAAAAGTATGAATGGCCCAGAGGCCAGTTTAATAAGAATGATAAGTCTAAAATGAATGATAGTCTGACACGAATGGAAGATAAGTGGGCCAAGGGCCAGTATGTTTGGAACCATAGTCACTTGACTTAAATTGTGTATGTATATGATAAATGGAAATATGAAGTGGGCCCAAGGCCATTTGAAGCATGTTGTTTTACATATTGTTTGTGTATCTTCTTTATCTGATATTATTCACTGCACTTTCGCTGACGCTCATTCATGTGTTTGTAGGTGAGCCAAGAGAAGTCCAGACCCAGCCTCAGTGAAGTCAGTTCGGAACAACTAAGGTTTTGAGGAGTCAGCCCTTGCGTCTCACGCACGAGACACGTCTTCGCCTTTTCGTTATGTATTTATATTTTGTCAGGTTGGCGAAGTCTTTGAATGTGTCTGTATATAGTTTTGTTTTGGCTGACTTAGATTAAGTGATCCTGTTTGTACAGAATTTTTATGTTATTGCATTTTCGGATGTGAGTTATTAACATATGTGTGTAATGATGTGCATATAAGCACAGCTCTATGGACAAAGTTTCAAGTTGCTTCCGTTTGGCCCCCATGAACTCTGTTAAAATACGTTTGGTTTGGTTTGAGGCCGTAGGTAGTCTCATGATTACTGGCCGGTTATGTCCTTAACCCACGGGGGCGGGTTCGGGTCATGACAGTTGTGCTCATAAATTTATTGAGGAAAAAAATTTCAATACAATGGTAATACAAGTCATCAATGTCACTGTCTAATAATATCTCACCATTTACCCTTCAATGTATATGTGGCACTAGAAACTAGGATTCATGCTATATGAGTTTATTGTGGGTTGGTTTGACCACATCATTAATATCACCGTTATACTAACCTTTTACTTGAGGAGAAGATGAGACAAAATTATTAAGGAAAATACTATGAATCTTAAATAAATTATCAAACTTTTCACATGGGTGTGGAACCCACACACATGTGATTTGTGTGTGTCTCACACCTATGTGAGATGTTTGATAATGTATTTAATAATTTATTTGAGATCTCTAGCATAACTCAATTACTAATCACTATGTCCTATTTTTCAATGGCACTAGAAACTAGGATTCATCCTATATGAGTTTATTGTGGGTTGGTATCACCTCATCATTAATATCACCATTATACTAACTTTTTACTTGAGGAGAAGATGAAACAAAACAGTAATGCTACAGACCCCAAAAATTCTACCAAAAATTTTACCAAATGTCTTACATGGGTGTGGAACCCACATGTGAGTCCCACACCCATGTGAGACATTTGGTAAAATTTTTGGAGTCTGTAGCATTATTCAAAACCAAATTACTAATCACTATGCCCTATTTTTCAATGGCACTAGAAACTAGGATTCATCCTATATGAGTTTATTGTGGGTTGGTATCACCACATCATTAATATCATCATCATTAATATCATCATTGTACTAACTTTTTACTTGAGGAGAAGATGAAACAAAATTACTAATCACTATGTCCTATTTTTCAATGTCCTAATATAAAATTATTGACCCTATTTATTCTATTAATCACAACACAAGACAAAGTTATTTACTGATCCACAACATTACATACCGATTCTATTTATCAATCATCAATCACTATGTCCTTTTTTTCTATGATTTAATATAAAATTATTGACTCCACTTATTTTACTAATCACAATACGAGATAAAATTATTTGATAATCCATGACATCACGTACCAATGTTACTCATCAATTACCAATCACTAGGTCCTATTTTTCTGTAATCTAATATAAAATTATTAACTTTACTTATTCTACTAATCACAATATAATACATAATTATTTGGTAGTCCTCGTCACCACATATCAACGCCACTCATCAATCACCAATTATTATATCCTATTTTTTCATGACTTGATATAAAATTATTATTGATCCCATCTACTCTGCTAATCACAACATGATTTTTCATCAATTACAATATATACTAGGATAAATCACAAGGCAATAGCTTAGCACCACCAAATAACTTCTCGAGAAGACAGTGGAGCTCCTCAATCACACAGGACGATTTTATTATTCCCTGCTTCCCATTCTACACTAATATCATGTGCTTATTTCAATTTTACTGAACTTTCGCAATATCTTATGATCAACTTATATCAATTAACACTACAACATATAAGAGTTATAGAAATCAAATATTTTGGTCTTCAAAAGTGAAAATTTTGTTGCAAAAGACATTTAGGCACTAATTTCTATCGTTGTGAGGATAGTCGCTAAAAGGTCGTCTCGAAAAGTCAAAAATAAGGTTTTTAGTGACAAAATTTTGAACGTGTCACTAATAAATAGATTTTTAGAGACAAAATAATTTGATCTCAAAATGGTTTATTTTTTAAGACAAAAAATTTGGTCCCAAAAGAATAATAATTCATCACTAATGTCCAATTTTCATTGCTGAAAATATAATGATGACACTTTTCACAACAAAAATATTTGGTCACTAAAAAATAATTTTATCCCAAAATTTTGATTTTTAAAACTTTAATTTTTTTGTAGTGTAAAATATGAAAAATAAAAATCATTGAAATTTTTTTGCTCATGAAGCTGTTAATAGCATATGGTTGGACAGATCCATTTTGTGAATTTTGTTTGAGGGCTAAGTTAGAAAGTTAAGGAAATGACAGGCACACAGACCTAATCAAATAGTATAGCATTAACTTTTTTTTATTATTCATGTTAATGGCTGAAATTTGTTTATATAATGGGACATGAGTTGTTAAGCACAACAATCCAATCAAATTCCAAGTACGAGTCCCTCAGTGGTATATATATGGTTGTTCTTTGAAGTTTTGAACTTACTGTTGCAAAGATATATGCAACTATCTATTTTTTTTTTGCTTTTGGGGTGCAAATGAAACTATCTAAATTAACATTAAAAAATTATTTATAAATAAAAACACATAGATACAATAGTGACATTTGATACTTATGAGTCACACTAATAAGTATTTTGAATTGAGATAAAAAAAAAAAATCATAAAAATCATATAAATATATATTTTTTACATATATGTAATAAGAATAATGCTAGAGACTCATACATTTAGACCCACAAATTTATTCATAATAATGTGACAAAGGAGTTGGGCCCTCCATCATTAACTATGTAACAAATTAAAAATTGACATATATTTTGACACATCATGATGTTGGTATGATGGTTGAGTTTGTTTTGAGATGCCAGATTTCGAATCTTGATGTTCTTAAACTAGTGAATTACGATCTCAATTAGTAGTGTGATCTCAATTGAGATGTTAATCTTGGAAGAAAGAACATGTTGGTTCTGGATTTTTGATGAGTGGACACTTGAGTCCTAAAGCGCCGCATCATTGAATCTAATTTTTAAATTTGATAACAATATTCTTAAAATATTGATAAAAGAACTACGTGGAAAATTTTATAATACACGCCTTCAAACAAGTGTGTATTATGTATCATAATTATGATATTTTTATCTTTTAATTATGATTTATTATGGTATTCATTGTAACTTAATTATTACGTAGGACTCATTTGGCAACACCATAAATAAGCTGCTTATTGATTTATTTTTATCAGATCATCTCTCTACATTTCTATACGTCTTTTCATAATAAGTAAAAAAGTCAACTTATAAGCCATTACGACCTAGTGTAATTGTTATTTTCTAAGTGCATAGAATTACTAGAGTTGGGGCCCATACTGTCACACCCCATGAAGTTTATTCGGATTATATTTTGATGATTTGAGCTATTCATATTATAGGATTTGTTGAATATATCATTCATATAAAAAATTAATTTAATTGGATAAGTATAACCCCAAAATCAAACCGAATAATAACCTTAAAAATTTATTAAAATCAAACTAATTGTTTATTTTTCCTAAACATAATCGTGATATTATTGTGGGTTATAGATGTTTAATTAATTTAAATTTTTTCGCAGATGATCTACCCAACAAACCTTACACTATGAGCAGTTCGGATTATTAAAATAAATTTGAGACACACATTCAAAAACTCACAATACGACAGTGTGCCTACAAGGTCTACTTGGACAGCTTATTTTAGGACCACCCACACCACAACATATTCAATTAATACCTTCTTTATTAGGGCGAGTTTGGGAAGTCTCTATTTTAATTAAAATATCAAAAATTATTATTAAAAAAGTTAATTATTATTTTATTTTTTTCTACATCTTTTTTTTTAAAGCTAATTAAAATAACTAATTTTTAAAATAACCCTTAATTTAAAAATAATATTCTTAAGTTGCGCCCGTATCAAATGTACTTAGATACGTAGGTCTCCTTTGGGAATCCATATTTCTAGCTAAAAGGTCAAAAACCTCATTACTTTTTTTATTTTATTTTTATTTTTTTATTTTTTAACATATTTTTTCATAAAAAGTCAAAAACTATTAAAAAGTCAATTTCCAAGCAACCCTTTAATTTTTTTTTCTTAATATGGAAGGTGAACATTTTCACGTCACATATGACTGAGCTTTGTTCTGTCTATTACTTGGTCATGAACTAATCAATCCACTACATACCTTAATTGAGACCTCCTAATTTCACCCCTAATGATGTGGTTAAGATCCATATAAAGCGGTTCCGTGCTCTCTCTCTCTCTCTCTCTCTCCCTCTCTCTCTCATTTTTAGTCCTCCTAATTCCATATCATTGGGGTAGAATGAAGGGACAAAATTAGAGAGATGAATCATTTTTCCTAATCATATTATCTTGTACTTTCATCTTGGGTTTGTTTCTTGAGTTTTTAAGATTTGATAGCTTCCGTTGTATCTCTTTGCTAGTAGTGGCCTACAATTAGAACTGTACAAAATATCGTTCAATCCGCACTAATTTTCTCAATCTGCCTACCAATCGCGATTTGAAATTTATAATTGACTTTTAAAACCGTTCTGCTCGGCTATAGTTAATACATATGTTTTTTGGGCAAATTATGTTGGTAGTCCTTACATTTTAGCCTTTATGTCATTTTGATCCCTACACTTAGCAAAATTTTGACCCTTAATTTTAAATTTTGTATCAATTTGGTTCAATTGATAATGTTGTTAATATTTTTGACTGAAAATAATTATTGAATTGGTTGAGGTTAACTCACCGAGGTTAGTAAATTTATAAATTTATTCTAAAAAATATGACACATGCCATTTATATGCATATTTTTCATAAAAACAATATTAAGAGTTATAATCAATTGGACCAAATTGAAACAAAATCATAAATTGAGGGTTAAAATTAAGACAATTGAAATTACAGGGACCCTAATAACACAAGGACCAAAGCACAGGGACTACTGTCACAATTTGCCCATGTTTCTTTTTTTATTATATTTTATCTCTAATGAAATATTAAAATAAAAAGTAGTATGAGAAAGATTTAAGATATGAAATTTATTGTAAATTAGTGTTATATATATGAAAAATATTATGTAAAATTAGTTAGTGTTATATATATGAAATTATTATGCAAATTAGTGTTAGATATTATGCAAATGCTTGATAATTATTTAAAATTGTTCTTCAATCAACTACCAAATTGAAACAGCAAAAACCGTCCAAACAGTGGTTTAATTATTTGCTAATCCACCACTCATGATTTGGTTTATAATTTTACTCTCAAATTGCATCGAATCACACTGCACACACCCCTACCTATGATATGTGAGTAACTTGATATACCTATTGTTTAAAAACTCTAGGTAATGCTATATCGGAGAATTACGTATCAATGGAGAAGACAAAAAAAATAATTACAAAAAAGTAAAAAATATATAAAAAAAATGATAAATATTATAATATTAATAATTAAAATTATGAACGTTTTCACTTTTTTACAAATATATATTTTTTAATCTTTTTCCACTGATATGTAATTCCCCAATGTTATATCTCTTTTAGATTGTGACATTGAATTAGTAACCAATAGATGTATCTCTTTTAGATTGTTATATCTCCTTCATATAAATTTTTTTTAGTTGTAAAAAAAAAATGGAATTGAAAATTTTATGGAATTGTTAAAAATTAGAGTTAGCATTTTTATTTGAGTGAGATTTCAAAATGGGGTGATTGTTGTATATTAGTCATTGTTGTTCTTTCGGTGAGACTCATTTCGGGGTCTTATTTTGATAATCTTAACCATTTTTTTTTTATAGAGTTTGTTGAGTAATATGTCCCCATAAAAAACATCAAATTAATCGAATATTGATAACCTTTTGATCAAATCATATTTGAATTTGCGAGGTTTACAAATATTAAAATTGTTTTTGCTACACTAAAGTAAGCCATCAATTTTTGGCGTCGTTGCCAGGGATCGAACTTGGGTCACTCGCGTGACAGGTAGGCCCAAGGTGGTTGTGGGGAACAAGAGGTAATGGGCGAAGGTGGTTGTGGGGAACGGGAGGTAATGGGCGAAAGTGGTTTCCATCAATAAGAGATAGTTGGCAATGGCTAGAGGTGGGTATTGTCCGCAAGAAGTGTTGGTAAAAAATGATTGTCAGTGGTTGGAGATGATGGTCGATTAGCTACCTAAAGTGGTAATTGAATGTGGTTTTTAATAAAAAGTGGTGGTCAAAGATGGTTACCGCCAGTAAGAAATGGTTGGTGGCAATGGAAGTTGGTTAGTGGTTGAGGGATGTGGTAGCCAAAAGTGGTTGTCATTATTGGTGATGATGGCCGATAGCGATGAGAATGAATGACAACGAGATAGATTTGGAGTGAATTTATAGTCCTTCGCCCACCCTATATCATATCGGAGGCGGGGATAGGTTAGTTTTGTAGCTTTAAAAATAAAAAATTAATAAAAATTAAAGGTACTATAGGATATTATAGATAATAATTTATAATTAATGAGAGTTAAAAAAATATAAAATGATAAATAAATGAGTGAAAATGAATATTAAGTATAATATTTTAATATTTAGTTTTATTATATTAAAAAATTAAATTATATAAATATTATATATATAAATATATTTAATAAATAAAATTGAGGCGGGAACGAGGTAGATTGGGACGGGAGAGCAATGGGTGGTATTTGGAAAGAATGGGAGAAAGAGGAAGAAATGAAAAAGAAAAAAATTAAACAGAAAACAAAATCAACTTTTTTGTGTTTAGTAAATTTTGTAAAGTGTTTATAATCTCTTGAAAACAAAAGCATAAACCAAACGAGTTTTGTTTATAGTTTTCAAAAATTCTGTAAATATAAACGTTATCAAACGGACCCTAAGTGTTTTATATTTTTTTTAAAAAAAAAATTCTTTCAAAAAGATAATTTTTAGTTTTTCAAAAAAATAAAAAAAATTCTAAAACAAGTTTTTGAAAAGCAAACTAAATATGGCCAGGTGTCCCTTTTTTTTTCTTTTTTTCTTTTTTTCAAAAATAGAATGTTAGTATTTTAGTAAAGTTATGTTACAACTTAAAGGGGCTACTGCTGATTCATCAACTCAAACCCCAGACCTTTCACTCACCACACTTTAAGGGACAGCTACATGGCACTCGGCGCAACATGGTTAGGTGTCTAACGGGTATGAATCCTTATTTAATGGGTCCCCAATTTTTTAATAGAAGTAAATTGTATTAAATAAACAATAATGTTTAGGAGTTCTAATAGAGCTCTAATGATGTGGAGAGTGCCCATGTGATATGGGGGCACACACTTCTCTCTACTCTCTCTCTCTCTCTCTCTCTCTCTCTCTTCCATCTCATTAGAGTTTCCATTAGAGCTACTATTTTAGAGTTATGTATCACTACTCTTAAATGAAATATTAGTAATTTAAATTTTTTTTTTTAAATTTGTTTGATAGCTTGATGGGATCATGGAACCCATCATTACACATATATAGTCCCCTTGCAAATACATTAGCAAAAAGTAAATCTCAAATACTCAGTACTTTCAAAGTTCATATGGTATTTCAAATTATTAGTTGTAGCTGAAATTGAAAGATTCATCATTTTTTGTATTAAAATTTTAGGAGACAATATAAAAAGTATTAATTAATAAATAGAATTAAATATTATTCTAAGAGTAATGAATAATTTCTCCAACTACTAATTGGGAAAATAACATGAAAGTGACATTTGTTATTGGTTTTTGGCATGACGATGCCCTGAATAATTGTTTAAAATAAGTCTGCTAGGGTATAATATTAAATTAATTGTCTCATTTTAATTGGTAGGTAATAGGGAAAATAAGACTATCATATAGACAATTTAGTAATGTATCTCCATACCAGTTTTCTCGTTTTAAGGGGCATAGGATTTACATGAGTGAATTTGGTTAGAAGGGGCCATTCACATTCAAAAAGTATGCTATGGAACAACCTTAAATTAATTGTATCATTTTAATTTGTAGGTAATAGGGAAAATAAGAATGTCATAAAGATAAGTTAGTAATGCATCCCCATCCTAGATTTTTTCTTTTGGCACCAAAAGATTGTGGATAATTTTTTATTTTTTATTTTTTTGTTGAATAATTTGCAAGTATTAAAAAAAATAAAAACAAAAACTTCTCTTTCCACAACATCTAATTACATGGACATGCATGCAACATTCTCACCATCAACTAACAAAAGCAAAAATGCGACTTCCAAAATCCATTTCATAAGTTTGGACTTATTGATCATAGGTTGAGTTGTTGGATTGTATGAAACGAGTTGAGTATCTTTTTTCAAGTTGCCTATTGTGGAGAAGCATTTTATGAATGACAGCACGTGGCTAAGGTGACGCCGAAGTGTCAGCCGAGGTGCCACGTGGCTTGGTCACACTGCCGAGATGATCTCAGCTAGGCTGAGGTTATCTGCGGAGATGCCAGAATCTGAGATAAGCAAATAAGGGACCAGAGTCCTAGAGTAGGGGAGGATCTTAGTTTGGATAAGGATAAGGCTCAAGGAGAGTTTATCTCTATCTAGCTGAAGGTCCAGGAGGAGCATTAAGTTTGAGTCCATTGAAGTGAAACTTCTAAAGGGACCAAGTCACTGCTGGTTATAAAGCAAGACACCCTCGTTGGTCGAAGGTAAGTTCTTTCCTGTGAGTCTAAGCATAATTTGCTATCTTTGAGAGATATTGATTACTGACTTGATCGTCGGAGTGCCCCTAGGTGGATGAACCACCATCGGATTCTCATCTTCTTGTGCAGGTTATTGGGCTTAATCTATTCTTCCTATGCTCTCCAACTGAGTTCCCCATTTGGTTGTGTGATCGGAAATCAACACCCATAATTTGGCGCCATCTGTAGGAACTTAAAGAGAATGGATGGCCAACGACGAGCAGGAATAAAAGATTGGAGACGACATCCATAGTGAGAGTGGTAAACATGCAGACTCTAACATCAGAGTGGTAAACCGTAATGAAGGAGCACAGAATCCGAATCTTGTGTAGAAGGATGTCGGCAAGGAGGGTAACACCCTGAAGAAAGCAGGCTGAGATGGGTATTACAACGAAAGCGACCTCCAGGTATGGAAGGATAGATGCCTGAGGAGGGACCTCGAGATGAAAGAAATGGCAAACAAGTTGGCAGACCTACAATCGGTTGTCAACTTCATGATGCAAAACAATGTGATACAACCACTGTTCCTGTTGCAAGACACACTGCTGCCCAGAAAAGGAGGGCAAAAAACAATCCCAGTAATCCCGCAGCATGGCAAGGAAAATGAGCGCTTACATTGGACTTCACGGGATGTCAGGTGAGCAGAGTCGGTAAGAGATGAGTAGTAGAAGACGCCTCGTACCAGGAGAACTTATGTCAAAGAACCCCCGCATATCCAGGGAAAGGGCTTGTGCTTTGACACGGTGAATGAAGAGAAGTCAAAGATGACACATAACAATACCGGGAAACAGTACACCAAAAAGGCTGAAATCTGTTGATAGCCGAGCTCCTGGTTGGACGAAGGAGGATTTGAGGGACTACCTCCAGAGGAAGCAGCAGAATGCTAAGGTCACATCCCCCGTCAAGCCAAGAATGCCGTTCTCAGTGGAGTTGGATAGGTTTGAGGCCCTAAAGAGGTTCCATATGTCATGGTTCCAGATTTATGACCGTAAGTCTGATCCAAATTTTCATGTCGGATTGCATTTAAATTTAATGGCTTTGTATAACAGGAATGAGCAGTTGCTGTGCAAGTTGTTCCCCTCATCCTTTGGGGAAATCGCATCAGATTGGTTCCACAAGTTGCCAAAAGGAACTGTGAAGAGTTGGGAAGGCCTAGCCGAGATGTTTGTGGCTAGGTTTGTTACGAACAAGTTGCAGCCACTAAGGGTAGACTCCTTGTTGGCTCTGAACATTAGCGAGAGTGAAAGCCTCAGGGCTTATGCCAAGAAGTATTATGAGGTGTTTAACCGAATATCGACATGTAACCAAGAGCTGGTGGCCATATCTTTCAAAATGGCTTGGAAGATGAATGCCCGCTTCGAAAGTCACTTGCAAAAACTCTACCAAAGAGTATGGAGGAGTTCATGGCATGGATCGAGAAGTATGCTAGAGCAGAAGAGGATACGCTAGGAATGAAGGCACCAAAGCAGGAGAAGTGAAACGGCTCGCCAAAGTGAGACCGAGGTAACACTAATTTTAACAGGCAGGAAATAGGGTTAAGGGTTGCACAGCTAGTCACCACTGTATTCAGAATCCCGGTCTATAAGGTGCTGGAAAGAATCAGGAACCAACCGTATTACAGAGTGCTAGAGAAAATCCCTGGTGAGTTTATGGGAAGGAGCCTTGGGAAGCATTATGCTTACCATAACGAAGATGGGCACTTGACTCAAGGATGTAGGGCTCTAAAAACACACTTGGAGGATCTGGTTAGACAGGGTCACCTGAGAGACCTAGTAGATGAGGCCACGACGAGGGAAGAGTAGGTAAGGCCACCCCAGACACCGGCAGCACCACCTCCACCACCGCCACCGCAGCAGGAAGACGGACCTCGGGTGATCAATGTGATTCACTCGAAGGTCAATGAGAATGATGGGTGAGGGAAGACTCAAAGAGTGAGGCACCTACAGCATGTGTATCAGGTCCAGCATAAGAAGCCTAGGACCAATGAGTACCAAGGACCAATGGTTTCTTTTACTGAGGCTGACTTGGATATAGTGCAGCATCCACACAACGATACCTTGGTGATAACGCTGAAGATTGGAGAATTCCAGGTAAGGCGCATACTGGTTGATCAAGGCAGTTCTTGTGACATCATGTATGTTAGATGTTACAAGGAACTTAGCCTTCACTCAGATGATCTGGAACAGTCCAACAACCCGATGGTTGGATTCAACGGAACGCCGATGTGGCCCCTGGGTGCCACAAATTTGGAAGGACTGGCAAGCACCAAAAAGGTAAGCACGAAGTTTACAGTAATAGACACGCCCTCCCCTTACAATGTTATCTTGGGCAGATCGTGGTTGCATGCAATGAAGGTTGTTCCCTCAACATTGCACCAACTGTTACGATTCCCAACTGAATATGGGATTGAGGAGGTCAAAGGGGATCAAGTGCAGGCAAAAAATTGCTCCATGTCAACAATGAAGTTAACCTACAACATGCGAGAAGCAGAGACAGTGGAAATTAAAGACGAGGACATGGAGGTCCTAGATGATGTCAGCAAAGAACCAGCCGACAAGAGTGAGGAAGTTTTGAAGAAGGTTCTGGTCCAAGAAGATGATGGAGAGCACTTCTTCCTTCTCGGCTCAGGCCTAGCCGAGGAAGAGGAGAGGGAGTTAGAGTCTTTCTTACGAGCAAACATAGAAGTATTTGCTTGGATGCCCTATGAGATGCCAGGCATTGATCCCAAGGTCACCTACTATAGGCTCAATGTAGACAGGTTGGCAAAACTTGTCATACAGCAGGTAAGAAGGTCAACATTGATTCATGTGGAGGCAGTAGAGGAGGAAGTGGACAAGTTGTTGGAAGCCAAGGCCATTCGGGAGGTGAACTACCTAACCTGGCTGTCCAACACAGTAGTTGTGAAAAAGAAGAACGGTAAGTGGAAGGTTTGCGTGGGCTTTACCAGCCTAAATAAGGCTTATCCCAAGGACAGTTTCCCACTGCCCAAAATTGATCAATTAGTAGATGTCACTTCAAGGCATGGAAGGATGAGTTTCTTGGACGCATACAGAGGCTACCACCAGATAATAATGTACGCCCCAGATGAAGAGAAGATGTCATTCATCACCCCGAAAGGACTCTATTGTTACAGAGTGATGCCTTTTGGGTTAAAGAATGTAGGAGCAACCTACCAAAGGTTAGTAACCAAGTTGTTCAAGCACATGATTGGTAAGACAGTAGAGGTTTACATCGATGACATGGTTGTGAAGACCAAAGAACCTGGAGACCATCTAGCTGACTTGAAGGCAGTATTTGACATCCTAAGAACATATCGGCTCCAACTCAATGTTTCAAAATGTGCATTTGGAGTCGGGTCTGGTAAATTCCTAGGATACTTGGGGCCAGAAGGGGCATTGAGGCAAGCCCAGATCAGATCAAGGCCATCCTTGATTTAAAGAGCCCGATATCAACCAAGAAGGTCCAAGTTTTGATCGGCAAGGCAACAGCCCTGAACAGGTTCATTAGCAGAACTTTTAGATAAGTGTAAACTATCTTTTAGCTTGTAAAAGAAGGCCACAGATTTCTTGCAGACAGAAGAGTGCAAAGTCGTCTTGGCCGACTTGAAAAGGTACCTGACAACAACTCCAGTTCTGTCAAGTCCAATACCTAGGGAGGAATTGTTCCTATACTTGGCAGTTTCAGACCATGCAATGAGTCCAGTGGTAATTTGAGAAAAGAAGGGAGAACAAAAGGCGGTATACTATGTGAGTAAGACCCTAGCAAGTATAGAAACTAGGTACCTACCCTTGGAGAAATTGACACTAGCCCTGGTGATGGCTTCCAAAAAGTTGAATCACTATTTCCAAGCCCACAAGATTGCGGTGTTGATTGAGCATCCCTTGAAGTCCCTGCTGCAACACGGAGATTTGATAGGTAGAAGTGGTGCTAGGCCAATAAGACTTGGAGTTCAGGCCTAGAACAACAATTAAAGGCCAGGTTTTGGCTAGGTTTTGGCCAACTTTGTGGCCAAGTTCACCCCTGGTGCCATCCCATGTCGGGCTTCGATGAGCCATGGCTTAGGATGTCCAGGAGAACCAGAGAAAACCCAATTGGGGCCAAAGAACCCCACACTAGTAGAGCAGAAGAAGGAAGAGAAACCAAAACCCTGCGATATCTACATCGTTGACTCCATCGACCTATTTGTTGATGGAAGTTCAAACTGTCAAGGAGCGATGGCAGGAGTGGTTCTAGTATTGCTAAAGGGGTGAATGATAGAGCAATCAATCCGTTTGAAATTCAAGGCCTCAAACAACGAAGCAGAGTACGAGGCACTGATTGCTGGACTAAGGCTAGCAGCAACAATGGAAGTCGATGAGGTGGTGGTCTTCTGTGACTCCCAGCTTATTGTAAATCAAGCCACGAGCGATTATGCAGCCCGAGATGAAAGAATGATAGCCTATGTCCAAGAGGTTGTTAGGCTACTAACGCTATTCTAAGATTGCCGGCTACAACAAGTTAACCGAAATGATAACAGTCATACTAATGCCTTGGCTAACCTGGCTAGTGCAATAAAGTCAGAGGAACCAAGGACAATCATGGTTGATTATTTGACAGGACCAAGTGTTGAACCCCTCATCATAGAATACAAAGCAATGCGTGTAGAGATGGGTCTAAGCTGGATGGATGCCATAGTTATGTTCCTCAGAGATGGTAGGCTGCCAGCAGACAAAAAAGAAGCACACAAAACCAGGTTGAAGTCGGCCAGGTTCTACTTGTCAATAGAAGGCCATTTGTACTGAAGATCCTTCACTAGACCTCTACTCTGGTACGTGCATCCTTCTCAGGTAGAGGACTTTTTGTATGAGATTCATAAAGGAGTTTGTGGAAGCCATGCAGGGGGTAGGTCACTTGCCTATAAAGCCATCTCCCAGGGATACTGGTGGCCATAGAAGCAAAAGGATGCTGAAGCCTATGTCAGAAAGTGTAAGAAGTGTCAAAGGTTTGCCCCTTTGATACATTAGCCAGAAGCAGATCTGAACCCAGTGTCCAGTCCTTAGTTGTTTGCCCAGTAGGGCATGGACCTAGTGGGACCACTGCCCCAGGCAACTAGATAGAAAAAGTTCTTGCTAGTAGCCATATACTACTTTACAAAGTGGGTAGAGGCTGAACTTCTTGTGAAGATTTAAGATATTGATGTGAAGAACTTCATCTGAAAGAATATAATAACCAGGTTTGGGATCCCAAGGGCCATTATAGCGGACAATGGCGCTCAGTTGGACAGTAAGCTGATTAAGAGCATTTGTGTAAAATACACGATTAAAAACTATTACTTTACTTCTAGTTTTCCCCAGAGTAATGGTCAGACAAAAGCATCCAACAAGACCATCCTGGATGGGATCAAGAAGAGGCTGAAAATAGCCAAGGGGAAATGGGTGGAAGAATTGTCCAATGTGCTATGAACATATCAGACTACGCCGAGAAAATCTACTAGAGAGTCTCCTTTCACCATGGCATATGGCACTGAAGCAGTCATCCCACTGGAGGTTGGCATCCCTGGAATCAGAACCCAGGGAGTGAAGAATGGAACCAACGAGGCATGGCTAGCCTGAGATCTAGATCTTTTGGAATAAAGAAGGGAGAGGGCAGCAATTTGGCTGGGGGCATACCAACAGCAGCTTGCTAGGGCTTACAATAAGAAGGTCAACCCAAGGGAGTTCAAGGTTGGAGACCTCGTTCTAAGAAAATTCGTTGGCAATAAGAAGGATCCCAGGGAGGACAAGCTTGGCCCAAACTAGGAAGAGCCTTATCGAATCATCTCAGTTGTCAGGAATGGAGCATATCGGCTGGAAGACAGTGATGGCAAGGAGTTGCCAAGACTCTGGAAGACTTGCAATTTGAAGTTTTTCTACCACTAGTTTTTGTTTTTAAGAGTTATGTAATGATTTTATTAGCCGAAGTTTTAATAAAGTGCTAGCTTAATTTTGTTTTCATTAACACTTGTGCGATAAGACTAAAATAGCCTTATGACGATGTTGTCATGGTGAGCATGGCGAATAACTTAGACTTATCATATAGTAGAGTTGAATGATACTTGCCATCTGATAGAGTTGAACTAAGTTTGCGATATTTCTGAATGAAATATGACGAATAACTTAGACTTGCCATATGGTAGAGTTGAATTATTCTTGCCATATGACAAAGTTGAACTAAGTTGGCGATGTTTCTAAATGAAACATGATGATAACTTAGACTTATCATATTGTAGAGTTGAATTATACTTGCCATATGATAGAGTTGAACTAAGTTGGCGATGTTTCCAAATAACACATGACGAGTAACTTAGACTTGCCTCGACAGCAAAGTTGAACTAAGTTTGATTTAGTTAGATTAACAAAGAAACCGAGGTGGAAACCCTTGGCTAATCTTTGCTTGAATCAGACCTCGGCACAAAATTGGAGTTGCATGCTTAATGTGAACATAAGTGGTACCTAGGTTCACATTAGGGGGCATGAAGCAAGAATGAGGAATAGGCTTGACACTTGTGGAAACTTTTGAGAAATTCACAAGTTGGAGTTAGCTGAGGTAACCAGATAAGGGGATATCCGAGGTATTTGTTTCCCGAGGTAACCAAAATAGTTGTCAAGACTGGAAGGATTGAAAGGGTGAAGTCTTGGTAACACTTGTTGAAAGTTACCAAGAGAAAATTTTATAAAGTTCCCGTTGGCTGAGATCATAGTAAAAGGTGAAACTTTGAGGCGAGTTGGTCTAAGGTGACCAACCAAGGGTGCACCCGAGGTAAAGTGTAGCCGAGATGATATATGTCCAAGGTGTTCTAACCCGAAGTGATCACACAAGAAAATTGTACTTAAGAGAAGTGCAAAAATATTCCAAGTGTGGAAGCATACAAGACAATGAAGACAGATAGAGCTTAAAGAGACAAGCATGCTTAGAACGAAAAATGAAACATACATTCAAAAGATAAAGCTTGTTCAAATACAGAGAAAAAGGCACTTTGGCCTGGCATAAGAGACATTGTGTTCAGTTACAAACGGAGGCACTTCGGCCCAACAAAAACTATTATAACTACTGAGAAGCAAGAAAGAATTTTTTTTAAGTACTAGGATCTTGGGCAACGTTTTCCTCAGACTGTCTGGCCTCGACAATTGGCAGTGTTTCAGTATCGGCAGCCAGCTGGGCAGATTTATTGGCATGAATCTCGGCTTCAATCTCTTGTAAGGTCTTATCAAGGCTTTTCTCGGCGGCTTGGACTCGGCCTTAGAAGTTGTCTTTGTGGGAGAGGCATTCTTGGGGACCTTGTTCTCATCCTCTCCGATCAAGTCCAGGACTTGATCATTGAGGGTGGGGGACTTGGCCGTTACATCGACTTCAGCCTCAGTTACAGCTTCAAGTTAGAATTGCTTAAGTAAAGGCAGAAAATCGAAATGAAAAAATTTCAAGTGTTGAAGACTTACTAGGACATAATGTTGCATCATAAGCGCAAAGTTCTCATATTCATGGAGCTCAGCCATTTGATTCATATTGGCTGGAAGAAACACAGTTGTAGAAAGTGCAGCCCCGACCTCCATGCTTTCTATTGCACTATCTCCAGCTCTTAGAGGTCAGTTACCGACCATGACCTCAGGGGCCCAAGTCTGATCACAAGGAAAATTGCTCCCTTCCTTTGGGCAATCAGACCTCGGCTTCTTGGATGGTGGGGCGTTAGATGATGCGGCTTCAGCTGGCCTCTTTTCAGCGTCAGCCAGTTTCGATATTGGCATAGAGTCCTCAAGATCATTCTCAGATTCAGAAGGAACCTAGGTCACTGTAGCCTCAGCCTTGGCCTTCTTCATTCACTTTGGCTTTGGCTTGAATTGGGATGGAGAATGGGAGGATTAGACAGTCACAACCCTTGGGATGTCGGCTAGGAGATTCTCGGTGACGGCTGGTTTATGACGCATCTCGTTGGCGGTTGCAGCGACGGTAACTTTGGTACCAAAGTGGATCACCAGAAGGGCTGTGGGCAAATTAGTTGGGTCGTAAGCTAGTGCCTCAAAATCTCGGCATTTGCGACTTCGGGTACGACTAGTAGGGGCATTTGAAACACGACATCGGCGTTGGCGCTGAGCTAGTGGAATGAGTTAGGCAGTTGTAGATGTAAAGAGCTGCTCAACAAGATCAGATGAAGAGGCCTGGTCTTGCCTTGGAGAAGAGGTAGCTAATGGAGTTGATGCAGATGGAGAAGTCCTGCTTTGTTTGGGGACGTCTGGCAGGGTAGACTTGTACGTGGGGATGTAATTTAGTAGGAGGGGGGCTTTGCGCTTTTGAACAAGTAGATCCAGGAGCTTCTGTAAATCTCGGCTTGGGATATAATCTTGGCAAAAAAATTTTGATGGTTGGGGGAGAGCTGCAAGAACAAGTTAGGTAACATTAGTATATTTAAGAAAAGTAAATTACTAAGTGTTAACATAAATATTGCCATGAGGTAGCTAAGTCCTTACCCTCGTCATCTCTCAAAACTCCTTGGCACAAGGGGAAGAGATGAAGATCGTCATCTGGAGCGAATTCCCAGTTTCTTGAGACAATCAAATAGTCATCTCTAGTGCCCTTGTTGGAGTCTGGGAGGTCAGCAATAAGTTTGAAGGCGGTAGATCTAGGCTTGAGGTAATATGTGTAACCTTTGTCTGACTATAGGCCACACATGGTGTAATAGAATTGGATATCGGCAAGGGTAATCCTAGTTTTTTCTCGGCGTGCCAGTTCAATTATGCCATTGATAACCCTATAAGAGTTGATGGCTAATTGCATAGGGTTAAGTTTGTAGTAGTGGATGACTTCTCGGAAAAGAGTGTCTACGGGAAATCGAAGTCCACATTCAATAAACGCAACTACTGTGAAGGGCGTGGACTTTCCATTAGACATGATAGAGTCCTCATTCCCAGCTAGCCTGATTTGAACATTGGTTGGGATGGAAAACTCTTGTCTAAAGTACTCTAACTTGGCAGGGGTGTCTACTCTCCATTTTAAGATGCCCATTATCTCAGCTAAGATGGGTTTGGTAAGCAGGTTTTTTGGCAAGAGGTTTGGTGAAGATCCAGGGGCCTCGGGAAAAAAATTAAGGAGGGTTTCGGATGGCCTATGAGAGGTTCTTGTCTCAGTTTTCCTAAGGAAACAAAGTTCTAAAGCAAATCCCAAACCTAGAACTATAGAGGCGAAAATCAAAGGCCAAAGATCTGAAAACAAGCAAGAAAAATAGAAAAGGAACGTAATTCAGAACCAAGAAGGATTCAAGGTCAAACAAACATCAAGAATCATACAAAGCAGAAATATAAAGATAAACACAGATATGGCAAGAACAGTGCGAGACACTTTAGAAAAAACGGTGATAAACTTCAAAGCACATAATAGGTTCAAGAAGAAAATTTGATTTGCAATATGAGAAATGGCAACCAAAATCAAGGGATAGATGAAAAAAACAAGAGTACAACTATGAATGCAAATTAAATGAAGACATGTGGCAAAATAGCATATTGATAGAACAATAATAAAAAAAAAAAAAAAAAAAACCGAATATAGGAAGAAGAAGTTAGCAACTTACCAATTAAAATCGAGAAAACAAACGCCGGATGAAGTTCACCGGAGTCAAACGACGAGAATGATCGGAAGCAAACGATGAAAGGCCTGCCGAAGGAAGTGATTGAAATGGTTGCAGAGAGCTCAAATGCACAACAATGGAGGTTAGGGAATGTAGAGAGAGAAAATTTTGAGCAAGAAATTGAATTTGCAGAAGTGAAGGGTCGAAGAGAGAGAGAAGGAGTTTTGTTAAAAACTAAAAAGGCGGCAAAAATGAAATGAAGAGCCTTGGACGACGTGCCTGTTAGGTGGTGTGGGCAGAAATGACGCGTCCTGATTGCGCGTGTCAAGTACGAACTAGTGAAAACAGAACATGTGTGGGAGACGGTTGAAAAGACTGTGTGTGACAGCTTATGCACAATCAAAACTTTTGAAATTATTGAAGTAATGAGGTAGTAACCTTGGCTAGAGATGCAACCTCAAAGAAAATTCTTAGAAAACTTGGTTCGTGATACCTGATCTTAGATAAAGTGGACAGGTGAGTCCTAGTTATATGAAAGCTGGCGAGTCATGAGCTTGGTCAAAGAAAAGAATGAGTCTTTAGCCGACATGTAGTGTGGACAAACGATGTAGGTTCCATCTTCTCAGGTTGTCGGGGTAATAGAACCTAGGGGGTAGTTGTAGGAAAGTGTAGACACCCCATTTTTGACCGAACTTAAGACTTAGACATCATCGATTGAGCGCTCGGTGATTGCGCATGTTGTGCTCGTTTCGAGGTTTCGAAGGTTCGGCTGATAGCCTTGCCTCTGAGCCTCAGAACTTTTTGTGCTTTGACTCGGTTGCGGACCAGGTCTTGTTTTCTCTTCTCGGAGGGAGGGAGAGGTCCTGTAGACCATCTCTCAGTGGTCGTAGACTGCTTTTTGTGGTCGTAGGCCATTGTTCCCGTTTGGAGACTAGTTTCCGGTTTTCGGAGCCGTCGGCCGTGTGCCTCGGTTCGGGACCGCTTAACATTCTCCGTTTGGCCCGGTTTTGGGTACACACCTTGTGTCCTTTGTCTAGAGGGACACTATGGCCGGGGAGACCACTTTTGTGGTCGCACGCCACTTTCAGTGCTCAACAGCCAGTTTTCGGGGCACCCGGCTGCACGTTTTGGCCCCCGAACCCTCGTTTTGCATCCGTCTTGGTTCATTTTTGGCATGGACCCTATTTTCATTGTTTGGAAGGTGGTACAAGGGTGGGAGACCACCTTTTCTCCTTGGAGACCACCTTTCTCTTCGCCGGCCGATTTTCTTGACAGGAAGCTGGTCTCCTTGGTTTTTGGGCCACATTTACTGGTCTCCCACCATACCACTTGCTTGCATTTCATGTGGAGACCACCTTGGGAGGCTGCCGACCACTTGAACCTTTTGACCTTGGTCGGCCGACTAGGGCAAGTGGTCGGCCGACCACGGCAAGTGGTCGGCCGACCACTTGAACTAGTCGGCCAGCTCCCATCAGTTTTGTCTCAGTGAGTTGATTCCAGCTGTGCCAGCTGGGAGGCACAGACTGCATCCTCCATACACGTGTATAGAGGATGTTTGCCCTTGGTTTTAAGCTTCTAGGAGAAGCTTTAGTCCCTCTTGCCTATAAAGGAAGGGCTCCCCTTCCTTGTAGAGGGTTCAAAAAAAAAAAAAAATTTGTCTAAGGCATACAAGACTTCTCTCTCTATATCTCTACATCCAAGCTCAAAAAGTGCATGGTTCTTGCACCTTTGCATACCATCTCCCAACCTAACCCCTCCACCATCACCCTAAGCATCTTGGAGGCCATTTTCAGAGGTTGAGAGGCTGTCTTTGTGGTCCAAAGGTTTCTGGTCCTTTTGTGCTACAAGGGTAACACACTTTCTCCCTTTTAAGGCTTTATTTTGCTTCATCTTTTAGCTATACTTGAAAGAATATTTGAGCTTCACTGTAAACTGAAAAAAGTCTTATTTTGAGGCCCTTAACATGTTTGTTTAAGATCATTTTTCTATTGGGGCTCATCTACCCCCTTGCATGCTTCATTTTACCATGTTTTGAGCCATGCCTTAGAGCATTTGTGTTGGCCTTTGTTTGGCCTTTTAGCCACTGAAATCCAGTGGATTTTCAGTGGCTAGCATACTATTTTGAGTGCCAAACTCAGAAAAGGGTGACCCTCTCTCTCCTTGTTTTGTTTTCTAGCATTTTTGGCCTTACAAAGGAGCCCTTATTTGCATGCTTCCAACCCATGTTTCAGGCCATTTTTGATGAGTTTTAGGATCTGCATAGGCTCTTTCCAGAGCTTTTTTTTCCATATTGGATGTCCATCTTGCATGTGTAGAATAACCCTCTTCATAGCATATCAAAGGAGCATCTCATTCTTGCATGCATTAACCATGTTTCAGTGGGTTTTTGGGCTTTATTTGGCATGTCATACCTCTTAATTTTTCTGGTTTAGTGGCCTCTTGATTGCCTCACATGCTTGTAGTGCAAATCCTCTTTACTAGCTTACATTGCATGCTATTTTGGCCTTTGATTCTAGCACTTTTTGGCCATGCCTTAAACTGATTTTGTGCATGTTTTGGACTGCCTTAGCTCTGTTTTTGGGTCTCATGGTCAAATGATGTTTGCTATGCATGGTTGTAGTTCAATACCCTTGCCTAGCTTTGAGTTTTGAAGCCTATTGCATGCGTATTTTGAGGTGTTTCCATGTTTTGGCATCATTGTGAAACATATTTTAGAGCTTATATGTATGCCATGTTCCCATGTTTTCCACTCTTTAAATGTGTTTGAGAGTTATGCATGAATACCTCATTTTTGGACCATTGCATGAGCTTCATTTCCATGCTTTGCGAGCCATCATTTTAGTCCATATTTGCTACTGTTTTGGCCTGCATAGGGACTGTTTGGGGCTGGTTTGGCCATTTGAGTATTGCTTTGCATGCCTATAGTGTAATCCACTTCACTAGTTTCGGTATTTGGGCCATCTAGCATGCATTGTGTGAGGTGTTTGCATGATTCGGGACCATCTTGCATGTCATTTCAGAGCTGGAAAGTATGTGATTGTATGCCATATTTCATGCTTACCATGCTTTGGTGGAGTTGAACTTTGTGCCTTAGGTTTGGTCCCTTGCATTTGTGCATGTTTGCATGTGTGTTGTTGCTTCATTTTCATCATGTTTGGCCATTGATTTGGGTGTGGCCGAGGCCCATCCATCTTGGTTTAAGTCCATCTTGCATTGTGTATGCCATATAATCCATGTTGTTGCATGTTCGATCATTGCATTGAGTACGCCTCATTCATAACATTGCGTATGTTAGTGCATTGTGTATGCATGCCATATAATCCATGTGCATTGAGTATGCCATTGATTAGTTCATAGCATTGTGTATGCCATTTGCATGCTTGCATGTCATCCTTTGCATGTTTACATCACTTAGTCGCATTACATTTAGGATTGCATACTAGAGTTGCATTTTGTACATGCCATGCCATTCTATTTGTTGCATTATGTTTGGAGTAGGGTTTAGTCCAAACACGGGAAACGAGGAATGTTTCATACTCCAAGTGATCAAACATGCCTCGATTCCCGGTCATCGACACTCTTGACCATCCATGATGGAGTTGTTGGTTTTAGTTGTTTATATGTGCATTCATGTCCCATTGAGTCGTGCAATCCGACTCCTCGGCCATCATGCATCGAGATATGTGATTGGTGGCACGAGCATCGAGGACTACACTCCTTGGAGCTTGTGCAATGATGGGGAGAGTGGTCATGCACACATATGTTGAAAATACTTTGTCATGCCCCTTTCTCGCTCTCTGTTGCAGCAAACCGGAAACCAGTAGCAAAAACTGGTCAGCAGCCTTCTGGAGCTTTGTACAGTGTTCTGGGACTAGTTGCAAACAAAGGCAAATCAGGGCATCGCGATGGATTTCCCGACAAGGCGACTTGAGCATGCATGCATCCCTATCATTCGGAACAGAGCTGAGGCAGTCCATTTTGTTTAATTTGCATGCTAGTTTCCTTACACACTTAGTTAATTCGTTAATTAATTAATGTTGTGTAATAATTAGTTTAATTAGCTTAGATTAGCTAGTTTATTCTGTACTATTCATTCGGACCCTCCGAGGAGGGAAAATTTTGTAATAAGTGTGCGTGTGTGTGATGCATGTCTTCCAACCCCCATTTCTTTATCCCTTTTATTTACTAGCTTATGATGGTTAGTTTTAGGACATGTTTCAATTAGCATCCTTATGCTCGCATGTTTGCATCCATTCATCTGTCTTGCATGCACCGGGCTCAGCGCATCATACGAACTGCATCGTATTTCAATTCCAAGTTGAATGCGTGTTATCTGTAGCATCTCATATGACATTTTAGAATAGCCGAGCCTATCTTAGTTGTATTTTGTATGTGTTGCATTAGGCATTCTTGACATAGCTAGGATCGTGCATTGATTTCTAACATAGCTTTTGTTTGGCTTGGAGTACTCGGTAAGTGTTTATGCTTTAGCATCCTTGCATGTGTGTGAGTGACTGCCATGATAGCATGCTTACCATGACGCTATTTGCTTATGTGATATAACTGCCTGAATGCCTGTGGGTGAAGGTTGGGTTACTTGACTTGGGACAATTCATTGATTGCGAGTTTTAAGCCCACTTGAGAGTGGCAAATCACCATGTTTTCCAAGCCCACTTGAGGGTGGCAAAGTCCGTATTTTAGCCTACTCGCGAGTAGCAAACCGTTTTCAAAACGAATATGCAATGCTTTGTTCCAACTTAGGTATTCCAGTCTATACTTGTATGCTGTGCGCATCACATAGTAATTCTAGGTTAATAACCGGAATAAGGGCACATGTGTTTTCAAAAACAAGATATCATGCTTAGTAGTGGCCGATCTTTGATCGGGCGAGCGGGGGTGCTCATGAAATGACCTTCCCCAATCGTACCCAAGTTCCCGAGCTGAGGCAACTTTGGTGATGACGGACACGTGGCCTTAGGCACGAATCAGGGTTTCCTAAATTCCCCTTCCAAAATAAAATATTTAGGTGGCGACTCTGTATCTGGCAAAGCAGTCCATGTTTGACACTTCTTTCTAAAAGTCAGTTTTTCAAAACGATTTGCCGGATTTGGACTCTTTGGTGATTTATCAATCTCGCATTGCACTTTGCAAGATCAGATTAAGAACCGTGGCATTTGAGTCCGAACTGTAGTGAGCCTAATGAACAAAACGGGATTTTTTCCCGGGACGTTCGGGCGCGTCTATAGTTTCTAGCGACTCCGCTGGGGATTTAGAGAACTTGACTCGAACTCATGATATCTTGTTTTGATTACACTTATGTGTTTCTTTGTATTGCATTTGCATTGGTGCGCCTAGGACACCATGTTTGCCATCTGCTATTCCTGAACGGTTTGCCGGAGGCTCGCTTTGAGAAGCGTGCCATAAGGCTGACCGGTTACGGGCTCTGCCATGATGGGAACACAAACCCTGGTTTTTACCGGGGCACCCTTTTGACCATTCGACCTAGTGCATATTGGAATCCATAGTGACTATCCCAAACTAGGATAGGTTGCTCACCCGATTATAGGTTGTTTGAAACCGCTATATGCATAGTGAAACCCTAGCTCCTGACAAAATAGGACAGGGAAACCCTACCCCAACATAGGGGTGTTTTGGCTCTCATTTGCTTGCTATGTGATTTTAGAGTGCGTCTTTACAGGAATGCACATATCAGTTTGCAAGTCTGGGTATCAGGCCTGAGGGCATCAGTATTTTGGGGATCAGTTTTGCCTGAGGGTATCAGTTTACAGGCAAAATTTTGGGCAGAATTCAGTAATGAGTGCAGTTATTCAGCTATGTTCATGTTTGTATCGGTGAAATTGGGCTGAGATGCTGCATGTTTTCTCTTTTGCAAGGTAGTCTTGGAACCGTAGCTTCAGAAGGCTCCAATATCCCCCCGAGGTTCATCGGACTTGTGCTGATAGACTTTGTCAGATTAGAGATTCAGTTCAAGGGCAATTAGTGTTCCTTCGCCAGAGGCAGGGAAAAAAGGCCAGTCAGGCACAGATTGCCAGTTCAACAGTCTCCAATTCAGCGGTCATTATCCACCTCATCTGTGCGCAGTTGGGCTGAGATATCTGCTTCCACCTCAGAAAGGGGATACACATTTGTTCAGTCAGATCCACACTTTACAGTCGAAATGGAAGAGATGATGCGTCAACTCCAAGAGAGTATGAAAACCATGCAGCAGGACGCTGCCCGTCAAGCAGAATTTGCCAAACAACAGGCCGAAGTCATGGCCCAACAAGCAGAGTTAATTACCAGGCTACAACAGTAAGTCGGAGCATCTGTTTCACACCAGGTTCCTCTCCCACCAAGAGTTCCCATACTTGGGGAGACAATACACGTCCAGGATGATACAGACGTTCCAACAGGGCCGGCTCCGCCCCCGATCCTACCCCAACTACCCAAGGCACAGACCAACCTACCGGATTCTCCCTTTGAGTTCGAGGTGGACCCCACAGCACTAAAAGTAAGCAAGCTTGAAAAGTTATTCAAGAAATCTTAGGGTGTGAAGTCCATTCCGGACATTGAGGATGGGTATACCGATTCGGCTGTGACTCTGCCAGACCGATTCAAAATGCCGCATATCGACCGCTTCGACGGCTCTGGAGACCCAATGGTGCACCTCCACCTGTTTTCCGATATCCTGAGGCCAATGGGTCTGACCACAGCCCAGAAGTTGTCTCTCTTCGGCCGAACCATGTCTGGGATGGCCGCAATCTGGTATGTGAAATTGGAGGACTCTGTGAAATGGAACTGGGAAGAGCTGGCCGAGGCCTTTATTGCTCAATACTCCTACAACACATAGATTGAGGTCACAACTCGTGATCTCAAAGTCACCCGCCAAGAACCAAAGGAAGGTTTCTCAGAGTTCGTGACGAGATGGAGAGCATAGGCCTCAATGATGACTACAAGGCCTTCCGACAAAGATTAGATCAGGATGATTGTTCGGAATTTGCATGGCAAGTTGCTGCAAAAGATGGTTGTTCTACCTCTGTTTACCTTTCCAGCCCTTCATGAAATGGGGGTTCAAATCGAGGATGCCATCAGACAAGGAATCTTTGTGGAAGATGATGAGCCTTTGCGGAAGAATGTTGTTTGCAGTTCCAATGCTACTACTGATGGTAGCACAGCTGCAAAATGCTCAGAAGTAGACTCTATCACCACTTCCCTCAATGGCCAAAAACCCGCCACTTCAAATCGGCCCCAAGCCCAAAAGTTCAATCCTCTTTACATGAGTCTCTCTCAAGCTTTGAAAAAGCTGCGAGAAGAAGGGCACCTAGAACTCCTAGAACCCCAACCCCTTCCAAATCCTCTTCCACCAAGATATGACCCAGCTAAATACTGTGCCTATTATGAACAACACGGTCATGATACGAACCGTTGCATCCGCCTCCGTCATAAGATTCAGGATCTTATTGACGAAGAAACCCTAGCTCCACCCAAAGGACCTCAGGTTAGTACTGACTCGTCACCTCCCCACCTCAACCTCATCCATACACTACCATCCACCTTCGACCCCAGCATATACATCACCCCGGCCCATCTACCCAAGCCTGAGGTGTTCATTCCGGAAAGCATGGACTTATGCATGATGGGTGCACTTGAACTCCAATCATCTCAAACCCGTGAACCCACTACTTCTGAGTTGATGAGAATGATTGAAGATCTTCAAAGAACTGTGACAGATCTGGCCTTCGGGACATTGGCTCCATCATCGACCACATCACATGCTAGGAGTTTCACGACAAAAGGCTCCCTAATCTCCGGACAGGTTGTATTGGAAGAAGGCCAATCCCTTGGCAAAGTGGAGGCAGGTGGTAAGACAAGGTAGGGACAGGCATTGGTCCCCATGAACACCTTCAGTGGGCTGTGGAGGCTTTGAGAGTCGAAGGGCTGAATAAACAGCAAGTGATTGCAGTTGTTGCAAAGATTGTGGAGGATATTTTCGTCACTTAGAATGAGAGCTGTTCGAAGCAAGGGGAAAACCGAGAGAAGGGCCATCGTACCAGAAACGATCTTGTTAGCTCTAATCCTCCACTCGAAAGAGATCAGCAAACCAGGCCAGCACCTGCCAATCCCTTTGCTGGTGCGTCCAGCAAAAATCCACAAACCTTGAAGTACCAACCTCGAGGTCGGAGGGTCTTCCATGCCCTCTATATGCCTTTGTCCAAAGCTCTCCAAATCCTTGTTAGACAAGGCCATCTCAGACCCCTTGAGCCTCGGCCTCTCCCGAATCCTCTTCCGGTTACGCATGATGTTGCCCAATACTGTGCCTTCCATCAACAAACCGGTCATGGCACTGACAATTGCTCTCGTCTTCGCCACGAAGTGCAAGATCTGATTAACGACGGGGTCATTGCCGCACCAGGTCCTGCAAAGTCTATCGGCACTTGATCAGTGAACTTATGGGGGATAATGTGATGTGATCGGGGGATGAACCACCTGCGGGCGGCGCTCAGTTTACTCCAGATGTAGCATATGGCACGCACTATTTTGAGCATTTACGAATGCTAGCTTTTGTGCTTCCTGACTTGGGTATTGGGTCAGTTTTGTTGTTTTGTGTATATAGTCAGTCTTTTTGTACTGAGCCAGTCGGGTCTGTCTTATTGTATCGAGTCAGTCCTGCTGCGTTGGAGTCGGGTGATTTCGGGGGTGTTACCTCAGACATCACTTGCTTGTTTCATGTTTGTCTCTTCGCTTTCCTTTGAGTCTGTTTCTGCCTTGGAGCCAGTTGTGCCAGCGGATTTGAATGAAGCAACAGTGATTTCCACGCTTTTGTGTTTGTTTCTGCCTTAGAGCCAGTTGTGCCAACAAAGTTGAATGAAATGACAGTGTTTTTCCCCCACTCTTCTGTGCCTTGAAAATCATTGCATTGACCTAAGTTTTTCAAAACTTTTTGAACACTGTGGTGAAAACAAAGAGGGAGGAATTCCTCGGGTTTTGCAAAATTTGATCAATTGAGAGAAAGAAAGGCATGCTAAGCCCTTCATGATTGAGATCATGATCATGTTTGTTAATGTGAGTACTGAGAAGGATCCTGGCTTGATCCAAATTGGTTCTGCATTGTCTTCGATGTGAGCGATTAGTCACTTTCTTAAAAAATTTCAAAAAATGTTTTGTGTGGCTCTACGAAGACCTGTGCGGAATCGCTCTTGAGATTGTGCAGCTTAGGATCGCTCTTAGCCTCGAGACTCAACCCCTTTGCTTCCAAACCTTGAACCTTAATACAGAATGTTCAACGGTCAACCACAATGTAAGGCCCGTGTGGCCGGATTAGAAGCAGCCCATGAACTAGGGGCGAGACTATCAGATGTGATCAAAGGAAGCTTGCGAAGCTAGATCAAAAGCAGCCCTTGAACTAGGGGCAAAAATGTCAGATGCGCTCGAAGAGTCAAAGATGAGTCTTTTCTGCAAACTAGGAAAGACTGGCAAGAATGCCAAATCCCAGAAGGGGGAAAGAAGAAAGTATTGCTGAAGGACAACCAAGTTCCTATCCATAACACTAGGGGCAAATTCACCCTCCATTGGATGGACTTCTACATCATCAGCGAACAACAACCATTCTCTTGGATTCAGATGGCTCCGAGATCTCAAACCATTCAACATGGACAAAGCTAAACTTTTACCCTTGAGAGGCTCGCTAGGCCGAAAACCCGGAAGGGCGACCCAGGCAAAAGTTAGAGCAATTAAAAAAAAAAAAAAAAAAAAAAAAGAGAAAGAAGAAAAATGAAGAAAATGAAAAGAAAAGATGAAAAAGAAAAAAGAAGAAAAGAAATGAAAATAAATTGAAAAGAAAAAAAGAACAAAGCTCGCAAGGTTGAAAACCCAGAAAGGGCGGCCTTGGCAAAAGTTAGAGCGCAAAAGGAGAGGTTAATACCCGAGTGTACCTTACCCCCGAACTACGTAAGGCTTGATTCCCATCTTTGGGATACGTAGGCAACTTCATTCTGAAGTCCAGCCGTAAAACACTTCAAATTCGACTGCGTCCATGTAACGGTTCTGGTCATTGTCTTCTCTGTATCCGAGAATTTGGTTGTAATTGTCACTGTGAGGACTAGTTGCCATGTGCTACGGCGCTATTCAGACTAGGGGCAACTTTCCGTTGCCGTGCAGTGCTGCGGTGCTATTCAGACTAGGGGCAACTTTCAGTTGCCATGCAGTGCCGTTTAGACAAGGGGCAATTTTTCATTATTTTGGATCTGAGGTTGTGCATCTCAAGAGTAAATTCTGCGCTCGTTGAGCAGTGGCCATTTGTAAAAATAGTTTTGAGAATTTTTAATGAAGTTGACTAATTTTCTCGAAAATTACCCCATTTTCCCAAAATTGGACCATTTCTTGGACCCAAAAAAGGAAATTTTTCAGTGCTCATAACCTGACTTGCATGATTTCAAATCAGAAAATCGAACAAGCATGTTAATCTAACTCTCATTTTGGTCAAAATTGTTTTAGTAGAAAGCCAAAAACAAAAAATGGTCAAAATGATGAACTAGGGGCACAGTTGAGCCAGGTTTTCTATCTTTTCCCCATTGCCAACATACTCGCCAAGAAGGGCACTCTACCTGCCAGAAAAGGGCATAACTAAAGCTAACAACAAAGGACTGAAAGCTCTCAACATCCTCCAAGCAACGAGGTATCAAGCCAAGTGCGAAGCATGAACTGGAATGGATCAAGATATTCCACTCCCTCGTCTGGACACATTTGATCATGTCCAAACTCCCTAGCAGAACATCATCAACCGATGTCAGCTGCAGATTTGCTACACACCCAGTTGTAGCGCAACCCCTCTGCGGGAAAGTTCACTGTGTGAGCAGAAGAAGAGAATCTAGCAGAATGCTAGGGGCAAGAGCCCGCAACTTCTTGTTTATCCATCAACCACCTAGGGGAGGGATAAAAAATGAGAGATTGAAGAAGAGAAAGATGTGCGCTGAGAGAAAAAGTGAGGAAAAAGGGCTTTTTCAGAAAAACAGAGCCTGAGGGCCGAGTGATGTAAGAATCACAAATAAGAAAAGGGTGGGAAACAATACCTAGAGAAATAGGCTCTCTGTGCACGTCTGAGTGTCGTGCCTTTTTGTTTTATCTTGATTCTTGTTTTGAGTCGTTTCGAGTGTTACTCGATGTGTTTAGGTTGTTTACCTTTTGTTTTCCGTTGTTGAGTCGTAGTGCGATGTGTTCAGTCGTAGGCTTAATACCCCGGTCAAGAACTCATCTCTCAATTTCAAAAATAAAATCATTTTGCGCTCCGAGTGCCGTGCCGTTCTCCACATCTGTGCAAAACAAGATTCGTTCTTTCATAAAATCGCAGGGTTCAACCCAGGTCATGCGCGAACAGTAAAACCAGGACCTATCTGAAGCTATATAGGTTCCAGACTTCGAAGTAAAAGAAAAAAAAGAAAAATGTCGGGCATCTGAGTTTGTTTCAACTTCTGCAAGTTTTGTCATCGCATCCTGTATGTTCAGAATGAGCTGTGTGTTCAAAATTAAAAGAATACTGTGTTATGAGCCGTGTGTTTAGATCGAGCAGTGTTGTGTTATGAGTTGCGTGTTCAAAATTGAAATGTGTGAGCTGCGTGTTCAAAGTGGAATGTGTAAGCTGCGTGTTCAAAATGAAGTGAATGAGCTGTGTGTTCAGAAATGAAAATTTATGAGCTGCGTGTTCAGAATTAAGAATGAGCTGCGTGTTTAGAATTAAGAATGAGCTGCGTGCAAATGAAAATGTATGAGTTGCGTGTTCAGAATTGAAATGCGTGAGCTGCGTGTTCACAATGAAGTGAATGAGCTGTGTGTTCAGAAATGAAAATTTATGAGCTGCGTGTTCAGGATTAAGAATGAGCTGCGTGCAAATGAAAATGTATGAGCTGCGTGTTCAAAGTGGAATGTGTGAGCTGCGTGTTCAAAATGAAGTGAATGAGCTGTGTGTTCAGAATTAAGAATGAGCTGCGTGCAAATGAAAATGTATGAGCTGCGTGTTCAGAATTGAAATGTGTGAGCTGCGTGTTCAAAATGAAGTGAATGACTTGTGTTCAGAAATGAAAATTTATGACCTGCGTGTTCAGAATTAAGAATGAGCTGTGTGCAAATGAAAATGTATGAGCTGCGTGTTCAGAATTGAAATGTATGAGTTGCGTGTTCATAATGAAGTGAATGAGCCGTGTGTTCAGAAATGAAAATTTATGAGCTGCGTGTTCAGAATTAAGAATGAGCTGCGTGCAAATGAAAATGTATGAGCTGCGTGTTCAGGATTGAAATATGTGAGCTGCGTGTTCAAAATGAAGTGAATGAGCTGTGTGTTCAGAAATGAAAATTGATGAGCTGCGTGTTCAAAATAAAGTGAATGAGCTGTGTGTTCAGAAATGAAAATTTATGAGCTGCGTGTTCAGAACGAAGAATGAGCTGCGTGCCCGAAAAGGAGCTGTGTGCCCGAAATGAACTGTGTGTTCAGAATGAGTTGCGTGCCCCAAATATGCTGTGTGCCCCGAAATGAGCCGTGTGCTCGAAAAATGAGCTATGTGCCCCCAAGATGAGTTGTGTGCCCAAGATCTGCTGTGTGCCCAACATGAGCTGTGTGTCCGAGATGTGCTGCGTGCCCGAAATGTGCTGTGTGCTCAAAATGAGCTGTGTGCCCAAAATAAGCTGCGTGCCCGAAATGAGCTGTGTGCCCGAATGAGCGTTGTGACCAAAAGAGCTGTGTGCCCAGATAAACAGAGTGTTGTGCTTCGAGCTGCATGCCGAATGAACAGAATATTGTGTTGTGAGCCGTGTGCCAAACAAACAAAGTGTTGTGTTGTGAGCTGTGTGCCAAATGAATGGAATGCTATGTCGTAAGCTTTGTGCCAAGTCTTGCATGGTGCATGCATTTTATCGCGCTATTTTGCGCATTGCACTGTTTTGTGCAGTTTATCACTTGCGCTTTCTTGCGCATCGCACTGTTTTGTGCAGTTTATCACTCGTGCTTTCTTGCGCATCGCACTGTCTTGTGCATTCACTTTCACTTGCACTGTCTCGTGCACTTTGTTTTTTTGTATCATTCGCATTGTCTTGTGCACTCCCTGGTCTAGGAGACCTTAAATCCTCTGGTCTAGGAGACCTTAAATCCTGCATCTTTATTTGCACTGTTTGGTGCACTCTCCGGTCTAGAAGACCTTAAATCATCAAAAGGTGCAATTCCTTTGGTGTTTGTCGTGCCCGAACGACTTCCGGTGGTCTGGTATAGCCACCTGCTTGTGTTTGCGGTGAGTTCCTAGGAGACCAACTGAGACGGTGGAAACTAGAGTTCGAATGGCTCATGCCTAGAACGCAAAGGTTCTGGATTTCCGAGACTAAAGTCTGGTTTAAATACCCAAGGGTATATCCTCGGCTTGAAATCTATATGGCAGCCCCATAGATTGAGATAGCATGTGTATGCGCCTCAATTCTGGATACTGAACCAACCTAGTCTGTCACCCTGTTGGAGAATAGGGAAAGCTGTGACCATAGTCAGGGTGAAAAGAAGTACCTGCGGTTCAACCGAGAAGAAGCGAAAGATCCCCAGCAGCATGAGGTAAGTCATTGCCAATTGCCCCTGTAAGGTACCTTCACTTCCTAGTTATTACGTTGCATTTTAGCTACTACATTGCATTGCATATAGCATCTATCGCATGCATCTGCTGCATATCCATTGTATCGCCTGCATCCTTTCCATGTTAAGCTTAGTCTGGCATGGGCCCATACTTTTCACGTTAAAGCACGGTTATGAGATAATGTGTACGCGCCTATTGTTTAAGGGTGACGGCACCATTTCTGTGTTAGACGTGGTTTGTCTGTGTCCATGCCTTTTCTAGGCAAGATATGGTTTGGCCGCGCACCTTGTCCACTCCATCCATTGCATTTTAGCTATTACATTGCATTGTACATAGCATATACTGCATGCATTCACTGCATATCATTGTACCGCCTGCGCCTTTCCATGTTAAGCTTGGACTGGCATGTACCCATACTTTTCACGATAAAGCACGGTTATGAGATTATGTGCACACGCCTATTCCACTAAGGGAATTGTGGTTTGAGGGTGACGGCACCATTTCTATGTTAGACGTGGTTTGTTTGTGTCTATGCTTTTTTTTTTTCTAGGTAAGGTATGGTTTGGCCGCGTGCCTTATTCAATTCATCCATTGCATCCATTACATTGTATTTTAGTCTATTGCATCCAGCATTTAGGATCACGATCTTTCCTCAGCAGATCATTCCTCACTTATATCATGTTACCCGCTTACTTGTATTTTGTGTTCTGTCTATGACACATATAGTTCCGCATGTGTACGCGCCTATTCCACTAAGGAGATTGTGGTTTGAGGGTGCCGGCACCTTTTCTATGGTAGGCACGAAGTTCAATCTTGCATCTCCATCCCTTCATGATATTTGCGTGGTTTTGTACTGCTTCTGGTTTGATAATCTCAAATGCATTGCATATCATTTGCATTGTTTTCATAATATTGCATATCATTTTGCATTGCTCGCGCTATTTTGCGCACCCTTACCTGCACTTGTTAGTGTATTGCATCGCGCTATCTTGCGCATCTTATCAGCACTTGTTAGTGCATTGCATTGTATTCCGCATTGTTATGTGTCACACTTAGGTTGCATTGTCATGCGTCCCTTGACTTGCGTTGTTACGCACTTTTCGCTTGTATTGCCACGCATTGTTTCTAACGATATTGTACCTGTTGAGTTTCTTCCTCTTTCAGGCACGATATTGTATGTACGGTTCATTCGAAGCTAGTGCGACCAAACGAACCGGACAGGTATTGTATTCTCCGTGTGAGACGTAGCGAGAATTGTATAATTCTCTTACATTCTTACTGCATGAAATGTAGTTTGACTTGCATTCTTGCTTAAAGTTGTTGCATTTATTGTGTATATTTGCTTCATTACAGCTTTCTTCGCACGATCGCAAGTTATGTTCGGTCTCGTGCATGTCTTTTGCATCTTGCCCCTGTTTGCGGGCACATCTCTTTGATTATCTTGCCTGTTTGTCTAAGTCTTCGGCCTTGTCAAAAATGGGTCGTCTCTAGGCTTTGACATTTACTCCTGTCACTTATGACTTTCGAGTTCTGTCAAAGAGGGGCAACTATAGACACCCCATTTTTGACCAACCTTAAGACTCAGACATCATCGATTGAGCGCTCGGTGATTGCGCATGTTGTGCTCGTTTCGAGGTTTCGAAGGTTCGGCTGAGAGCCTTGCCTCCGAGCCTCAGAACTTTTTGTGCTTTGACTCGGTCTGCGGACCAGGTCTTGTTTTCTCTTCCCGGAGGGAGGGAGAGGTCCTGTAGACCATTTCTCAGTGGTCGTAGACTGCTTTTCGTGGTCATAGGCCATTGTTCCCGTTTGGAGACTAGTTTTTGGTTTTCGGAGCCATCGGTCGTGCGCCTCGGTTCAGGACCACTAAACATTCTCCGTTTGGCCCGGTTTTTGGTACACACCTTGTGTCCTTTGTCTAGAGGGACACTGTGGCCCGGGAGACCACTTTTGTGGTCGCACGCCACTTTCAGTGCTCAACAGCCAGTTTTCGGGGCACCCGGCTACACGTTTTGGCCCCCGAACCCTCGTTTTGCATCCGTCTTGGTTCATTTTTGGCATGGACCCTATTTTCATTGTTTGGAAGGTGGTACAAGGGTGGGAGACCACCTTTTCCCTTCATCGGCCGGTTTTCTTGACAGGAAGCTGGTTTCCTTGGTTTTTGGGCCACATTTACTGGTCTCCCACCATACCACTTGCTTGCATTTCATGTGGAGACCACCCTGGGAGGCTGCCGACCACTTGAACCTTTTGACCCTGGTCGGCCGACCACTTGAACCGGTCGGCCAGCTCCCGTCAGTTCTGTCTTAGTGAGTTGATTCCAGCTGTGCCAGCTGGGAGGCACAAACTGCATCCTCCATACACGTGTATGGAGGATGTTTGCCCTTGGTTTTAAGATTCTAGGAGAAGCTTTAGTCCCTCTTGTCTATAAAGGAAGGGCTCCCCTTCCTTGTAGAGGGTTCAAAAAAAAAAAAATTCGTCTAAGGCATACAAGACTTCTCCCTCTATATCTCTACATCCAAGCTCAAAAAGTGCATGGTTCTTGCACCTTTGCATACCATCTCCCAACCTAACCCCTCCACCATCACCCTAAGCATCTTGGAGGCCATTTTTAGAGGTTGAGAGGCTGTCTTTGTGGTCCAGAGGTTGCTGGTCCTTTTGTTCTACAAGGGTAACACACTTTCTCCCTTTTAAGGCTTTATTTTGCTTCATCTTTTAGCTATACTTGAAAGAATATTTGAGCTTCACTGTAAACTGAAAAAAGTCTTATTTTGAGGCCCTTAACATGTTTGTTTAAGATCATTTTTCTATTGGGGGTCATCTACCCCCTTGCATGCTTCATTTTACCATGTTTTGAGCCATGCCTTAGAGCATTTGTGTTGGCCTTTGTTTGGCCTTTTAGCCACTGAAATCCAGTGGATTTTTAGTGGCTAGCATACTATTTTTAGTGCCAAAATTAGAGAGGGGTGACCCTCTCTCTCCTTGTTTTGTTTTCTAGCATTTTTGGCCTTACAAAGGAGCCCTTATTTGCATGCTTCCAACCCATGTTTCAGGCCATTTTTGATGAGTTTTAGGACCTGCATAGGCTCTTTCCAGAGCTTTTTTTTCCATATTGGATGTCCATCTTGCATGTGTAGAATAACTCTCTTCATAGCATATCAAAGGAGCATCTCATTCTTGCATGAATTAACCATGTTTCAGTGGGTTTTTGGGCTTTATTTGGCATGTCATACCTCTTAATTTTGCTGGTTTAGTGGCCTCTTGATTGCCTCACATGCTTGTAGTGCAAATCCTCTTTACTAGCTTACATTGCATGCTATTTTGGCCTTTGATTCTAGCACTTTTTGGCCATGCCTTAAACTGATTTTGTGCATGTATTGGACTGCCTTAGCTCTGTTTTTGGGCCTCATGGTCAAATGATGTTTGCTATGCATGGTTGTAGTTCAATACCCTTGCCTAGCTTTGAGTTTTGAAGCCTATTGCATGCGTATTTTGAGGTGTTTCCATGTTTTGGCATCATTGTGAAACATATTTTAGAGCTTATATGTATGCCATGTTCCCATGTTTTCCACTCTTTAAATGTGTTTGAGAGTTATGCATGAATACCTCATTTTTGGACCATTGCATGAGCTTCATTTCCATGCTTTGCGAGCCATCATTTTAGTCCATATTTGCTACTGTTTTGGCCTGCATAGGGACTGTTTGGGGCTGGTTTGGCCATTTGAGAATTGCTTTGCATGCCTATAGTGTAATCCACTTCACTAGTTTCGGTATTTGGGCCATCTAGCATGCATTGTGTGAGGTGTTTGCATGATTCGGGACCATCTTGCATGTCATTTCAGAGCTGGAAAGTATGTGATTGTATGCCATATTTCATGCTTACCATGCTTTGGTGGAGTTGCACTTTGTGCCTTAGGTTTGGTCCCTTGCATTTGTGCATGTTTGCATGTGTGTTGTTGCTTCATTTTCATCATGTTTGGCCATTGATTTGGGTGTGGCCGAGGCCCATCCATCTTGGTTTAAGTCCATCTTGCATTGTGTATGCCATATAATCCATGTTGTTGCATGTTCGATCATTGCATTGAGTACGCCTTGTTCATAACATTGCGTATGTTAGTGCATTGTGTATGCATGCCATATAATCCATGTGCATTGAGTATGCTATTGATTAGTTCATAGCATTGTGTATGCCATTTGCATGCTTGCATGTCATCCTTTGCATGTTTAAATCACTTAGTCGCATTACATTTAGGATTGCATACTAGAGTTGCATTTTGTACATGCCATGCCATTCTATTTGTTGCATTATGTTTGGAGTAGGGTTTAGTCCAAACACGGGAAACGAGGAATGTTTCATACTCCAAGTGATCAAACATGCCTCGATTCCCGGTCACCGACACTCTTGACCATCCATGATGGAGTTGTTGGTTTTAGTTGTTTATATGTGCATTCATGTCCCATTGAGTCGTGCAATCCGACTCCTCAGCCATCATGCATCGAGATGCGTGATTGGTGGCACGAGGATCGAGGACTACACTCCCTGGAGCTTGTGCAATGATGGGGAGAGTGGTCATGCACACATATGTTGAAAATACTTTGTCATGCCCGTTTCTCGCTCTCTGTTGCAGCAAACCGGAAACCAGCAGCGAAAACTGGTCAGCAGCCTTCTGGAGCTTTGTACAGTGTTCTGGGACCAGTTGCAAATAGAGGCAAATCGGGGCATCGCGATGGATTTCCCAACAAAGCGACTTGAGCATGCATGCATCCCTATCATTCGAAACAGAGCTGAGGCAGTCCATTTTGTTTAATTTGCATGCTAGTTTCCTTACTTACTTAGTTAATTCGTTAATTAATTAATGTTGTGTAATAATTAGTTTAATTAGCTTAGATTAGCTAGTTTATTTTGTACTATTCATTCGGACCCTCCGAGGAGGGCAAATTTTGTAATAAGTGTGCGTGTGTGTGATGCATGTCTTCCAACCCCCATTTCTTTATCCCTTTTATTTACTAGCTTATGATGGTTAGTTTTAGGACATGTTTCAATTAGCATCCTTATGCTCGCATGTTTGCATCCATTCATCTGTCTTGTATGCACCGGGCTCGGCGCATCATACTAACTGCATCGTATTTCAATTCCAAGTTGAATGCGTGTTATCTGTAGCATCTCATATGACATTTTAGAATAGCCGAGCCTATCTTAGTTGCATTTTGTATGTGTTTCATTAGGCATTCTTGACATAGCTAGGATCATGCATTGATTTCTAACATAGCTTTTGTTTTGGCTTGGAGTACTCGGTAAGTGTTTATGCTTTAGCATCCTTGCATGTGTGTGAGTGACTGCCATGATAGCATGCTTACCATGACGCTATTTGCTTATGTGATATAACTACCTGAATGCCTATGGGTGAAGGTTGGGTTACTTGAATTGGGACAATTCATTGATTGCGAGTTTTAAGCCCACTTGAGAGTGGCAAATCACCATGTTTTCCAAGCCCACTTGAGGGTGGCAAAGTCCGTATTTTAGCCTACTCGCGAGTAGCAAACCGTTTTCAAAACGAATATGCAATGCTTTGTTCCAATTTAGGTAATCCAGTCTATACTTGTATGCTGTGCGCATCATATAGTAATTCTAGGTTAATAACCAGAATAAGGGCACATGTGTTTTCAAAAACAAGATATCATGCTTAGTAGTGGCCGATCTTTGATCGGGCGAGCGGGGGTGCTCATGAAATGACCTTCCCTAATCGTACCCAAGTTCCCGAGCCGAGGCAACTTTGGTGATGACGGACACGTGGCCTTAGGCACAAGTCAGGGTTTCCTAAATTCCCCCCCCCCCAAAATAAAATATTTAGGTGGCGACTCTGTATCTGGCAAAGCAGTCCATGTTTGGCACTTCTTTCTAAAAATCAGTTTTTCAAAACGATTTGCCAGATTTGGACTCTTTGGTGATTTATCAATCTCGCATTGCACTTTGCAAGATCAGATTAAGAACTGTGACATTTGAGTCCGAACTGTAGTGAGCCTAGTGAACAAAACCAGATTTTTTCCCGGGACGTTCGGACGTTCGAGCCTTAGATAACAATTGATATCAGAATAAGAGCTCTAGTATTTTTTTATTTAATAGTCTTAGAGTTGATCAATAACAACCATTATAGGAGTACAAATTATTGATGGTCACTCACCTTCCAATCCTTCATATTTTTCTGGAATTAACTATAGTTATTGAAAAAATAGAATGATGATATATATTCAAGGCACATATTAGGGTATGAAAAATTATTAAAAATGGTCCAAATATTCCTTTCAAAATTGTAGATACAAAGAAAGTCCCTAAAACAGAAGATGAATGAAATGAAAATGATATTAAAAGTATTTAAGAAAATGCTAAAGTCAAACATATATTATATTGTGCATTTGATCCTAACGAATTTAATAGAATTTTTGCATATGACACTGCAAAAGAAATTTGGGATAATTTAGAAGTCACGTAAGAAGGCACAAATCAAGTTACATAGTCACGTATTAGTATGCTTGTTCATAATTATGAATTGTTCAAAATAAAATCTGATGAATCTATTTCTCAAATGTTTACCAAATTTACTGATATTACAAATTCTTTGAAAAATGTTGATAAAGTATATACTAGTAGTGAAATGGTAAGAAAAATTCTCAGGTTCTTACCAAAGAATTAGGAATTGAAAATGACAACAATTCAGGAAATCAAGGATCTCAACACACTTGGTTTAGATAAACTTCTTGGGTCATTAATGATCCATGAGATTTTGATGACAATGACAAGTAGAAGAAAGGAATAGCATTCAAAATATTAACTCAAGAAAAAGATGAAGACGACAATAGCTCAAGTGATGAGGATGTTGACATTGCCATGGTCACTAAAATATTTAAAAATTTATTGAAAAGAGATAAACAATTTAAAAAATAATAACAATAAAAAAAAAAGATTTCCCAAAAAAATCATTTAATAAAGATGAAGAAAAGAAAGGCCAAATAATTTGTTATGAGTGTAAGAAACCGGATCACATTAAATATGATTGTACCAACCTAAAGAAGATGAAGCAAAAGAAGAGCTATGGCAGCATAGGGAGAAAGTGACTACAATAACTCAGATAATGTATCAAGCGACTCAGAAGTGGCAAATATTTGCTTCATGGGGATTGAAGATGATGAGGTAATCGAAAACTTTTTTTCCTATGAAAAATTGCTAGATATTGTTGAGTAACTTCATAAAGATTTTCAAAAGATAATTTCAAAAAATTCTGCTATTAAAAAATCAAATACTTTGCTTGTCAATGAAAATGAAAGTTTGAAAAAGAAAAATGATTCTTTGAAAAATACTTTAAATGATTTGAAAATTAAAAATAATTCTTTAAAAGAAAATATAGAAGATTTAAATAAAATAATTTTCAAATTCACACAGGGAAAAAAATTTAAATAAATTACTTAGAAATCAAATATGTGTTTTCAACAAACTGGTATTGGATACAAACCTCACAACAAACAAACTTTTTTATAAAAATTTCTTTGTTAAAACTTGCTCATCCAATAGCCCACATATTACTTGTCATTATTGTTTTAGAAAAAAAAAAAACATTTATTTTCATCCTAGCCTACAAGAAAAAATTATTATGAACAAACATGAGATGGGTTTCAAAATCAGATAATTCACAAACTAACAATCACGGATCCAAGAAGATATGGGTACCAAAATCAAATACTTGATTTTTTTTTATAGGTGTGCAACAAGGAAAAATCAGGAAAAGGAAAATGGTACTTGGAGAGTGGATGCTCAAGACACATGATCAGAGACAAATCAGTATTCACTACCTTATCTCTAAAAGATGATGGATGTGTAACATTTGGAGACAACAATAAAAGAAAAACCATCGGTGTAGGCAGTATTAATAAAAGTCCCTCTCCTATTATTGAAAATGTTTTACTTGTTGATAGATTGAAACACAACTTACTTAGTATTAGTTAATTGTGTGACAAGGGAAATAGAGTTATCTTTGAAAAATCTTTTTGCAAAATTGAAAATCTCAAAGATAATAAAACTTTGGGTGAATTACACTAACAGTCCCTATAGTTTGGGACTCGTGTCACTTTGGTCCCTAACTTTTTAATTGTGACATATTTGACCCTGAATTTTGAATCTTGTTCCAAATAAGGACAATTGAAAATATCATTGCTCAATTTTGAGGGCAAAGTCGTCAATTTGATTAAATATAAACTAATTTGGCAAAAATAAGTGTCAAAAAAATATTTTTGAATTTTTAAAAATAATTTCTACCCACCGAAGATAAAATTATGTAAAATTGATATATCTTTTAGACATTTATTTATTTATTTTTTTACCAAATTAATTTTTATTATGTGTTTGGATGATGATCATGTAATGAGTGATTGTTAGGCTTTTAATGTGTAATCGATATATTTAATATATGAAATATTTTTAGTTTTGAATTTTTTGATTTAATGGATTGGTTTAATAATTATATCAACGTTGTCGCCATATTTGATTTTTGAAAAAATAGAAACTAATTTAATGAGAATAAAAACAACCACTCATTGTATGATCATCTTCCAAACACATAATAAAAATTAATTTGATAAAAAAATAAATAAATGTTTTTAGTGGATAGAAATAATTTTTAAAAATTCAAAAATAGTTTTTTGACATTTATTTTTGTCAAATTAGTTTATATTTTATCAAATTGACGACTTTGCCCTTGAAATTGAGCAATGGTATCTTCAATTGTCCTTATTTAGAACAAGATTCAAAATTTAAGGTCAAATGTGTCATAATTAAAAAGTTAGGGACCAAAGTGATACAAGGCCTAAACTATAGGGACCTTTAGTGTAATTCATCCTAAAACTTTATTTGTCAACAGCATGAAAATCTTTATGTTTTTGATTTTTCTGATTTATTATCTTTTAATATTACATGTCTCTTTGCACTTAGTGATAATAATTGGTTGTGACATAGAAGACTTGGTCATGCTCACATGGATTTAATTTCAAAACTTTCTAATAAAATTTAGTCATTGGACTTCCTAAACATTCTTTTGAAAAAGATAAATAATGTAATGCATGCCAACAAGGAAAACAAGCTAGAGTTTCTTTTAAATCAAAAAATATTATTTCAACTTCTAAACCACAGCAACTATTACACATGGATTTGATTGGTCCTTTAAGGACACTTAGTCTTGGTGGCAAACAATACATTATTGTTGTAGTTAATGATTTCTCTATATTTACATGGGTTAAGTTCCTAGCTCATAAGGATGAAACTTTTCCAAACTTTTCAAAATTATGTAGGAAGCTTCAAAATGAAAAATGTTTTATTATTACAAGTTTTATTATTACAAGTATATGAACGGATGATGGTAGAGAACTTGAAAATGATTCTTTTGAAAAATTTTGTAATGAAAACGGTATAGACCATAATTTCTTGGCTCTTAAAACTCCTCAACAAAATGGAGTAGTTGAGAGAAACAATAGGACTCTAGAAAAGATGGCTAGAACCATGCTTTGTAAAAACTCTCTACCAAAATATTTTTGGGCCGAACCCATTCATACTGCTTGCTACATTGTAAATCGGGGTTATGATTAGACCAATTTTAAAGAAAACCCCATATGAGCTATGGAAAGGGAAAAAAACAAATGTAAGTCATTTTCACGCCTTTGGGTGTAAATGTTTTGTTTTGAACAACAACAAAAATAACTTGGGAAAATTTGATTCTAAATTCGATGAAGCTATTTTTCTTGATTATTCTTCAACAAGTAAATCATATCGTGTGTTTAACAAACGAACTTTAATTGTAGAAGAATCGACAAGAATATTGCAAGCAATGATGATGCAAATATTGAGCAAGAAATGAGAAACTTAGATATTTCCAAGACAACTGATGAATATTAAAAAGATGAACCAAAAGAATTTCATTAAGATCAATGTGGAGGTGTAGACACCCCATTTTTGACCGACCTTAAGACTTAGACGTCACCGATTGAGCGCTCGGTGATGTCGCATATTGTGCTCGTTCAGAAGTCCCAGAGTCGCGGCCGTGCGCCCTGCCTCCGAACTTCCGAATCCTTTTCTGTGCCTTGTCTCGGTTTGCGAACCAGACTCGATTTTCTCTGTTTTCTTTCCTGAGGGAAGGGAGTAGTCCTGTAGACTATCTCTCGGTGGCCGTGGGCTACATTTCGTGGCCGTAGGCCATTTTGCCCATTTCGGAGCCCGGTTCCCGGTTTTCGGAGCCGTCAGGCCGTGTGCCTCGGTTCGGGATCGCCCAACCGTCTCCGATTCCTCCGGTTCTTGGCAGGTACCTCTGTTTTGTCATAACAGGGCACACTGGGGCCCTTGATGCCCACTTCGTGGCCGTATGCCACTTTCGGTGCTTCCAGCCGGTTTTCGGGCCCCGAACCTCGCGGTTTGGCCCCCGAGCATTCATTTCGCCTCGGTTTTCTCCGGTTTTTGGCAGGTACCTCTGTTTTATCATTCCGAGGAACACTGGGGCCTCTGATACCCACTTCGCTGCTGAACACCACTTCCGGTGCCTACAGCCCATTTTCGGGACCTCGAATTGCGCGGTTTGGGCCCCGAGCGTTCATTTCTCATTAGTTTTTGTTCAATTTTGGCAGGTACCTCTGTTTCAACATTAGGAAGATCACTGGAGGGTAGGAGGCCAGCAATTATCCCAGATAACCAGTTTCGCTCCTCCGGCGCCCATTTTGCTCACTTCCGGGCTAATGTTGAACACCCTAGGCCCATTTTCTTCCAACCAAAGCTACATATCTGTGATCAGGGGACATGGGAGGACCCTAAAAACTACTGGTCGGCCAGCAACTGTGGATTTCATTTTTGAGCCCCTCCTTCAAGCTCTATGTTGTGGCTCCTGCTTCAGTGTTGCCAATTTCCGACCTTGGAACCTTGTTCTACACACCTGGGAGGACACCAAAAAGTGGTGGTCGGCCAGCAATTGTTACATTCATTTTTGAGCCTCTCCTTCAAGTTCTATGTTGTGGCTCCTGCTTCAGTGTTGCCAATTTCCGACCTTGGAACCTTATTCTACACACCTAGGAGGACACCAACACATGGTGGTCGGCCAGCAATTTTGTACTTCATTTTTGGGCCATGGCCGGCCGGCCAGGGTGAGTGGCTGGCCGACCAGGTGGGGTGGCCGGCCGGCCACCTCCCAGAAATTTACCTGGCCGGCCAGCTTTCTGCTTTCCAGCCCTTTCCAGCTGTCCGGATATTTTTCAAAATATCCCGGGCATCCGGGGGATATTTTGGGAGGGAAAGCTTGTATGCATTTCCCTCCCCTTTTACACCCTTTCTTGCCTATTTGAGGGCATGGCCTCCTTCTTTGTTGGGGTTAGACAAATTCCTCTCAAGACTCCATCTCCCTTTGATCTCATTTCCATAGCCAAAACCCTAAAAATTCTTCAAGTCCCTAGCCCATTCCTTCCTCAACCCCAAGCCTCACCTTCACCACTTCCATTCCAGCAGCAAGGGAGTGTTCCTCAGAGGCTTAGAAGCAACTTTCATCAAGGCAAGAGGAAGCAAAAGTGTAGTCTTCAAGGGTAAGTCTCAAAATCCATTTTTCTTGCATAATCTTGCTTCAAATCTTTACCCTACTTGTGATCTGTTTTGGGCTCTGACCCCTTCTGGTTTTGTGCTTATTTTGAGCCCCTGTACAACATTGTAGAAGGTCCCAACCTCATTTGGTGTCTCTATGATATACTTCCTTCAATATCACTCTTTATGCCATTAAATTGCATGCTTTGTTTGGATTATGTGTGATCTGTTTTCAAGCATGACATTAACTATGAGTGGGCTTATATTGAGTCCCTCTTCAACATTGAAGAAGGACTCCATCATGTTTGGTGGCTCTAGCATGCACTTCCTTTGAAATTCCTCCATTTTACCGTAAAATTGCATGATTAATTTGGCCTATTTGTGATCTGATTTGGAGCATGCAACATACTGTGATTGTGCTTATTTTGAGCCCCTCTCCAACATTGAAGAAGGGCTCAACCTGGTTTTAATGCTCTACATGCCACTTGTTTTGAATTCATGTTCTACTTCTGTTTTGCATGCTTTGTTAAGCTTATTTGGATTCGGATTTCAGCCTTCATCAGGCCTAGACAGAGCCTTATTTTTACCTATTTTTCATGTTTTGTTAAGGGCCTTAGGCCATTTGATGATTGGTTTTGGTACTTCATGTTATATCCTCCATATTTTCCGTAAAATTGCATGCTTTGTTAGGCTTGCTTAGCTACTGATTTGAGCCTTCATCAGGCTTAGATAATGTCTTAAAATGACCTATTCTTCATGTTTTGTTAAGTGTCCAAAGTTGTTTGATCATTGCTTATGGTACCTCATGTTGTAGCCCTTTATTGGCTCACTTTTGCATGCCATTTTAAGCATATCTACACACTGAATTAGAGGATCTCATCTACTGTAAATATGCATTTTTTTGGCCCCTCTTCAATTTTGTAGAACTGATTTTTCTGGTTTGAGCATTGTATATACTACTTGCTTTGTAATTCCCCTCTTTTTCCCCGTTTTTGCAAGCTATTTTTGCCATGCTTGTGGTTGTTATTTAGCTTTGTTTGTTACTAAAAAAATGCCATATTTGGGGCTGCCTTTCTACTGGTTTTCATGTCATGATCATGTTGTGCGTGTTTAGCATGGCTATAGGCCATTTCGGGTACTTAAAGTCACATTTCGGGATGATTTCACGCATTGGTTGTAATTTCGTATCATTTCGGGACTGTTTTCCCCTTCATTTAGGTGCTGAAATTTGGTTTGCATGCTTGCATATCATTTCCTGTGCTATTTCATGCCTTCGGGCCATGCCTCGGTTTGCGCGCCTGTGGGTACGCACTTCGAGGCACCTCTGTTTTACGCGACGGCATCTGATGTGAGTGTGGCTGAGGTCCACTCATGTTAGTATAAGCCCAATTTGCATTTCCGTCTCATTTTATCATCGCCTCGATGTGCGTGCCTGTGGGCACACATTTCGAGGCACTTCGGTTTTATCCGATTTCCACTTCATATCATCGCCTCGATGTGCGTGCCTGTGGGCACACATTTCGAGGCACTTCGATTTTATCCGATTTCCACTTCATATCATCGCCTCGATGTGCGTGCCTGTGGGCACACATTTCGAGGCACTTCGGTTTTATCCGATTTCTACTTCATATCATTGCCTCGGTATGCGCGCCTGTGGGCACGCATTTCGAGGCACTTCGGTTTTATCCGATTTCCCATTTTATCATTGCCTCGGTATGCGTGCCTGTGTGCACGCATTTCAAGGCACTTCGATTTCATCCGATTTCCATTTCATCATTGCCTCGGTATGCGCGCCTGTGCGCACGCATTTCGAGGCACTTCGGTTTTATCCGATTTGCATCTCACATCATGGCCTCGGTTTGCGTGCCCGCGTGCACGCTTTTCGAGGCAGCTCATTTTCATCTTACGGCCTCCCGTGTGAGAGTGGCTGAGGTCCTCTCACGTTGGTATAAGTCCATTCTGCATTCTGTATGTCATTTTCGCATCATTGCATTCCGTATGCCATTTTCTCGGTTTGCGTGCCCACGGGCACGCACTTCGAGACATCTCATTTTAGCCTCATTACATATCATTTCCATATCATTTTTGCATCCCGTATGCACCGCCTCAGTTTGCGTGCCCGTGGGCGCGCATTTCGAGGCACCTCTTTTTTATCCGACGGCCTCTTATGTGAGTGTGGCTGAGGTCCACTCGTGTTAGTGTAAGTCTAATTGCATTGTGTATGCCATTTCATGCCTTAGGGCCATCGCCTCGGTTTGCGCGCCCGTGTGCACGCATTTCGAGGCATCTCATTTTCATAGCATTGTGCATACTAGGCTGTATCTTAGTTGCATTTCATGCATATCATGCATATTGCATTGTGTTCGGAACAGGAGTTAGCCCGGACACGGGAAACGAGGCACGTTTCGCACTCCGAGTGACGGAACGGGTCTCAATTCCCAGTCACCGACACTCCGGATTACCCATGATGGAGTTAGGTTTTCATTGTAGCATTCATGTGCATTCATTCTATAGTGAGTTGTGCAATCCGATTCCTCGGCCATCATGCATCGGTATGCGTGATTGGTGGCACGAGGATCGAGGCATGCATATATTTGTGAAATACATTGCTATGCCCTTTTCCTGCTCTCTGTTGCAGCAAAATGGAGAATTGGCAACTTTTCAGAGTCGGGCACGCATTTCAAGAAACACTGCAAACAGAGGCTAAATTGGGCATCCCAGTGGATTTCCGCGCATGGCAGCCCAGCATACATCACTCCATTATCCGGAACGAAGCGAGGCAGCCCCTCCTGGCTTGCAAGCCAACTTTACAGCTTTCTTAGTTTAAATCTGTTAATTTAATTAGAAATCTGTATTATTCTTTCATTTCGGACTGTATTATTATTTATTCGGACCCTCTGCGCGAGGGCATAACTGTAATAAGTGTGGGTGAGTGTGATGTATGTCTTCCAACCCCCATTTCTTTCTCCCTTTTATTTACCCGCTTACGATGGTTAGATATAGGGCATATTTTAATTAGCATACAGTATGATAGCATGTTTGCATTCATTCATCTGTTTTGCACGCACCGGGCTCGACGCATCATACAAACTGTATTTGTATTTCAATTCCAAATTGAATACATGTTAGCTGTAGCATTTCATATCCCATGTTTAGAATAGCCGAGCCTGCTCTAGTTGCATTATTGCATGCGTTGCATTAGGCAATTCTGTATATTTAGGATCATGCATGATTTCTAATAAAGTTTCTGTTTTTGGCTCGGAGTACTCGGTAAGTTTTATGCTTTAGCATCCTTGCATGCGTGTGAGTGTTGCCATGAATAGCATGCTTGCCATGAGGCTATGTGCTTATGTGATATAACTGCCTTGAATGCCTGTGGGTGGAGGTTGAGTTACTTGGATTGGGACAATGCGTTGACTGTTTGTTTTAAGCCCACTAGATAGTGGCAAAATCATGTTTTCTAAGCCCACCTGAGGGTGGCAAATCCGCGTCTTAGCCTACCTGCGGGTAGCACCATCAAACCATTTTCAAACAAACAAACATGAAATGTTTCGTTCCAATTCAGGCGACTCAGTCTATACTTATTTGCTGCGAGCATCACATAGTAACCTAGGCTAATAATCGGAATAAGAGCATACAATGTTTTCAAAAACAGATATCATGGTTAGTAGAGGCCGGTCTTTGACCGGGCGAGCGGGGGTGCTCACGATGTGACCTTCCCCAATCGTACCCAAGTTCCCGAGCCAACTTTGGTGATGACGGACACGTGGCCTTCGGCACCGAGTCAGGGTTTCCTAAATTTCCCATTTTAAAAATATTTAGGTGGCGACTCTGTATCTGGCAAAGCAGTCCATGTTTGGCACTTCTTTCAAAAAAATCTGTTTTCAAAACGATTTGCCGGATTTGGACTATTTGGTTCAAGATTAAGAACCGTGACATTTGAGTCCTTGAACTGTAGTGACCCCAATATGAACAGAACGGGACTTAACACCTCCCGGGGCGTTCGGGGACGTCTACAGGAGGCAATCAGAATTTACCAAGGGAATGGAAATTTATACGGAATCATCCCATGGATCAAATTATAGGTGATCCTTCCAAAGGTATAATAACTCGAAACTCTCTTAGAAATATTTGTAGTAATTTAGCCTTTATTTCTCAAGTTGAACCTAAAACTTTTTCTGAAGTTGAAAATAATGAAAATTGAATTTTAGTAATGCAAGAAGAATTAAACCAATTCGAAAGAAACCAAGCTAGACTTTAGTCCCTCGACCTCAAAACCACTCCATCATTGGTATAAAATGGATTTTTCGAAACAAACTTGATGAATCCAGTATTATTATTAGAAATAAAGTTAGATTAGTTGCACAAGGATATAATCAAGAAGAATGTATTGATTTTGATGAAACTTTTGCAATTGTAGCAAGGTTAGAAGCCATTCATATGCTTTAGGATTTGCGTATTTTAAAGATTTTAAACTATATCAAATATATGTTAAAAGTGCTTTTCTTAATGGTTTATTTTAGAATAAGTTTACATTAAACAACCTCCTTACTTTGAAAATCATGATTTTTCAAATCATGTTTTTAAACTCTCAAAAGCTCTATATGGTTTGTAACAAGCACCTCGGGTATGGTATGAACACTTAAGCAAATTTTTGATTGAAAATGGTTTTACTAGAGCAAAGATTGACACAACACTTTTTGATAAAACAAAAAATAATGATTTTCTTATTGTACAAATATATGTAGATGATATTATATTTGGAGCTACTAATGAAAATTTGTGTGAGAAATTTGCTAAATACATGCAAGGTGAGTTCGAAATAAGCGTGATAGGTGAACTAAAATATTTTCTCGGATTTCAAATCAAGCAAACAAAAGATGGGATTTTCATTAACCAATCCAAGTACACAAAAAAACTACTTAAGAAATATGGATTGGAAAACACAAAACCAATGGGAACTCCAATGAGTCCGTCAATAAAGCTTGACAAAGATGAAAACGGTAAGCCGGTAGATAAGAAGAGATACCAAGGTATGATTGGATCATTACTCTATCTTACGACAAATAGGCCAAATATAATGTTTAGTATATGCATGTATGCTAGATTTCATTCTAATCCAAAAGAATCACACTTATCTGCTATTAAATGAATTTTTAGATATTGCCGGTACTAAAAACTTGGGGTTATTATATCCTAAAGGTGTCCCATTTAAACTAATTGATTTTTCGGATGCTGACTATGTTGGTAGTTTAGTAGACTGAAAAAGCACCAATGGAACTTGTTAATTTCTAGGACTTGCTTTAGTATCTTGGTTTAATAAGAAGCAAAACTCAGTTGCTTTAACCACTGCTAAACCTGAATATATAGCAGTTGGAAGTTGTCGTGCTCAAATATTATGGATGAAATAGCAATTAGAGGATTTTAATTTCCATTATGATTATATTCCTATTAAATGTGATAACACAAGTGCAATAAATTTGACTAAGAATCCAATTCAACACTCTCAAACTAAACACATTGAGATTACTCATCATTTTATACGAGATCATGTTCAAAAGGGGGATATTGAGCTTGAATTTATAAATACTGACAAGCAATTGATAGACATTTTCTGTGATGACCCAGATTTTTTTTTTTTTTAAAATAGTCAGTGCATAATTTAATTGAGCAAATTTTCGGATTTGACTGTTATGTAAATTCTGTGCAAAAATAGTTCGGTTTTGTATTTTTTAAAAATATTTCTCGTTCTTAGAAAATTATGAAATTTTTATATGTTGTTCACATACGAGTCTAGAACGTTGGGTAAAAATTTCAGAATTTATTGAAGAGTATTTTTTTTATGAAAATTTGTGGATTGATCGGTGTTCGGTCTAGTGTATAGCAAAATTTTGTTATTTAATTTTGAAAGTTCAGACCATGACTTGAGATAAATTTGTTGGGTCTATTTTGGTATATAATTGGGCCATGTTTGGCTTATGGGTGGGAATTTAATTCAAGATCCATGGCTTGGATTCAATTTAATTTGAGTTTGTTTATGACTCATCTTTAACAGTTTGATCCCTTTTAATTACGTGATTGGTAGTGACCATATTGGGAGTTGTAATTATTTATTATATATTGTTATACTATATATTTGAAAGTTGAATTTATGGTGTGTACCATACAGTGAAAAATTATATATTTTGTAGTGAATGAAAATGTGTGTATATTTTGTGGTGCACAAAATATTATATTTTGTTGTATACAAAAATATTATATTTTTGTGATGAGATAAAATTATATCATTTTATGATTTGTGATATAAATTTTATGATATTATTACAAAAATAGGTTTATATATATATATATATATATTGGGGAAAGAGAACAACCCACGTGTAACGCCCTCAAAATAAACCCATAAATCATACATTCGTGACATCCATAAGCATAAGAGAAATAAACATATTTCCATTCATCAGAGTATTTAATCCAAAGGTATTACATGTTGACAACAACAGTAAATGCCCTACGGGTTTACAACTTTCCAAGCCAACACTTGGTTACAAAAAAGAGAGTACTAACTCAAAACATAAAATAAGCCCTTGGCTTGAATTACATGTAATACACAAAATAATTACAAAAGTTAGCCTTCAGCTTCTAAAACCTCCCAAGCTAAGTCCTTGGAGGTGGCATATCACCTGCACCTGAAAATGATATCCCATATAGGGTGAGCCAACGCCCAGTAGAGATATGCTAAACATAATATGAACAATGACTAAAACATGAGCACTCGATAAATGTTAACACTGGTCAACCAACTTACAACACCATCCAATCCCATGACAAATATGTCCATGTTCATTTTACTTTCCTTTACTTAACAGATTTTCAATTCATAAACATGGCTCAGAACCTGGCCAAACAATTTAAATGAGATTATATCTCATATCAATAATACTTCAATTTCTAATGAAATAGTAACTCATAAATAAACGCTTTCATACTTCACAATAGATACATATATTTGCTGTATCCATGTCATACAACAATACTTCCATACTTCATAAATGATACACAGATTTGTTGTATCAATGGAGTCCATCCCCTATCTCCTCCTAAATAACATCCGGTTTAGGAGTCCATCCCCTATCTTCCCCTAAAGCGTGGAGTACATCCCCTATCTCCTCCCACACAAAACAATGTATGTAAACAATTATCATATACACGATCAATCAATACACAGATTCGATGTATTATTCCAACCGTCATATTCAATGACATATTCAACGTGATTAGTTTCAGTTTTCCCTAATCAACATACAGTGTCTACAACAATCACAACTATCCTCCACCGATAGCCCAAAGCAATTATTTCTAAACAGATAATAAATGCATCAACAGATACAAAAGTGAGTGATTAATCAATCCAACTCCACCATTCTTTCTCATAAGTTCCCAATTCCACTATTTCACAATGAAAGTCATTAATTACACTAATGACCCAATAAAACCCAAATATGGCATTTTTTCCCATTTCTCCCAATATTGACCCAACGGTCCAAATATCATCACTAGATCTCAATAACTTCATTTTAAGGCTCAAATACACATATATAGCTCAATGGAATGAAAAACCCTCTTTTTACATTTTGAGGTTTGAAACCCTAACTCCCAAACTTTCCCAACTACAACATTACATCAAAATGAATACAAGTTTATGTCAAAGACCATAAATATGAGTAGTTATCCCTACCTCAAATTCGGAGCCCAAAAGAGAAGGTGAAGAAAATCGAAAGTGCTCCAAATCCCAACATTTTCAGATTGATAGGTAGCCCAAGAAAAGCTCTACACTTTTTACAAAGGGACTAAGGTAGAAGATCACTCAAACTAGATCAAACCTTAGAGAGAAGGTGAAGTGTAGTGAGAGAAGCTCTCAAATTAGGTTTTGAAAAGTAAGAGAGAGAGTGAGAGTTGAACAAGTGATCTAAAATGACCCAGCTGCCAACTGATATACGTATGACCCGTTCGAGCGGAGAATAGGACGCCCGAGCGTCAAACACAAAAACTTAACCCGCTCAAGCGTAAAAATACCCGCTCGAGCTCAAAAAGGAACCCGCTTGAGCGTAGATTACACTCTTCCAGTACTTTTACAGACATCGAACACCCGCTCGAGTGCAAGGATACCCGCTCGAGCGTAAGTAAATCCGCTCGAGCATGAAAAACACTTCTGCAGTACTTTTGCAGACGCACAAGATGCTGAAAGTGTGCAAACTCCGCTCGAGCACGAAGGGATCTATTCGAGCGGACCACCAAAAATCTGGGCAACAAGAAATGGGACTAAAGCTCAACCAACCTGTTCGAAACATGCCCAAGACATTTCTAAACTCCAATCCAAAGCATTAAAGGACGGAAATGAAATACAGACGACAACAACTATCAACGGAACCGAGTCCGGAATACAGTAAATAAGGAAGGAAAAACCCGGATCGCTATACACGTGGGATTGTCTCCTCCCATCCCATCCCTCTTGATTTCACTTTCATCCATGCCTTCACTTTCCCAACTCTTCATTTTCTTTTGTTGACTCTTATTTTCGGCAGAAAAGAGAGAGGAGAGGCTCTGCCTCTCTCTCAAACATTTGAACAAAATAATTTTGGTTCATGTTTTACAATATTGGAGTTAGATCGAGTTAGATTTCGGAAAAAGTTTCGTAAATGAAAGTCGAAGAGCTCATCATGATCTTCGCAATGGTAGTCTCGGATTCATGATTGGGCAAGATTTTTCTTCCAGATCTGCTCTTCTTCATATTGAGGTAGGGACTTTCTTCATATTTTTACATTAAAGCTATGTTAGGGTCATTTTGAAAAAATATATCATTATAAGAGGTATTGCATATATATATATATATATATTTTCAGATTTTTGTTTGGTAATTTTTTGAAGAAAAATTATGTGGAAATGTTAAGAATATTGGCATTTTAAGATTGATTTGGGAAAATCATTTTGTGTTGATAATTTTGCTAAGAAATCCAAAAATAAAATTTAATAGTTGGTTGGATTGTCTCTTCATCATATTATGATTAGATGATTTATTCTGAGAAATAAAAAGTTGAATTTTTTTTTTTTTTTATCTTTGATTTGGAATTTATTTTTGAGAAAAATAAATTAATGTTGAGGAATATGGAGTAAATGCTTAAGTAGGAATTATAGAGTTGCTTTGGGATTAAAAACTCTAAAAGTGTTACATTCATGATATTTTATAAAAGATAATATGTTGATGATTAAGTTGTGTTCATTTTTATGAAAATAAAAATGTGAAATGTGGACTTTCAAACTCATAACCTTGAAAATGTTACTATTGGGCATATTTCATAATTTTATATATAAATATCATGTTGGTTAAGTAATTTTAGAAAAAAGTTGTGAAATTGTTATTGGTAGAGAATTTGGTAAAAATATTACCTCTTTAAATAGCTTGGCATGAAAAATGGTTATGTTGAAATATAGTTATGTTTGAGGGATGAGGCATGTGAAGTTAGGTTTGGTATTATTAATTTGAAATTTTTTGAATATAATAAACTTACTAATTTAGTGGATTAAATTAGTTTTGGTTAAAAGGTTATATCCGTTATGGTTAAAAGTGTATTATTAAGATTATATCATAACTTTTGACATAGTAGAATGAAAATGGTAATATTTAATAAGTAGGGATTTCCTTTGAGTTATATATATGTTTTTGCAAGATCTAGATGATTTTCAAAATCATCCTTTGATTTGTTTTGAAAATTGATTGTTGATTCAAGAAGATGAGAGATTTTTTTGAAAGTGGGTTTACTTTCTTGTTCTTTTTAAAATAGAAATTGAGGGTTTTGAACTATGAGGATTGAAGAGAGATGTTTTTGGTGACTTTCTTTCAACAAATGAAGATGAGTGGTTTTGGTGAGAAAACCTAGAAATTGGGAGTTTTTAAGAAATATGTTGACAATCTTTAAAGATGTTATATTTATTTTGTGTGCCAAAATAAATGATGTCTGAAAAGTTGTTTATTTGTTTACATATAAATGATGGTTTTCATAGAATATGAGAATTGTTGAAGTTTTGGAAATTGTTGTTCAAAATTTTGATGTAGTTTTGAAGTGACTAAATGGTTGAGATTACTCTAAGTGTGAGAATTATGTTGTCCCATAGATGAATTGGAATAAAAGTATTTACATTCATCTTGAGAAATTATATTGAAATGAGAAATGAGAATTTTGATCACAATGGGAATATTGTGTGGAAGTATTGAAAATGGAAGAAATATTGCATTGTATTATTAATCATTGCATTGGCATATCAATTTATTTGATAATGATGAGTTTTGAAATTTGATTTGAAAACTTTGCATTGAGAAATGAATATTGGGAAACAAGTTTTTATGAAATGTTTTTGGGGTAAATATGGTGGTAAGTCTTGAAAGGTGGTGTAGATGAATTTGATTAAGTTGGCTTATGTGTCCTTGGTGAAAGACTAGAAAACTGCGCGAATAGGTGTCGAGCCTTCCAGTTAATACTGGTAAAAATGATAGATTACAAGTATCAAGCCTTCCAATTAATACTGGTAAAAATGACAAATTGGTAGTACTTGTATAGTCTACTTGCAGACACCAGCCTAGGGATTACCTGAGTCGTATTTACCACATTGGAATTCTATTGAAATTGTTGAATTAATGTGTTTTCAAATTGGCATTGCGCACAAGATTTTCAAAAGATGAGAAAAATATTTTGAGCATGACATGGCATATGCATTCATCTCATAAGATTGTATAAAATGTATTTAATGCTTTTTTTAGATGTCATTTTGAATTGTTTAATTATTTGATTCAATTGACAAATGGATAATTGAATAAATTGAAAAGGATGTCATGTTGCATTTGAGACATGCTTATTTATTTAAGTTAACTAGTTGTGGTTCATTAAATGAATTGGATCAAAGAGTTTATGTAATAGAATCATATGATTTTGACATGATATGATTTTACGTAAATGTATGAGTACCTTTATACCCGCATAATGTTTTAATATGAGATTGTTTGGTGAGCTAGTGGTTGCTCATCCCTTGCCTGTACATGTGTACAGGAAATGCTTTTTGGATTTGAAGATCAAACAATGGGTTTTACCATTTCATAAGTGTAATGTAGTGATGGATTGTACTACTTCATTTGCTTGTTTGGCTGAGTGCTATTTTTTTTGTAAAGAGTAGTGTCCTCTCTTTTGTTGTAAGCCTCAGGGCATTCCTTTTATTCATATGTAAATGTCTTTATTGTATCACGAGAGGGAATATGTATATTTAATTATTCATCATTTCATCCAACGATGAATTGTCATTTGTAAATGTCATGCCCCACTTTTTATGGTAACGGATACCATTACCAAATCCTTTATTATAATACAATTTCAGAGATCATGTACGGAAATTCAATACAATAATGAGTACTATTCTTAAAGGTTCTCTCATTTGAATAAGAAGTGAATGCAACATGAGTTAAAAATAAATAAATAAATTGCCCATAGGCTTACATCTTTTAAATTAAAAGAAAGGGTTTAACCCTTTTACATCAATGGCATTCCGCCTACAAACAAAAAGGCCCCGTGGCCAACACATAAAGAAGATCCTCGATCTTGAAACCCTTCTCGACGTTCACCTGAAAAAAGATTAGCAACATGGGATGAACATAAAGTCCAGTAGGGATCCCAATATGATCATAAACAATAACAACATACTGATAGCTATTGTAGACACCCCATTTTTGACCGTCCTCAAGATTTGGACGTCATCGCCTGGACACCCGGTGATTATCCATGATTGTGTTCGTCTCGAGTTCCCGGAGGCCTCGACAGCGTGCCTCGTCTCAGGACCTCTTGACTCGACTGCTTCGTGTTCGGTTTTGGCACCAAACACTTGTGTTTTTGCCTTCAAGGGTAGGGAGAGGCTTGTTAGCCATCCCTGAAGCCCACCGGCTGCCCCACACCTCCACCGGCACCCCCTAGTGGCCACCGGCACTTATTTCTCAAAACCTTTGGCCGGTCGGCACTGTATTCTGCCGACCGGCACTTTTTTGTGCCGGTGACTGTTTTGGCTGGCCGGTGTGACCCCTTTGCACCCCCAGGGATGGTGCATCCCAGCTGTGACAGCTGGAATGCACTATCACCACTCCCCATGCCCGGGTTTGCACCCTTTGCACCCTTGAACCCCATAAACCTTCTAGAAGGTTGAACCCTTGGCCAAGCTTCTTGGAGAAGCTTGGCCAGCTGTCTTAGCTTCCCTTGGAAGCCAAGACCCTCTTGCACCTCTTGAACCCCCCTCTCTTTGCTTAGCCATTAAGTTAAGAGCCTTATTTTGTCTATATAAGGAGGCTTCTCTCCCTTTGATGGGGGTTAGCCACTTTAGACCTAAAAAACCAGAGCTCACACACATATCTCTGATATACATCCATATATATCTATACTTCTATATCTATCATCCTTGTGTGTGTGTTTTAGGCCCAAAAAGTGTGGTTTTACCTCATTTTTGCACCTTTACACACACTACTACACCTTAATCCGAGATTAGGAGGCTTGGAGGTTTGTTTTGTGTGATCTTGGACTGATTTTGATCAATCAAAGAGGGCTGGACCTTTTGTTCTTCAAAGGATCTTCAAGGGTAAGAACATTACTTTAGATTCCCCATTCTTGCAACTACTTTCTACCCCTTTTGCTTTGTGATTTTGGATTTGTGTTTAACATAAAAAAAACCTTGTTTTTACTTGCTCAAGAACTTTCATTAAGGTCACTTTTGTATTTGAGTGAAGCCTCACTCTTTTAGGCCTTGTTTTGGTCTCTTTTGTGCCTTTACTTTGAGCATATTTTTACTTGGTGTGTTTGGTCTTCTCACCACTGAAAACTAGTGTGTTTTCAGTGGTGAGGAAGTTGGTTTCAAGTCTCAAATAGGGGAGGGATACCCCTCTCCCCTTTGTCCCTCTTTGGTCTCCTTTTTTGGCTCATGAGGTAGCATGTGTGCATGCTTGCATTTGGCTTGATTTCAGAGTTTTTTTAAGTGTTTTGGAGCATGTTTAACCTCTGTTTTGGGTCGGATTTGTGGCCTCTAGCATGCCTCTCATACTTGCTTTGAAATGCTCTTTTATGCCTAAAAGCATGTCATGCATTTAGGCCATGTTTCTTGCATATCTTAGCTTGGTTCTATGAGGGTATTAGCATTATATTACCATGTATAAGGGTTGTAAGCCATTGATTTTGCCATGTATAGTGTGCTTGACATGGTTGCTTTGCATTTTAGGCTTGTAAGCCTTATGCATTTTGGTTCCTAGCATGTTCAACCTTGATCATCCTCATGATTTGGCATCATTTGTGACCTTATTTCAGTCCATAAATCATGTGTGTATGTTTACATATGTGACTATTTTCATGTGTGTCCTTTTGTGCCTAAGAGTAGGCCTTATGCATGCTTGTATGCTTAATGCATTTTGGGGGTGCTATGTGAGGGGATTTGGGTGTCATTTTACATGATAAAAGTCTGTTTTTGGTTGTTAGACTCATGCCATGAGTGGTTGTGTTAGTGGTAGTAAGATGCTCTTTTGGTGCCTTAGGTTTAGGCCCATGAACTTGCATGTTTATATAGCATTTTGGTCACCATTTATGGCTTGTTTTGCCACTGTTTTGGGGTGGTTTGAGGGCTGCCCCATTGAAGTTAAGTCCATCATTGCATCCTTGCATCATGTTGGTTGCATGATTGATTGATGAGGTTTTGTCACATTCTAACTCTATTGCATAATTGGCCTAGTTTCCATCATATTAGCACCTTGAGCACTCTAGCATTTTGCATGCTTAATATGATAGTTGTTTAAAGCACTTGGTGTGTTTGCATTCTAATCCTCATGTTGCATTCATTTGAGGTATGTTGCATACATGCATTCCATGGCTTGGCTTGGGGTTGTCAAGCCAAGCATAAAGGTTGAGATGAGTTCACACTTTAAGTGGTGTAACTTGTCTCAACTTTTGGTCACCAAGACCTTTGATCCATACATGATAAGGTTTTGGTCTCATTTGTGTGTTTGCATGCATTGACATTAAAGTGCAACCTTGGTTCCTTAGGCTATCATGCACCAAGGTGCACAATTGATGGCCCTAGAACCAAGAGCCATGTTTCCTTGAGTCCCACACATGATAGGGAGCATTGGCCATGCATAAATATGCTCAAAAATCCACACCATGCACTGTCTGTCTGCTGTTGCTGTCAAACTGTCTTCTGCAGGAATTTTGTGCCGACCGGCAGGAAAGAGTGCCGACCGGCACTGTATGTCTGGCCGATAGACCTTTTTGCAGCCGGTGGCCACCACAAGCAGCCGGTGGAAGTTTCCTCCAGCCGGTGGCACTCAGAAGAACACAAGGAAGGTATTCTGGGACTCTGGGAATTTTTGGAGAGGCAGGACAGTAAAAAACAGAGGCGGCAGTGGCACGGTGTAGGCTTTTCCGGGCAAGTCGCAACGAGCATGCATCATTCGTGCATCCCGAGGCAGGGCTGAGGCCTCCTTTCTTTTATTTACTTGATTTAATTTTAGTAATTAGAATTTTGTAATAATTCATTCATTTATTCTTTGGACTGTATTATTATTTTTGGTCCCTCCGAGCGAGGGCAAAATTGTAATAAGTGTGTGTGAGTGGGTGTATGTCTTCCAAACCCCCATTTCTTTCTATCCCTTTTATTTACCTGCTTACGATGGTAGATTAGGGCACGTCTATTTTAGCATACCTTATGCAATGCATGCGTGCATTCATGCATTTGTTTACATGCACCGGGCTCGGTACATCATACAAACCGCATTGCAATTTTCAATTCCAAATTGAATACGTGCTATTCGCACATTTCATATGCCATGTTTAGGGTTAGCCGAGCCTACTCTAGATTGCATCTATGCTTGTGTCGCATTAGCCACTTAACATGAACTAGGCCATGCATGTTTGCTAACCGGGTTATTGTTTCTGGCACGGAGTACGATGTAAGTTTTTGCGCTTTAGCATATCGCATGCGTGTGAATGTTTGCCATGACGGTATGATTGCCATGCGGCTAAATGCTTATGTGTTATAAACTGTTTGAATGCCTGTGGGTGGAGGTTGGATTACTTGAGTTGGGAATACTCATTGAAATCCGTGTTTTAGCCTACTCGCGAGTAGCAATTTCAAACTATTTTCCAAACAAAACGGATATGCAATGCTTATTTCCAAATTAGGCGATCTAGTCTATACTTGTTTGCTGTGCGCATAACATAGTAATTCTAGGCTAATAACCGGTATAAGAGCATGTAATGTTTTCAAAATCGGATATCACGGTTAGTAGAGGCCGGTCTTCGGACCGGGCGAAAGGGGGTGCTCATAGCTGACCTTCCCCGATCGTACCCAAGCTCCCGAGCCGAGACATTTGGTGATGACGGACACGTGGCCTTCGGCACCGAGTCAGGGTTTCCTAAATTTCCCATTTTAAAATATTTAGGTGGCGACTCTGTAATCTGGCAAAGCAGTCCATGTTTGGCACTACTTTTCAAAAAATCTGTTTTTCTTCAAAACGATTTGCCAGAGTTGGACTCTTTGGTTCAGATTTAGAACCGTAACCCAAAGGGAGTCCGAACTGTAGCGAGGTCCCACGCGGGCGTTGTTACAGTTTCTGGCGACTCTGCTGGGGAATTTGGAGAGCTTGACTCGAACTCGTGATATCCTGTTTTGATTTCACTTATGTGTTTCTTTGCATTGCACGTGCATTGGTGCGCCTAGGACACCGTGTTTGCCATATGCCATTCCTGAACGATTTGCCGGAGGCTTGTCTTGTCAAGGCATGTCCGTAAGGCTGATCGGCTCTGGGCTCTGACAGCATGGGAACACAAACCCCGGTTTTAACGGGGCACCCTTTTTGACCATTCGACCTAGTGCATATTCGGGATCCATAGTGACTATTCCAAACTAGGACAGGTTGCTTACCCGATATAAGTTGTTTGAAACCGCTGTGTGCGTAGTGAACCCTAGCTCCTGACAAAATAGGACAGGGAAACCCTACCCCAACATAGGGGTGTATTGGCTCTCTTTTACATGCTATGTGCTTTTGGAGTGTGTCTCTACAGGGAAATACGTGTATCAGTTTGCAAGACTAGGCATCAGGCCTGAGGGCACCGACAGCAGTGTTGTTGAGAATCAGTTATCTGTGGGTATCCGATTCAGACTTTGGGGCAGAGATTCAGAAACATTGATCAGTGTTTGAGAAACAGTGTACCCGGGTTATGGCTATATATTATAATCCCAACCGTGTGTTGTGTGTTTATTTATTTTACGCCGTTATGCTGTCCGATTGTCTGTTTATTTATACGCTTTATTTATCTTTTACTAGGTAGTTGAGCACCATTGCTTCTAACCCAGTAGATATTCCCCAAGCACCCTGGATCAGAGGTCGTCGGCTCCATCGATCTGAGGATCTGATAGACGGACAACCAGTGCACTGTTCACTACCCCCGGTTACTAGACGGAGGTCAGCTAGACAAAAGGCACCAGTTCAGCATTCAGTACAGAGGGCTTTGTCTACCCCACCTGTGTACAGTAGGGATCAGGACTCCGCTCCTCCCACAGAAAGGGAACATACACCGATAACTCAGTCAGAGCAAGGCAGTATGGCTAGTTTAGAAGAGATGGTGCGCCACCTTCAAGAAAGCATGAAAGCAATGCAGCAAGATGCTGTCCGACAGGCAGAATTTTCCAGACAACAGGCAGAGACAATAGCCAGGCTAGAGCAGCAGACCGGAGCATCTGCTTCACATCAAGTTCCTCCCCCGCCAGGAGTTCCTAACGTCGGGGAGACAGCCAATGTTCAAACTGATACAGAGCTGCCCACAGGACCACCCCCACCCCCAATCCTACCTCAAATCCAACCTCAGCTGTCAAAAACACCTACCAACCTACCGGACTCTCCCTTTGAGTTCGAGACTGATCCTACCGCACTGAAGTTGAGCAAGCTTGAAAAGCTGTTCAAGAGATCACAGGGGTCAAGACTATCCCTGATATTGAAGATGGATACACCGATGCAGCTGTGACGCTGCCCGACAGATTCAAAATGCCTCATATTGATCGGTTTGACGGGTCCGGGGACCCCATGGTGCACTTGAGATTGTTTTCAGATGTCCTAAGGCCAATGGGCCTCAGTAGGCTTCAGAAGTTGTCTTTATTTGGCCGGACCCTGTCAGGTGTGGCGGCCATTTGGTATGCCAAGTTGGAAGATGACGTCAAGAGGAATTGGGACGAAATGGCTGAGGCCTTCATCGCACAGTATTCGTATAATACACAGATTGAGATTACGACCCGTGATCTCGAGACGACTAGGCAAGAGCCTAAGGAGAGTTTTTCAGAGTTTGTAACCAGGTGGAGGGCCAAGGCTTCGATGATGGCCTTGAGGCCTACGGACAAAGACCAGATTCGGATGATTGTGCGCAATCTTCAACCGAAATTGATGCAAAAGATGATAGTACTTCCCTTTCCTACTTTTTCTGACCTTCATGAAATGGGGGTACAGATTGAGGATGCTTTGAAACAAGGCTTGATTGATAACGACCGGGAGCAACCCCGACGAACTTTCAATCGTGGTAGCAATGCAGGCCCGAGTGGCACTACTACTACGAGAGCCACCGAAGTAAGCATGGTCACCGCCAACCCCCTCAAAGAAATACGGCAGCTGCGCCATTTTCCGGCGCGTCCGGAAGCAACCCACAAACAACCAAATACCCACCCAGAAACACCCGAAACTTCGCCCACTATATATGCCCCTATCCAAAGCTCTGGGGGTTTTGATCAGAAAAGGGCACTGAAGCCCCTGGAGCCGCGGCCCCTACCCGAAAAACTCCCCCTACCCATAACCCAGCCAAGTACTGCGCGTTTCACCAACAGCACGGTCACGACACCGACCAGTGCTTTCGGTTACGTCATGAGATTCAAGATCTCATTGATAATGGGGTGATCCTGCCTCCTGAAAAACCCAATGTTACCACAAACCCTCTCCCCACACATAACCAAGCTCCACCGCCCAAAAGACTTAATTTCATCCATATTGGGGACGTGTCCTACGACCCTAGTATCTATATCACACCTACCCACCTCCCTAAACCAGAAGTATTTCTTCCTGATTGCACCGCCTTGTGCATGATGGACGTCTCCGAAACCCAACCGAAACCAGTGGTGGTGACCATCGAGAATAGGAGAGAGGAGATCCCAAAGGAAAAGAGGATTGTTGGGTCAGAATCTGCGGGATTTGGAATTTGCGTCAAGGAAACGTATAGTCCGGGTGACTACATTTCATCAGTAGGCCAAGATGGGCCCAAAGTAGAATTGCCAACAGAAGGAGAATTGTGTATGATTCACGGAGATAGTTTGGGGCAGGGAACAGATGATGTAACGGCTGTGGGGGAGGACCTGGCCGATCTCCAGTTTTACAGTGACCAAGACCCAGAGGATGCGACAGTCGCATGGTTTGATTATGAGAATTCAGCAGAAGTTACCGGGTGGTTGGACGATCAACCTGATGTGATAGGAGAATTTCAGGCAGAGCAGGGCCTAGTAGGGGCGAGAATATCAGTAACGGCCGGGAGGGTCGAAGAGCAGAACACATCGCCGGGGGGCGCCGGTGTCGAGAATTTCGCCCAAGATTGGAACATTTTGAGTGCGGAGATGATTGAACAGTCAGTCATGCCAGAACAAGCAAGTTTTGAAGATTCCGAGAGAATCAGGAAAGCAAAGGCCCATGTGGGAGTTGAAACTGCTGTGTGCATAGGAACCGAGAATACTGCAGGTATGTGGATGAAAGGTGCTGCGAGCACAAGAACAGCTGTACCAGAGCCGGACAGGTGTCTGTCGGCTGCTGATGGAATGTGGTGGGAAGACGAAGATTTATGTCTTGCTCACACCGACGAAGATTGGGGGAATAACCAACCTGATAACACTTGGTACCTCGGAGAGGTTGACCACATGACACGGAGTGGGCGGTATTTCAAACCCCCACACTTAGATCAACCGGAAGCCTCGGGAAAGGACAGAGAAGCTGAGAAGCAAAAAGAGAAGCAGCTTGAAGAAGAAGCTGTACTCAAACAGCTGAAAAAGATACAAGCAGACATCTCTATTTGGGGACTGCTCATGGCTTCGCGAGTACATAGAGAGGCTATTTTATCAGCCATGGACAAAGCAAAGCTTTCAATAGAAACCACGCCAGAGCAGCTGATACCGGGTCCGCCATTAATGTCTGCCCAGCGAGGACGGCATATGCAATTGGCTTGAAAACTGTGGATTTTGTACCGACAGCCCAGGTCATCCGGGCATATGACAATACAAGTAGAGAAGTAATGGGAACAGTTAAAGTTCAGACAAAGGTTGGGCCGGGGCAGCACGAGATAGATTTCCATGTCCTAGAGGTCCCTGCAACCTTCAACTTGCTTTTAGGACGGCCGTGGCTGCATCAAGTAAAGGCAGTATCATCTACTTTGCATCAAATGGTGAAATACCCCTACGGGAAGGGAGTAGCCATTGTCTTTGGGAATTCATCAATCCACCCACCACCGGAAGTATCCACGCCTGTTCTGGAAATTGAGCACGGCATGGAAGATGTGTTCATATCAGGTTTTACCTTGGCCGAGGCTCAGGTCGTACAGAATATCATGGCTACGAATGAAGGAATATACGTCAGTGCTCAAGCAGTGTACCTCATGAACAAGCTCCAATACATCCCCGGGATGGGATTAGGGAAGAGCGGCCGTAAGGGCATTGCAACATTGGCCGAAGTGCCGCACAACCCTCATACCTTCGGCTTGGGTTATACGCCCACCAAGGAGGATTGGGTAAGAAAAGGCAAAGAGACGGCTGCAAGGGCCAAAGCAAAACAGATGGGAAAGCCCTTTGAATTAATGCATCGGCCCATCCGAGGCACCTTGAACGGACGCTTCGTCCGGGAGGGGGAAGATTTTCCATTCTGTGGTTTTCCGGAGCCGTGGTGGAACGCAGAGAAGAAGCGCGTCCCGGGGTTCGAAATTTTCTTTGACCTACAATTATCTGGGGATGATGTTGTTGAAAAGCAGACAGACCCAGCGGTTGAGACCGAGCATAGCAAGGAAGCAGAGTCTGCGGACACAGAGTTTGAAATGGGGGTAGCACTGGCATGTCTACTTTCAGATCCTTCGATCGACCAGTTGTGCTTGGGGGATAACTCCTCGGTGTCTATGATTGGAGATGAAACGGCTGCGGGCCTACCAGCAGCTATTTTGGATGCATCCATCGCACCTTCCCTCACCTGGCAGTACGAGGAGGGATTTTTATCTAGCAGCACCGGGTCAGGTAGTGAGCCGGAATCTGATTCCACCAAGTCTTGTGAGTCGGAATCAGGTTCCAGCTCGTCTGAGTCTGAGTTCGGTATTCCTGGGGGTGATAACCCGGATGCCACAGTCCTGTCCAGGTCGTCTTTTTCTTTCTCTTTTGAGTCTGTTGTAACAGAAGAATTGGACGGTTCGGAAGTATCTAATGAGAATGAGGTGACTGTGGTTTCCGAGTACTTTTCTGTGCCTTTGGTTTATTGCTTAAATCAGGACTTTCAAAATTTTGATGAAAACGACGAGGACGAAATTCCTCCGGTTTTGCAACGACTAATTGAACAAGAGCAGGAGAGGTTTGTTAAACCCTTAATGGATGAAATCACTACCGTGAACATTGGTACTGAGAAGGACCCGCGGCTGGTCCAGATCGGGTCCACGTTGTCTTCGGAGGAACGCGAGCGCTTAGTCGCTTTATTAAAAGATTTCAAAGATGTTTTCGCGTGGTCCTACGAAGACATGCCTGGAATCGATCCTGAGATTGTACAGCACCGGATCCCTCTTGACCCCGAGGCCCGACCTGTCAAACAGAAACTCAGAAGGATCCGCCCTGATTGGGCCATTAAGATCAAGGAAGAGGTCACCAAGCAGATTGATGCAGGCTTCCTGCTGGTATCCGAATACCCGACTTGGTTGGCCAACATTGTTCCAGTGCCGAAGAAAGATGGCAGAATCCGAGTATGTGTGGACTTCAGGGATTTGAATAGAGCCAGTCCGAAGGATGACTTTCCCTTACCGCATATCGACGAGTTGGTAGATTTCACAGCGGGGCATGCTTTGCTCTCGTTCATGGATGGCTTTTCAGGCTATAATCAGATAGTAATGGCACCCGAAGACCGGGAGAAGACTGCTTTTACCACCCCGTGGGGTACATATTGCTACAGGGTAATGCCATTTGGGTTGAAGAACGCTGGGGCTACATATCAACGAGCTGCAACCACAATATTACATGACATGATCCATAAAGAGGTCGAGGTGTACGTGGACGACATGATTGTCAAGTCCAAAGAAAGAGAGGGCCACTACACCGCCTTACAAAAGTTTTTCCAAAGGATCAGGGAATTTCGGCTGCGGTTGAATCCTCAGAAATGTACATTCGGTGTTACAGCGGGGAAAATGCTAGGATTTCTGATTACACAAAGGGGCATCGAAGTCGACCCTTCCAAAATCAAGGCCATCTTAGAAATGCCACCACCAATGACTGAAAAGGAGGTGCGAGGCTTTCTGGGTAAAGTGCAATTCATAAGGCGGTTTATCTCTAAACTAACCTTAACTTGTGAACCACTTTTTGGTCTCTTGAAGAAAGGAAAGAAGTTCCAATGGGACGGCCGATGCCAAGCTGCATTTGAACAGATTAAAGAATATCTACAGAATCCACCCGTGTTGTCGCCGCCAAAGCCAGGGAAACCGTTGATACTGTACCTGTCAGTGACTGAAACTACAATGGGCTGCATGCTCGCACAAGAGTCGGAAGATAGAGTGGAAAGGGCTATCTACTATCTGAGCAAGAAGATGTTGGATTACGAGACCCGCTACACTCCGTTGGAGAAGGCTTGTTTGGCCTTGGTATGGGCTACCAGGAAGCTGCGGCACTACCTGTTAGCTCACTCTGTAATGCTGGTTTCACGACTTGATCCCATCAAATATCTTTTCGAGAAACCAGCGCTTACGGGTAGGCTAGCTCGTTGGTTGCTGTTACTCTCCGAATTTGATCTCAAGTATGTGACGCGTAAGTCAGTAAAAGGAAGAGCGGTAGCAGAGTTCCTTGCCGACCACCCGGTTGAAGGGAATGAAGCGTTTGAGTATCTGTTCCCAGATGAAGCCATTCTGCACATCGAAGATGAAACTTGGACGATGTACTTTGACGGAGCGTCAAATCAATACGGGTATGGGATAGGGGTGTTGCTGATAGCGCCTGACGATTCCCGTATCCCTTTAGCATTCAAGCTTAGATTCAAAGTCTCGAACAATGAGGCAGAGTATGAGGCGTGTATTGCCGGTCTAGAGGCTGCCCTAGAACTAGGGGCAAGGCGATTGGACGTCATTGGGGATTCGAACTTAGTTGTGTCTCAAGCGAAAGGAGATTGGAAAGTAAAAGAGGAAAAGATGATAATTTACCACCAGACCTTGGATTTGTTAATTCCGCGGTTTGAAAAGCTAAATTTCACTCACTTAGTAAGAGAGAACAACAGGTTCGCAGATTCGCTAGCAACTCTATCTTCCATGATAGACATCCCATCCGGGGTCCGGATGCGTCCAGTTATTATTGACCAGAAATTTGCACCTGCCTACGAGTCAATCTCCGCCATAGATGAAGTGCAAGATAACAACCCTTGGTATTACGACATATGGAACTTCTTGGAGAAGGAGGCATATCCATCAGGGGCGAATGCCAAAGACAAAAGGGCAATTAGAAGAATGGCTGTTCAGTTTATCATCTGCGGGGGTAAGTTGTACAAAAGAGGTCATCTGGGAATGCACAAGCTGTGTGTGGAAACCGAAGAGTCGAAGCGCCTGATGGAGGCCATCCATGGAGGAGAATGTGGGGCACATATGAATGGGGTAATGCTGGCACGAAAGATCCTCAGACAGGGCTACTACTGGTCTACCATGGAGGAAGATTGTATCGGCTTTGTTCGGCGATGCCACAAATGCCAGATCCATGCAAATCGCATGAATATCCCGCCGTCAAAGTTGTACAACATGACGTCGCCGTGGCCATTTTCAGTATGGGGAATTGATGTGATTGGGGCAGTTACTCCGAAAGGGTCGAATGGGCATGAGTTTATCTTGGTTGCAATAGATTACTTTACGAAGTGGGTCGAGGCCCAGTCCTATGCGGTGTTGAAGGCTTCGCATGTCGCGAAGTTTATCAGAAACAACATCATCTGCCGTTATGGAGTCCCGAATGAGATCATTTCAGACAATGGTTCCCACTTCAAGAAAGAGGTGATTGATTTGTTGGAGAAGTACAATGTGGCTTTTCATAAGTCGTCCACGTATCGGCCACAGACCAATGGAGCAGTTGAGGCCGCCAATAAAAACATCAAACACATACTGCAGAAGATGGTGGAGACCTATCGGGACTGGCCAGATAAGTTGCCGTTTGCTCTGTGGGGCTACCGAACTTCAATTAGAACTTCTACCGGGGCGACGCCGTATTCCTTGGTTTATGGGATGGAGGCCGTTCTACCTATAGAGATTGAGGTTCCGTCTTTACGAGTGTTGGCTGAGTGTCGAATAGCCGAGGCAGATTGGCAGCAGAGCAGGTTCGAGGAACTCATGCTTTTCGATGAAAGGAGGTTAAAAGCACTGTACCATGTCCAAGGATATCAACGCAGAATCGCCCGGGCTTTTAACAAGAAAGTCAAGTCTAGAAATTTGAAGGAAGGAGATTTGGTACTCAAAGACAACCGAGCTCCCATCCACGACCCAAGGGGCAAGTTCAGACCCAATTGGACTGGTCCCTATATCATCAAGTCTATCTGGTCAGGTGGAGCTGTGGTTCTGATGGACCTAGATGGCCTAGAGTTCTCCCAACCGATCAACATGGACAAGTTGAAGAAATATTACCCCTGAGAGGCTTGCTAGGCCGAAAACCCGAAAGGGCGACCTAGGCAAAATTCAGAGCACAAAAAAAATAGAAAATATAAAAACTGAGCTCGCAAGGTTGAAAACCCGCAAAGGGCGGCCTTGGCAAAAGTTAGAGCGCAAAAGGAGAGTGAAAATACTCGAGTGAACCCAAGCCTGAACTACGTAAGGCTTGATTCCCATCCTTGGGATACGTAGGCAGCTTCATCCTGAAGTTCAGCCATAAAATTTTCCCCGATCAGCTTTGTCCATTTGATCATCTTGGTCATCTTTGTTCATCAGCATTCATCGCAATCTCCGGCGCAGTGCTATTCAGACTAGGGGCAACTTTCCGTTGCCATGCAGTGCCGCGGTACTATTCAAACTAGGGGCAATTTTCCAATTGCAGGAATCTGGGGTTGTGCATCTCAGTGACAAATTTCAGGCGTGTCCAGTTCTGATCCATGTCGAAAATGGTTTTGAAAAGTTTTAATAAAAGTTGACTTTGTTCAAATTAATCTTTTTACAACCAAGACCATTTTTGGACCAAAGTGGGAAATTTTCAGTACCACAACTTTCAATTTCATTGATTTCAAATAGAGTTCTCCTGCTCTTGCATACAATTGAAGTTGCTTTTTATTACATCATAAAGAAAACTTGAAAGTACTAATAAAGCAATAAATCCGGGGCATGGTCAAGTCAAATGTCCCTGCGCCCCCTCCCAGAGCTAGTTGAAGCCTCTGATGCCAAAATGGGCCCCTCCTGTGCCTCTTCATTAAGCCAGTCCCAGCACTCGTCGGACAAAGTGTAATTAAAAGTGGGAGCGGGGGCTAGGAATTCTCTGATCCTCCACGCGGTGGCCTGTCGGGTAAGCTGCGCACCTCGGACCGGAAAGGTAACCGGATACTCTATCCCTTCCGGCGGACAAGTCTGATCGTGGCCAAACTGGCGCCGGATACGGATTGGAAAATAGAACACGCAGTGATTCAAGCCGATCAACCGAATTCCAGTCTGTCGAGACATGCTATAACTCATCGCCGGGAGATTGAGCCAAGGGCATCGCCAAGCAATATTGTCTGCGGACAAGCTGCACATCCATTCAAACCACCAACCCTCATCAAGGGCGTCAACTAGGCGTTGCCTGAAGAAGTAGCCACGAGCCGAATATGCCGGACAAGAGTCCACAACCTGCAGTTTGTCCATCAACCATACCTGGGGAGGGACAAAAAAATGAGAGAATAAAGAATAGAGAGATGTACGATGAGAGGAAAAGTGAGAAAAGGGTTTTTGTGAGAAAAACCGAGCCTGAGGGCCGAGTGATGTGAGCAAACATAAACGTGAGATGGGATGGGAAACATTACCTGCAGTAATAGTGGACTCCCTGCTAACCTGGTTGTCTCTCGGCGATAAAAGGCGTCTAAGCCCAGCAGTGTCTCAGCCAGGATCATGGCAATGCAGCTTTTGCCCTCCTTCAAGCCTTGGGCAACCTCAATCAATCGAACGCTAGACTCTCCGGAGCCTGAAGCAAACAGGAAATGAGACAACACGCACAAGCAGAGGGCATGTCGCCGAAAGCCTTGCCAATGATGGTCACTGCGGTCACCGGCGTCAGAAAATCGATAAACCAGGCTAGGAATATCCAGCATTCCGTCACGAATCAGGGATCGAGCATCGTACATGGTAAGGCCACACATCCGTCCCAAGGCTTGGGCGTGGCCGAAATTGAGTTGAGGCAGAATTTCCTCGTCACGTTCACACTCCATTAAAGCTTGGAAATCTTCGAAGGTAGGACACACCTCTTGCCCGCTAAAGCTAAAGACATGTGTCACCGGATTCCAAAACCTTGCCGCGGCATGGAGGAATGGAAAATGCAGCGGGGTACGACGCAGAGTGAATAGTGCATTTACGCCAAAAGCCCGGAAATTCAGCTTTTCCGAGCCATCCAAGTTGTTAATCCAAGTTGCGAGATTTTGGGCAAGAAATTCTTCCATTCGGAGCAAATCAGTGTGGAAATGAGGAGAACCACGAAGTTGAGACCCTTTTGAAGAAGATAAGGTTGAAAGAAGGACAGATGTCAGCATTCTGCTGGTGCTGACAGTTCAGTGCCGACCGGCCAACTTTAGTGCCGACCGACCATCTTTTTTGGCCGATGAATCACTCTTTCGGCCGACGGCCTTTATACACGGCCGGTGGGTTTTCTGTCGGGCCGGTGGTGCTCAAATTTGCCCTCTGAGCTTCTTATGCTAGGAACTGGGAAAATCCCACCACTTTCGATGCCCTCCAGTGATCAATTCTTACGAGGGTGCGCCCGTTTGCTTATCGAGTTGTTGCATGTTTGCTTATCGAGTTGTATTTCACTCCCTTTGAGTCTTTGTAACGTTTGTCAAGGTGTACTCGCATTTGGCTAGTTTGTTGAGTCACCCAACTTTGCTTATCGAGTTGTAATTGGTTTACTACCTGATTATTACGATGCGATGCTTTGGTTTTCAAAACACGGTTTCAATTTCAGTCACATTGTTGTGTGATGCCCTGCGATGCGATGCATAGAACGTGCAAATATAACACCTTTTGAACAAACAGTTGTTTCATTCCCATCATATGTTTTGCAAAAACACGCGCTTTCGAGAAATAAAACCTGCCTAAGGCAGTGCAATGTGCTTAAACTCCTAGTAAAAAGGAAAATAAAGCAGAAGAATAGCGGGGTAGCAGAGTGCCGAGTTTGACACCGGTAACCTCCCCCTTTCGGTCATCGTACCTTTTGCGCCCTTGTTTGGGTCAATTAGGAGGTTTGGCACCTTCATTATTCAAGACAATACAAGAAGATGCACTGTCAGAATGCAAATGAATCTTCAAGTTGATTTCAAGCCATTACTTTTGTGAGCGATGCTCGGAACATGCGAAGGATGTCCCTTCTCGTATCCTTTTATATCTTGTGAATTTCAAAAGAAATCGTTTCAATTATACTGTGTTGCAATACGTTGCATTTCAATATCATGTTTTATCATGTTCAATTTCAAGTTTCTTTTTATATACACATTGCATTGTATGCGTGCATTGCTTTACTGATATGTGTTCAAGTTTCTTTTTATACACATTGCATGGTATGCGTGCCTTGCTTTACTGATATGTGTTCAAATTCCTTACTATACTCATTGCATTGTATGTGTGCTTTGCTTTACTGATATGAGTTCAAGTTCCTTCCTATATACACATTGCATTGTATGCGTGCATTGCTTTACTGATATGTGTTCAAGTTCCTATATACACATTGCATTGTATGCGTGCATTGCTTTACTGATATGTGTTCAAGTTCCTATATACACATTGCATTGTATGCGTGCATTGCTTTACTGATATGTGTTCAAGTTTCTTTTTATACACATTGCATTGTATGCGTGCCTTGCTTTACTGATATGTGTTCAAGTTCCTTATATACACATTGCATTGTATGCGTGCATTGCTTTACTGATATGTGTTCAAGTTCCTATATACACATTGCATGGTATGCGTGCCTTGCTTTACTGATATGTGTTCAAATTCCTTAATATACACATTGCATTGTATGCGTGCATTGCTTTACTGATATGTGTTCAAGTTCCTATATACACATTGCTTTGTATGCGTGCATTGTTTTACTGACATGTGTTCAATTACAATCTTTTATACACATTGCATCGTATGCGTGCCTTGCTTTACTACATGTGTTCAATTACAATTCCCTATACACATTGCATTGTATGCGTGCTCTGCTTTACTATATGTGTTCAATTCCAATTTCCATACACATTGCGTGCACGTGTGCATTGCTTCACTCACATGTGTTCAATTCTACTATCTTGCTGTACACACTGCATGCATTGTCACGCACTTTCGACTGCATTGTTATGCATATTGCTAACGATGTTGTACCTGTTAAGTTTGCTTTCTTTGCAGGCACGATATTGTATGTACGGCTCATTTGAGGCCGGTGCAACCGGACGAGCCGCACAGGTATCGTATCCTCCGCGTGAGACGTATTGAGAATTGCATAATTCTCTTACATCCTTTCTGCATTGTAGTGTAGTTTGGTATACTAGCTTATAACTGTCGCATGTGTGCTTCATTACAGCTTCCTTTGCATGATCATAAGTTATGCTCGGCTTCTTGCATTTTCAGTTGCATTTTGCCCCTGCCTTCGGGCGCATACCTTGTTCGCCTTGTATGTTTGTCTAAGTCTTCGGCCTTGTCAAAAATGGGTCGTCTCTGGGCTTTGACATTCACTCCCGTCATTGTTATGACTTCCGAGTTCTGTCAAAGAGGGGCAACTGTAGACACCCCATTTTTGACCGTCCTCAAGACTTGGACGTCACCGCCTGGACACCCGGTGATTATCCATGATTGTGTTCGTCTCGAGTTCCCGGAGGCCTCGGCAGCGCGCCTCGTCTCAGGACCTCTTGACTCGACTGCTTCGTGTTCGGTTTTGGCACCAAACACTTGTGTTTTTGCCTTCAAGGGTAGGGAGAGGCTTGTTAGCCATCCCTGAAGCCCACCGGCTGCCCCACACCTCCACCGGCACCCCCTAGTGGCCACCGGCACTTATTTCTCAAAACCTTTGGCCGGTCGGCACTGTATTCTGCCGACCGGCACTTTTTTGTGCCGGTGACTGTTTTGGCTGGCCGGTGTGACCCCTTTGCACCCCCAGGGATGGTGCATCCCAGCTGTGACAGCTGGAATGCACTATCACCACTCCCCATGCCCGGGTTTGCACCCTTTGCACCCTTGAACCCCATAAACCTTCTAGAAGGTTGAACCCTTGGCCAAGCTTCTTGGAGAAGCTTGGCCAGCTGTCTTAGCTTCCCTTGGAAGCCAAGACCCTCTTGCACCTCTTGAACCCCCCTCTCTTTGCTTAGCCATTAAGTTAAGAGCCTTATTTTGTCTATATAAGCAGGCTTCTCTCCCTTTGATGGGGGTTAGCCACTTTAGACCTAAAAAACCAGAGCTACACACATATCTCTGATATACATCCATATATATCTATACTTCTATATCTATCATCCTTGTGTGTGTGTTTTAGGCCCAAAAAGTGTGGTTTTACCTCATTTTTGCACCTTTACACACACTACTACACCTTAATCCGAGATTAGGAGGCTTGGAGGTTTGTTTTGTGTGATCTTGGACTGATTTTGATCAATCAAAGAGGGCTGGACCTTTTGTTCTTCAAAGGATCTTCAAGGGTAAGAACATTACTTTAGATTCCCCATTCTTGCAACTACTTTCTACCCCTTTTGCTTTGTGATTTTGGATTTGTGTTTAACATAAAAAAACCTTGTTTTTACTTGCTCAAGAACTTTCATTAAGGTCACTTTTGTATTTGAGTGAAGCCTCACTCTTTTAGGCCTTGTTTTGGTCTCTTTTGTGCCTTTACTTTGAGCATATTTTTACTTGGTGTGTTTGGTCTTCTCACCACTGAAAACTAGTGTGTTTTCAGTGGTGAGGAAGTTGGTTTCAAGTCTCAAATAGGGGAGGGATACCCCTCTCCCCTTTGTCCCTCTTTGGCCTCTTTGTTTTGGCTCATGAGGTAGCATGTGTGCATGCTTGCATTTGGCTTTATTTCAGAGTTTTTTTGAGTGTTTTGGAGCATGTTGAACCTCTGTTTTGGGTCGGATTTGTGGCCTCTAGCATGCCTCTCATACTTGCTTTGAAATGCTCTTTTATGCCTAAAAGCATGTCATGCATTTAGGCCATGTTTCTTGCATATCTTAGCTTGGTTCTATGAGGGTATTAGCATTATATTACCATGTATAAGGGTTGTAAGCCATTGATTTTGCCATGTATAGTGTGCTTGACATGGTTGCTTTGCATTTTAGGCTTGTAAGCCTTATGCATTTTGGTTCCTAGCATGTTCAACCTTGATCATCCTCATGATTTGGCATCATTTGTGACCTTATTTCAGTCCATAAATCATGTGTGTATGTTTACATATGTGACTATTTTCATGCTCCAAGGGTGTGTCCTTTTGTGCCTAAGAATAGGCCTTATGCATGCTTGTATGCTTAATGCATTTTGGGGGTGCTATGTGAGGGGATTTGGGTGTCATTTTACATGATAAAAGTCTGTTTTTGGTTGTTAGATTCATGCCATGAGTGGTTGTGTTAGTGGTAGTAAGATGCTCTTTTGGTGCCTTAGGTTTAGGCCCATGAACTTGCATGTTTATATAGCATTTTGGTCACCATTTATGGCTTGTTTTGCCACTGTTTTGGGGTGGTTTGAGGGCTGCCCCATTGAAGTTAAGTCCATCATTGCATCCTTGCATCATGTTGGTTGCATGATTGATTGATGAGGTTTTGTCACATTCTAACTCTATTGCATAATTGGCCTAGTTTCCATCATATTAGCACCTTGAGCACTCTAGCATTTTGCATGCTTAATATGATAGTTGTTTAAAGCACTTGGTGTGTTTGCATTCTAATCCTCATGTTGCATTCATTTGAGGTATGTTGCATACATGCATTCCATGGCTTGGCTTGGGGTTGTCAAGCCAAGCATAAAGGTTGAGATGAGTTCACACTTTAAGTGGTGTAACTTGTCTCAACTTTTGGTCACCAAGACCTTTGATCCATACATGATAAGGTTTTGGTCTCATTTGTGTGTTTGCATGCATTGACATTAAAGTGCAACCTTGGTTCCTTAGGCTATCATGCACCAAGGTGCACAATTGATGGCCCTAGAACCAAGAGCCATGTTTCCTTGAGTCCCACACATGATAGGGAGCATTGGCCATGCATAAATATGCTCAAAAATCCACACCATGCACTGTCTGTCTGCTGTTGCTGTCAAACTGTCTTCTGCAGGAATTTTGTGCCGACCGGCAGGAAAGAGTGCCGACCGGCACTGTATGTCTGGCCGATAGACCTTTTTGCAGCCGGTGGCCACCACAAGCAGCCGGTGGAAGTTTCCTCCAGCCGGTGGCACTCAGAAGAACACAAGGAAGGTATTCTGGGACTCTGGGAATTTTTGGAGAGGCAGGACAGTAAAAAACAGAGGCGGCAGTGGCACGGTGTAGGCTTTTCCGGGCAAGTCGCAACGAGCATGCATCATTCGTGCATCCCGAGGCAGGGCTGAGGCCTCCTTTCTTTTATTTACTTGATTTAATTTTAGTAATTAGAATTTTGTAATAATTCATTCATTTATTCTTTGGACTGTATTATTATTTTTGGTCCCTCCGAGCGAGGGCAAAATTGTAATAAGTGTGTGTGAGTGGGTGTATGTCTTCCAAACCCCCATTTCTTTCTATCCCTTTTATTTACCTGCTTACGATGGTAGATTAGGGCACGTCTATTTTAGCATACCTTATGCAATGCATGCGTGCATTCATGCATTTGTTTACATGCACCGGGCTCGGTACATCATGCAAACCGCATTGCAATTTTCAATTCCAAATTGAATACGTGCTATTCGCACATTTCATATGCCATGTTTAGGGTTAGCCGAGCCTACTCTAGATTGCATCTATGCTTGTGTCGCATTAGCCACTTAACATGAACTAGGCCATGCATGTTTGCTAACCGGGTTATTGTTTCTGGCACGGAGTACGATGTAAGTTTTTGCGCTTTAGCATATCGCATGCGTGTGAATGTTTGCCATGACGGTATGATTGCCATGCGGCTAAATGCTTATGTGTTATAAACTGTTTGAATGCCTGTGGGTGGAGGTTGGATTACTTGAGTTGGGAATACTCATTGAAATCCGTGTTTTAGCCTACTCGCGAGTAGCAATTTCAAACTATTTTCCAAACAAAACGGATATGCAATGCTTATTTCCAAATTAGGCGATCTAGTCTATACTTGTTTGCTGTACGCATAACATAGTAATTCTAGGCTAATAACCGGTATAAGAGCATGTAATGTTTTCAAAATCGGATATCACGGTTAGTAGAGGCCGGTCTTCGGACCGGGCGAAAGGGGGTGCTCATAGCTGACCTTCCCCGATCGTACCCAAGCTCCCGAGCCGAGACATTTGGTGATGACGGACACGTGGCCTTCGGCACCGAGTCAGGGTTTCCTAAATTTCCCATTTTAAAATATTTAGGTGGCGACTCTGTAATCTGGCAAAGCAGTCCATGTTTGGCACTACTTTTCAAAAAATCTGTTTTTCTTCAAAACGATTTGCCAGAGTTGGACTCTTTGGTTCAGATTTAGAACCGTAACCCAAAGGGAGTCCGAACTGTAACGAGGTCCCACGCGGGCGTTGTTACAGCTATGATCATGAATGCTTTAAATCATTTCATATACATAATGTGACGGTTTATACAGGAATATACTTATATAGGAACTTTTCTCAAAATCATTCATTTCGTTCAACAACATAAGCAATTTACTTTTTTTTCTTCTTGTTACCTTCTTCCCAAAATTCATATGACAATAACAAGTTCCTGAAAATAATTTCGCAAAGCCCATTACGTTTTCTCTCACTTTCCGGACGTACACCCGATTTACCTTCTTGAAACATGTTCACAAGTATTCGATGTTCTTCATATTGTTCACAATCTCAATACAGTATTTACGTTCGTTTCCCAACACATTCATATCTATACATACATACATTCAATACAAAGGGGAAAACAACAAGTAACCAACAACTATTTACTCAACGAATGAGGCAACTCGTCCTTCCAGAACCATAACCATCATAATTCATAATATACACAGATACACTGAGACAATAATGATAAATAAGTTCTGCTCTACCTGCCTTAAGCATGGTAAGCCAAGGATACGCCTTTCCATAACGAAACGCCAGGCCAAAGATACACCTCAAGCCATTTTAGTCTTATTCCAATTCATGACAATTTATTTCAAGTTAATTCATTTCATCTCAATTCATTACATTTTAGACACCCAACTGAGGCTACAACTCAATGGTTTTCAAATCATACAACACACACACGTAAACACTTCAAACTTTTCTTTCACGGATATTTCGTCCGCGAGCAACAGTCAAACGGGACCCATGTAAACGTAGGCTATACAAGCGCTACAATTGCCATTTTATGGATATTTCGTCCGCGGGCTAGGTACCCATATATAATTTCGGGACTTTCAACCAGGACACTCTGGCCAACTTAATTATAATGGAGTCCATCCTCTTTCTCCTTCCAAACAATCATTCATACATATGCAATGTATTTAATCACAAACTCAAACAATGGAGTACATTCTCTTTCCACTCCCAAATAACCATACATATATAATGTATATAAATATAGTCATATTCAATGACAAGCACAAGCGATTAGTTTCAATTCACCTAATCCACATACAATTTCTACAATAATCATAGTTATCCTCCACTGATAGCCCAAGACAGTTATTTCTAAACAGATATGCAATCTCCAAAATAGATGAACTATCCATATTTTCATAGGTGAGAGATTACAAATATCCAACTCCACCATTTACATTCATATCTATCCATTTCTACATCTAATATGAAAGGAAAACAAAAATCCAATCCTCGCAAGACTTTCAGTCCAATAACAATGATATTATGTAAAAGTCTCAAAATTTGACCTCAAGTTCGTTATCAATTTGCAAAGGGTGATTATTTCTTTTTTTTTTTATTTATAAAAAAGACCTCTTTTCTTTATTTTCCAATCCACACAACTCCAACCATTTTCTAAGAATTCATTCTCGTCATTTTACAAAACCAAAACCAAATCCATCCTCTTTATTTTACAAAACAAATCCCATTGGTATCAAAACCATAACTCAACTTAACTTCATATGATTAGACTAAAACAATACCAACACCGTGGTTACTTCTCCTTTTATTTTCTTTTGATATAAACACAATTATACAATCCATATTAGTAAAATATAAAAATTATTCAACTCCCTCCCTTTTAAATCCATTATCTCAATAGTATTAAATTAGGGCTTTCCTCCCTCTCTTCACAAATATAATAAATCATTTCCCAAATAACCCAACAACAAACAACTTAACAACTCCAATCACAAATATTAAGCTCTAGATCCCCATTCATGGCTTTCAAGAAAATCCATAATGAATATAGTTTTTATGTAATAAAATCTACCACATATCTATCTATAGACGAAGTATTGGAAAGGAGCAAAGAAATCCCTACCTCGTGAAGCAAAGAGATGACGACCCAAAAATCATTAGCGACGAAACCACAGACCATTCGGACCAAAAGGAAGCCCTTGACGAGATCTACACTCTTTCTCAAAGGACCAAGGTGAAAAGATCACTCTAGGTAAGTAGATCTAGAGATTTAAGTGAAAAAGTTTGAGTTTCAGAGAAAGAGAAGAGAACTCACGGTTTAAGAGAGAGGAAAAAAAAGAAAAAGTGAAAAGAAATATGTTTGGAGCCTATTTATAGTAGCAAGGTAATAATAGATAATAGCCCCAAAGTCAAATGAAAGTAACAAGTCAAAACTCCCAAAAAGTAGGGTCCAAACCAGTCCAAAAATTTGGAAAAAAAAACACGCAGGGGTCGACCCTTTGGGCAGGGGGGTCGACCCTTCATGTAGAAAAGGCAATTTGGCACAAGCAAGGGGGGTCGACCCTTAGACAGGAGGTGGTCGACCCTAATTTCCAGCAACTAACAAACAGATTCTGCAATATAAGAGGGTCGACCCTCCCCAGACTGGTGTCGACCCTATTTTCCAGCAACACTTCCAGAAACTTCACCAACAGGTAAGAGTCAACCCTTAGGAAGACTGGTGTCAACCCTAAAATAGAATTTCTAAGTCTCTAAGGAACTTTTGACAAGAACAAGTGCAAACAACCAAACCCAACAAGTTTAAATCGATTTTCACTCAAACAAAAACCAAGATACAACAACACCAAAGATCCCCAAAATAAAATAAAGGATTCAAATACACTTTCCAAAAGTTTTAAAAGGGTACAAGTGCTACAGTAAATGAACTTAATTAATGAATATTGATAATGTTATTTGAGTAATAAAAATTGGGGCGTGACATTTTCACAAAACCCTGTAATGAAAATCAATTTTGTTTTATAGAAAAGAACTTGGTATGTCTAATCCGATTTCTTAAATTGTGGTTTCTAAGTCATATTTATAACTCTTGGATTATTAAGTTTGATATGGAGTGGTGATGATTTTAATGTAAAAATAGATTCCAACATTTCTATTTTGATTTTTTTTAACTTTGTATTTTTAATATATCCATGATATTAGGGGGATTTTTTTAAAAAATATATATATTTTCAAATGATGATAAATTTTTTCTTACTCCTCACCTACATTAAACATTTATTTTGATGATGTTAAAAGGGGAGAAGAAATGTGACCTTGAATTGCGCTTATATTCCAATTGTCGAATATCTTTATTGTTGTAATTCATAAATGAAATTGCTATTTGATTTTAATTTTGTGTCAAATTTAGACATGTATTGTCATCATCAAAAAAGAAAAATATTGTTAATCCTATGGTTTAATTTTAAGGAAAGTTACGGATAAATCCTAAAATGTGAAAAGGTGGTCCAATTAGTCCTTAAAGATATTAGTTACTCCGTTTGGTCTTTTTGGATGTGGAGTTGTCCCTATTTCTCGAAATGTGTGTATGGGTGGTTGGATTGATTTTTTTGTGTGGGACGTGTTTGGGTGTCACGTTGGCAAAAAATTGTATAGTAGGTTTTTTTTTGTTTTTGTTTTGGGGTGTGAAACGGTGTGACGCGGTTCCGGTCATTATACGACCTATTTGAATTGACCCGTGTGTTAAGATATGGAATCCCTAAATCAAGCTTTCGTTTCGAAACACGAATAGTGGTGAATCCCTTGATTGTTGGTGTTGCCGTTTTCGTGGTCGTGGAATTGGGGGTGGTTTGTGGAATTGGATTTGGGTGTTGTAGAATTACAATAGGGTTTGGGGTGTTGTTGTTTCAGTGTGTCGTTGTTTTTTAATATTGGTGACGTGGACATAGAGGTTAGGGTTTGAAACAGAGGACGGTGTGTGTGCTCTGTGTTGGCGTGACGGTGACGTATCGATGATCTATAACAGGGGTCATGGCTCATAAGCATAAGTGTGCTTTTTTCATTGTTGTGTTGTGCGACTGATTGGTTGGGTTTAAGGTGTGCATATTTTGCTAGTAATTGATTGGAGGGTTTCACTGCGCAAGTGGTGTGTGAGTGTTGTGTGTGTGTGTACGATATGAATGTGTAATAGTTGTGTTTGACTATTTTTCCATTGTGTGTTCCAATTTGTGTCCAATGTGTTTGTCGTCAATTGTGTTGGGAGTTTTTTTGTATGTTTGCATGTGTCCATTGATGGGGATGTTTGTTGGGTACTGAATGTTGTTTGTGAACTAGCATGTGGGGGAGAGGGGATTGCTATGTTTTTGTGATATGCAGATATTGGGTCCCCACCTTGTCCGCCCACGAGGGTAGTCGAAATGTGTGACCTATTCATATAAGACCACTGTGTGGCACATGTTAGCATGTATATAGTAAACTAATACACGTGTAGATGGGTGTGTGTGTGTTTATTTGAAGTGGTTAATGATGTTGTTCATATGGTATCGTCCAATGACATAATTAGGTTCCTAATAATATCAAGTCAATGTGCGGATATTGTGTGTGTTGTAATGTAGTTTGTACAGTGCGTTGGTTCACATTGGTGGGTGAGTTTAAATGCGAATGTCGTGTGTTTGTTCTTATTGTTTGTTATTAGGTGGCAAATGTTTTGCAAAAGGGGAATAAGGTGTGTAATTTGAAAGTGTATGTTGTTTGTTGATTGTCAATGGTGGTGAGAATGGGAGTCAGATTAGACCATATTTACGTGTTAACATTTTCCCATATACAGTACATGAACTAATTTGTGTCAAAATGACATGGCTATGGTACTGTTCTTGTATCATAATGTTAATGGTTGGGGTCGCATTGTGATTGGTTTTGTTTGTCAAAATGCAGAAGCTGCGCGGATGAGGAGCTCATGGACTAGGTCGGCTGAGCGTAAATGTTGTGAGTCTGCAGGTAGGGCGTCATCATCTAGACTAGGTGTGAAGCTGCAGGGTTGCGTTTTGTTCAAATAAGCACAAAGTGGTGTTCAAAAAGGTGTATCACTTGGGAAAACCACACAACATATAAATTTCCGGTCGAACATGGTCGGTATCATTAAGGTAGTGTTCGAGTTGGGGTTGAATGAAAGACACTTTCGGCAGCTTAGGCGGACGCCTTTTTGGCTGATGTTTGAAGCCATCATTATCAACAAGCCAGACTGGAATGAGTACAGAAAATGTGACGAGCTGGTGGTTAAAATTCTTAGGACGTTTAATCGACGGGACGATGAGTTTTACATTGGTGGGTGTCCCGTAAAAGTTATGAAAGCCAACAGTAGGCTGGTTTTTGGGCTGCAGTGTGAAGTCCAACAATTGGACTTATCTCCAGGCACGCGTCCTACATCTGATTCTATTCATCGACGGTGTAGTAGCATAGGACGGATAACCGCAATTTTGATTAGAAATTTACTTGATGATACGGTGAAAGAAAAGTCAAGACACGATGAGGAGGACACTGCCAAACTACTGTGTTTGTATTTGTGCATGAAGTTGTTCTTCTCAACGTCCAGGGAGAGGATCAGTTGGGTGTTCGTTTGATACATTGACAATTTAGAGACGGTGCAAAATTATTATTAGATGACGGCAATTCTGAACACGTTAATGGGATCTGTGAGGGAATTCTGCCAGAAATCGAAAAAAGTGACAGGTTGCGTCGTCATGTTACTGGTATGTAATTTATGTTAATTAATAGTATTTATGGATGTTGTATTACATTCCGAACAATGTCATGTAACGTAAAGTGTAATAAGTGTGTAACGTTCTGATTGTTTTACAATTTGAATGGTGTTGTCATTGTTTATGGACAGTATTGGCTGTGTGAACATACAAACATTACAGCTACTGCCAAACCTATAATGTTCTCGCGGTTTTTGAAATGGAACATGAGCACATTGTTGGCGAGAACACATGGCTTGGATTTGACATCCACATCGCATTTTGAGGTGCGCGCGTGTAGGTTTCATGTTTGTTATATATGTGCGCATAACATATGTTACGTTATGTTTGGTGTTAGAGGCATTTTATTGATAAGAGGTCTTTGTGTGGCAAGTAAGGCCTAATTGACTTGTGAGTCAACCGTATGAGAAGGTTATAATAGCAGGGGAAGATTTTGATGGAGGAAAAGACGCAAATTTTGATGAATATGGAGAAGTGGGTGGTGAAGACAAGGTTGTTGACACTGATCAGGTTACGGGTGGTAGCAGAGACAATGACGATATGAGTTTGGGTGATGAAGGCAATGATGGTATGGGTGGAAGAGAATTGCGTGTGGAATGTAGTGTACGTGGAATATGTGATTCATGCAGAAGTGGTGCATATCTGGTTGGGGATGGAAGGGGTGAACAGAGTGTTCAGGTTGATAGCACAAGTGCTGGTGGCAGTGGTGGTACAGGTCATGGAAGTCGTACTGTGTAGGTGGGTGGTGAGAAGGGAAAACCAGATACAGCATTAGCCGAAATCGACGAACTTCAGACGTAATGTAAACTAAAATATTCAATTATAGTTGAGTTGCGGACAGAGGTTGACAAGCTGAGGAGGTTGAAAGAAAAACAAGCTGTAGATATAGTAGGTGGTTTCACTTTAGTTTTGAAAGTGAAAGACGACGAGATTAAGAAGTTGGCGCAAGAAAATGGTGAGTTGCGGAACATAATATGTGCACTTGAGGAGTAGTTAGCTGAACAAGATGTGCGCAAAGTAACACAAGCATTCTGTACAGTCGATGTTAGCTGCGTTGAGAGGGTGGATGTCGAAAATGTGAACATCAGGGATAGGCCCACAATGGTTGATGGTGGGCGACACGATGAAGATGGGACAGGTGGGAATGTCAATCCTAGGGGGGACAGTGACGTGACGGGTGGTGTGTTGGTGCCAGTAAGTCCAAATGAATCCGATGTCGTTGAAGTAGGTAGGTGTGTGCTGACAGTTGGCCATTTGGAAGGTAGGCAAAACTTTTTGTGAGGAAACTGAAGTGTAAAGTAAGGAAGGGACTTACATTGCCTGAGTTTGAATACCTAGGGATACGAAAAATGGGGATGGGGTCGAATGTTATGAATGAGAATACGGTGGTGGATGTTGGAGGATGTAGTGTGGGACAGCTGGGCGATGTTGACGTTTTTGATGTGGAGGCGTTTGAGGGGAGGAGTAGGTAGTGGTCTGGTTTTAATGAGGCAGAGAAAGACAAAATCAGAGATGCCTACAACAGAAATAGGAACGAGTATGTTTTTTTTGGTGTTTATGCATAGTGATGTGGTGTGGGTGTAAGTTTGTGTGACATACATTTTCCATGTACTTGCAAGGCGATTATGTGGTGTAGCAGTGAACATGATGTGTGCGTGTATTTTAAGGACAGTAAGTCGCTAGTTCGGCCGTCGTCACTGCGTGGCAATGTAAGTAATATGTGAACGGGTTCTTTAGTTGTATATCGTTGTGTGACAGGTGATCAACGCGTACACAGTGTTGTTGATGGAGGAACAAGATAGGCTGGCCGACGGGGTGGAGTTCCTGGACAAGTCTTACATTTTTAGCAGTATATGCCTTGTAAGTGTGGAATTTTTATTTTCAAGTGTTTGTGTGATTTTGCTGTGTGACATGTGTGGTTGGAAAATGTAATGGGTTAAATAATGATGCAGGAGATGTTGAAGAACGACAACACTAATGCACGGGATAGGTTTGTGTTGAACAATTTCGCAGCGTGCAAAGATTGTTGTTATATTCACTTCCCAATTTGCTTCCGATCACACTGGATGCTGGTGGTTTATGACACTAAAATAGGCGGCTGGAAACATTACAAGTCGTTAAGGCCCTGGGCTGGTATGGAAGACAAGCACTTTAATGAGGTGATGTTTATGGTGAGTAAATTGTATTGGTATGTGTGGGGTTGGTTTGCTGTTAGTATATTTGTTTTGTGTTGGTTTGTTGATGTGCCATTATTGGTGTTGTAGAGGGACACCATACTCGAAATACAGCGGGTAGCCGTTGACGAGTTGGTCGACGATGACATGACGCAGGTTGTCGGTACGAGTCTGGAGGCAGTGATTGATTGTCTGCAATAGAAGGCTGACTCGTACGTGTTTTTTAAGTGTGCGAATATTTATGGGTATAGTAGAAGGTAATTTTTTGTATGATGATTTGTTGGTGCTAATAATATGTTTGGGTTTGTTGTGTTCCACATTTCAGGAAGGACTATGGCATCATTATATGTGTCATGATGCGTCAGTATGTACACCATGTTGATGTGAACAGATCGTTACAAGGGGACAACTGTGTTATCTTGCGCGCCAACTTGGTGAAAGGGTTTGTGAATGACCATGCGAGGGGGTTGAAGGACATTGAGTGAAGTATGACAGTGTGTGGAGATGTAGTCATGCCTAACCTTTTGTGTGAATTTGTTTTGGCCACGACATTGGTGGTTGCATAGTTTGAAGTTTTTTTGGGGGGGTTTCTTTTTGCACAATGATGAACTCATTTCAATTATTGGGTGTTAGTGTTTTGTTAATGTTGGAATTGTATATAATATTATTTAGCACATGGTTTAGTCACTTGTTGGAATTTGCATGGGGTATTAATTACTAATAATAATTGGCAATGGCCGTCAGACAAATATGTGTTTTGTTACAAATTAGATTGTATGTTGCGGTGTATTGTTTATATGTTTGTAGGTACATCATGGATTGGTGAACTATGTAGAAACTAAATTAATGTTTTGATGTGTATGTAAGTGTATGTGCATTATCATGTTGTAAGTGTTGGTATGTGTATTTCGTAATATTGAAGAGGTAGTTTTTAGTTTGGTTAAAGTGAGAATGTTGGTGGTGATATGGTGTGTCACACCGACGACGCAGTTGCTTGCATTCAACATGTACATAACATCATATATGGAACGATTTATAATGGGTACAATAAGGTCCAACTACATTTTTAATTGTTGCCAATGTGGAAACATTGTCATTGCTTTTAAATTTTTTGAAATTGAAATGCATATATGAGAAATATGTGTAATCCATGCTTATAAACTATGTGTCGAAAAGTAGTTTTAAGTAGTATTTTCCTACATGTGTCATTGCCACACATTTACATGAAATTGAAATGCATGATAGTGGAAATCAACATGGTGTGTGTTTTTTTATCATTGATTGTCACTTAAAAAGGCCATCAGAGTAAGGCGAATGGAATATATAAATCAATTTTGCATGGGAAAATAAGGTCCCATTACATTATTAATTGTTGGAAATGTGCGAGCATAGTCATTGCCGCAAAAGTATTTGAAATTGAAATGCACAAATGGGAAACATGTGTAACCCATGATTATTAACTGGAAGCAGAACATAGTTTAAATTGGAAAGTAGTAGTTTCCTTTATGCTTGTATTAATATGCTATATTGGTTCTTTGCATGTCTTCCGATTGTGGTTTCCCATGCGGCCACATTTGCTACAATGTATCAGTTGCACTTGCTCACCACGTGATGGTATCCACTTCTTCTTGGGCCTGCCAGGTGGTCATTTGACAACGGGTGGCAGTATAACGAAGTTGTTGCCATGGACTTGTGGTTGTTTGACCATTGGTATAGGTGTTATGCTGGGTGTGTATGATAACTGGTACTCTGCAATATGGAAATATGGCTCAATTAGTGCGTTCAAATCTCGTCCACTTTTGCGTGCATCAACTATTGCATGCACGCACAGGAACCTATTAATCTGCCACTGAAAGCACGAGCATGTGCGTCTGTCAACATCGACCATTACGGACGGGTGTGAGTGGACCTCGTACACAGTGGGGCTTGATTGGCTTATATAGTCCACGCCTACCCATCGGTGTACGACTTTTCTAGCCTTTTTTCTATCTTCAGACATATCACACCAGTCCATTTAATTGAAGCTTCCCGTCTGGTGGACATCTAGTTCATTATTTGTGTTTTTATATTGTCCACTAAACGAGTTATTGGCAGGTGATATGCTTAAGCAATCCAGTTGTTGAATGATTTAGTGGCATTGGAGGACATTTCGCCATACCCGTTGCCCCTACATTACAGGGTGATGCCCCCATCCGAAGGCGGCTTTACTGGATGTAATTACTTATAGAACAATACAGGATATGTTGAAAATGAAAATGTAGAACTGGACAATGTAAAGATATGCACCTGAAATAAGCGTTCGCCCAATGCCGTAGGGGTAGATTTTCAAGGAAGTCGGTTGCAATTTTTTTACCGAAATTGGTGAATTTCACAACCATCTCTTGAAATGCAGTAACGGTTGGTGCATACGCACAGTTGTTGAACTTGGCTATCAACCCAATCTAATGGAAATTATGCATATATTTCAGTTCGTCCCTTAGGTTCCTATGAAGGTGTTGCATGCAAAATGCATAGTGAGCATTCGGGAATATGATGGGCATGGCCTCCAGAAGACCAACGTGCTGGTCTGATATGAATGTCAACGTCCTGTCCTCACCGAGCGCGTTACCCAAATGTTGCAAAAACCATGACCAATTCGTTGCATTTTCCACACCGACAATCGCAAATGCGACTGGGAAAAGTCCTGTATGGAATCATATTGGTCAGTTGTGTGTGCATTTGATGTGTTGTGTGTGTATCAATTGACATAGTCGTGCGGTCTGGGACTTGTGTGACAAGATATACGTTAGTGTAAGACGTACCTCGATTTCCATCCTTAGTCGTGGCAGCAAGTAAATTCCCTTTGAACCTCCCCTTCAAGAAAGTGTCATCTAGGAAAAGTAGTAGGCGACAATGTTTGAATCCGTCGATGTATGCTTTGAATGATATGAAAAATCGTTCGAAACGGTTGTCGTGATCGTCGCTATCAATACTGATATAAGTACCCGAATTGTGTTCCATCACGGCACCACTGTACCAACGTAGTTGGTTGAAGGATGCGCTATGGGCGCTAAGTAACTTGCCTCTGGTTTTCTCGACACCTAACCAAGCAACACGGTAACTTATCTCAAGGCCATAGTTTTTTTTTTCAAATCAAATGCAACATCAATCGGCCTAGTTAAAGGCTTGTCGCATATGCATTGTGCGAAGATGTCTGACACCAAGTTTGATCCGAGGCGTCGGTTCTTCACTGTGCGAATAGAGACGCCACACATGTGTTCACTGTCCCATTTACGAAGGTAGAAAAACCCATTAGCATCCAATACTCGCGCGTGCACAAACCATGTGCAACCCTTCGAGTCCCGCTACAAACACACAGCAACAATTCGTACCGAGTCGTTCTTCAAATACTTGAATTCAAAACCACACTACACCGCATACTTACAAAGTACTGTCCGAAACTCGTGCGCTCCACCTTTGAAACTTTGTCCAACATGAGTAATTCCGTTAGCCCATGTGGCCGATAGGAAAGTGTTTTCATCATGTGGACAGTAACTTGGCAACAAATCGGCATCGTAATCCACATCCACCATGAGAACACTCCGTTTGACTCCACCCGTAGGGGAGATTGGATTGTCGTCAACGAAATCATCGTTGAATGCGACACTAACACAACCGCATAACTAAACCATAACGTCGATTAGATGCAAGCGGAAAGAGTGTGCAAGGTGAACCATATTTTGCATAGCTACATCATTTTGTAAGGTGAAATTGTTGTGACCCAGTATCTTGAAGAACAAGAAAATATTACCTGGCGTTAGGCTAGCAAATTTGTCACACACAAAAGTAACCAGCTTGACAAATGCGTATGGAGGTTTCAGATTATATGCAACATTGGTGGATCAGAAAGAGCACAACAACATAACAAGGGCATCCATCCCTGCATACAAAATAATAGGACACTTATTAGAATTTATTAAAGAAGTTACAAACACATAAACATGGCTATATGTGTGCAGCCCACAACCACTCCACAATCTCCCCCATACACGTTTTGGCGAAATGGACATGAAAAAAATAGCATCGAGGATGGGTGGTGCCATAAATAAGATGGAAAGCATATGAAACAAACATATACATGGGAAAACCCTAGTGTGTACAACACAGATTCGAACGTCGACGACATACCTGTTGACGACGCTATAGTGGCGAACTTGGTGTAACCCTAAAGAAAAATGGGTATGCGATCTCGTTATGCCACACAATGACCTCACACATATGTGGAAATCTCTGCGCGCCGACTATGGTTATAAAATCTTCCACGATATTCCACCCTCAAACACAATCACATATCAAACATGATGGATATGGACGTGATCCCTAAACTTGTGTGACCCAATCAAGGAAAGGGCATAAATGTCCATAATATGAACATACAAATCAAAATGGGACTTACAGGTGATAACGTTATCACCGATGGGATCTACAAGTGTAACACCCTCAAAATAATACAAATAACCCAACTCATAAGAGAAATGAACATAACATAATTGGTACACCTTCACATAACAAAATTCGTATTACAAAAGGGATTACATGCATTATACTTCATAAACGTTCATTCTGAATCTACAACATGTAATGTAAATTAATAACCACAAATTAAATGCCCTAAGGGCTTACATCTTTCCAAGACATATCTTGATTACAATCAAAAGTGAGCTTTGCTCATTACATCTTAAACCCTTAGCTTTACAAAAATATACAATCAAAATGAAAAGCCCTTGCTTCCAAAAGTTTCTCCAACGCTATTGCCTTGGTGGAGGCATGCCATCATTACCTAAAAATGTTATTCCCAAGCAGAGTGAGCCACAGCCAATAGAAACCATCTAACACAGTATATGGAATTTAGCAAAAGTATAAGTACACTATGCATATACAGCGTCAAAGATAAAGGCATCCACATTTTTGTGTAGTCTTAAATTTCCAAACTCAATCATTAGGCCATTTCCCTTCATTTCATTTAATTACATAAGTCAATTTCATCATTTCTCAACAACTCAAATGAGATTACAACTCATTAGTTCTAGAACCACATTATCAACACGTAAACACTTCAAACTTTTCTTTCACAGATATTTCATCCGCGGGCAGACGTCAAATGAGACCCATGTAAACGTAGGTTATACAAGCATTACAATTGCCATTTTACGGATATTTTGTCCGCGGGCTACGCACCTATGTATAATTTCAGGACTTTTACCCAAGACACTCCGGCCAACTTAATTATAATGGAGTCCATCTCATTTCTCCTCCCAAACAATCATTCATACATATGCAATGTATTTAATCACAAACTCAAATAATAGAGTACATCATCTTTTCACTCCCAAATAACCATACATATACAATGTATATAAATATAGTCATATTCAATGACAAGCACAAGTGATTAGTTTCAATTCACCTAATCCGCATGCAATTTCTACAACAATCATAGCTATCCTCCACCGATAGCCCAATACAGTTATTTCTAAACAGATATAAAATCTCATAACAGATAGTTTATTCGAAACTACTAAAGAATGGAATAATACATAACCAATCCCACCATTCACATCAATACCCTTTCAATTTCACATTTTTAATGTCAATTTCCATTATTTATACAAAATAATAATTTGATTCAATTAGGGCAAATCTCCATTTTTTCCCAAATATTTGCCAAGTGCCAAAATCATCAAATCATACACAATACAACATCATTTTCAATCCCCTTAAGCATTTATTTTACCTTCATTCAAAAACCCCTCTTTCCATTTTATACCCAAATCCTAGGTTTCCCTTAAACACCCCCAAACCACATCATTGTTACACAAGATATAAATAACTAAGCTAAATATCTTATGAAAGTGTAGAAAAGATCCCTACCTCAAGCTTAGATAAGAGAGAAGAGAGAAAAGCTCAAAAGTCGATGGCGACGAAACAATGATTTGCCCCGATCAAAACGAAACCCTTGACAAGCTCTATACTAAATCTCAAAGGAGTAAGGTGAAAAGATCACTCTAGGTGAGTAGATCTAGGGATTTAAGTGAAAAAGTTTGAGTTTTAGAGAGAGAGAACTCACGGTTTGAAAGGAAAAATGGGAGGAAAATAATGAGAGAAAAGTGGTTTGGGCCTATTTATAGTAGTAGCAAATAGCCCTAAGGTCAAATGAAATAATAGGCCCAAAACCCCCCCCCCCCAAAAGTTAGGGCCCAATCGAATCCCAAAATTCTAAAAAAAACACGTAAGGGTCGACTCTTCGGGCAAAGGTGTTGACCCTTTAGATAGAAAAGACAATCTGGCAACAAGCAATGGGGTCGACCCTTAGACAGGAAGGGTCAACACTAATTTCCAGCAACTAACACACAGATTCTGTAATATACAAGGGTCGACCCTTCCCAAACTAGTGTCGACCCTTATGGATAGCAACAAGAAGCAAGTGTTGACACTACCAAGGCTGGTGTCGACCCTAAATTCCAGGAACACTTCCAAAAACTTCACCAACAGGTAAGGGTCAACCCTTAGGAAGGCTGGTGTCGACCCTAGAATAGAATTTCTAAGTTTCCAAGGAGCTTTTTGACAAGAACAACTGCGAACAAACAAACCCAACAAGTTTAAATCGGATTATACTCATCCAAAACCAACATACAACAACACCAAAGATTTTCAAAATAAAATAAAGGATTCAAATACACTTCCCAAAAACTTCGAAGGCTATAGGTGCTACAACAAGTGTATGTGTAAAACTTTAGGACTAAATGGGAAAACTGATGTTGATATGGGATTTTTGGATAATTTTCCTTTAATTTTTATGATATCTAAAATATTATGGAATAAATTATTGTATTTTTTAATATACATATTTTATAATCATTTCATACAAAATATAAATCACAATTATAGATATTGCTGTTGGGTGTTTGATTTATTTGTAGAAAATGATTTTATGAATAGCATATATTTTGATAGTGCACTATTCATCACAGTGCATAATTTATTTTATATATTATATTATATATTTACTATTCATCAAACAATGTTTTCTCTATTTACTTGCTAAAAAATAAAACCTTCCATGTGAACTACTCATCTTTTGAATAAATTCATTTTTCACATTCCCCAAATCTTCAGCATGGAGCATCCAGATTTTCCTCCGTGAAGCATGCCTAATTCTTCCACGATTTGCTCTCTGCATTCTGTCTCCAACGGCTACTTTTTTGAAGATTGTATAAGAGACGTTCTACTTTTTTGAAGAAAAGTAAATCTGTAGAGAAAAGAAAAGCAGATTTGTAGAGAAAAGAAAAGCAAGATAAGTGGTAAAAAAGTTGTGATATTCAAGAGAGTTCTTAAATTATTTTGTGGGGCACTTTTATTGAGTTGTAATTTTTTTGAGAGAAAATTTATTGAAAATTTTAGCTTTTATTGTAAAATGGTTCTCTATCCCTTATTCTTGTTTCAGTCCCGCTACGTAGTTCGAAAGATTAGAGGCTCGAGAGGCCCCGAAATCCCAAAACGACGTCGTTTTGGCTTCCTTTTTTTTTCGTCCTTCTTTTCTTTTCTTCTTCCTTTCCATAACTTACAGAAGAAGAACAAAGAAGAAGAAGAAGAAGAAGAAGAAGAAGAAGAAGAAAGATAAGAAGAGGAGAGGAGCAGAGAGAGAGAATCATCATCATCAACCAACAATCAAACCCACCATAGAGATCAACCAAAAAAAAATATAGAATCTAGAAAAATTTCAACAACACATCATCATCAACAACAACCAACAATTATCAACAAATTTCTTTTTTTTTTTTCTTTCATCATCAACAACAACCAACAATCACAAAAAAAAAAAAAAAATTCAACACATCATCATCATACACAGATCTATGTCCTCTGTGTGTATACAAAGCTCGTGCTCCAATGTCAAGAAGAATCGAAGATCGGAGATCGAAGGCCGGGCGGTGGAGAAGAATCAGAGCTCGGAGGTGGCAATTGACAGACGATGGAGAAGAATTGGAGATCAGAGGTGGCGAGAGGGTTTTGAAAAGTTTAATCGGCTCCGACTTCTCCACCCAACACAGAGACGAGAAGGATAAGCGAGTTCAGAGATGAGAGAATGTTGGGTTTGAGAAAGAGAGATACAAAATATGTTGGAAAAAATGTTTTTTGGTGACTTTAATTTAATATTAAAGTGTGGTGACTTTAATTTAATATTAAAGTGGGTCCCAACCTTTTATTGTGTTGGGTCCAAATGAGCCAAAAATCATTGGGTTTTGAATAAGAAATTGCCAAGAAATTGCTTCATGATGTTAGATTCATGAATAGGATTTTAAAGAGTATTTAAATCCTTTTTCTTGGCTAAAGGGTGTGAATCCTTTGGGCATCCAACCTTTCATATTTTTGGAAAGGGGCTATGGATGCTTGGTGTTTTAATGACCAGCCTTAAAGGCTGGAGGCTCTTCTTCTCTCCCCTTTACATGTATAAATTGAGACCATCCTATCAAGTTTCAATATAGAAATTTTTTGCTTCCATTTTACAAGTCAGTTTGCCAGAAAGTTCCTACATTAAGAGAGTGCTGCCACTGTTTTTGTTCGCTAAGCTAGATAGAAAGTGCTTCTGCCGTACCTGGTTTTGACCGTCGTATCCTGGGAGACAGACGCCGGGATTCCTCAAGCACTCGACCCATGAGGCGGCGAAATCTGTTTTAAGGAAACTGCTTCCGTGCAGGCTTCAGTTTCGTCTCTTTACCCTTTTATTGTTTTGTGTATTTCTGTTGAAATTTAATTGTAATTATTAGCATATGTTCTTGGTATATAATTTGATTTCTTCATAAATCTATTTATTTAATTTCACAATTTGAACAACAAGCTTAAAACAGATTTTATATATATTTTCTATGAAATTGATCGAATAGATTTATATAGACTATTAGGTTAGCTTTGTATAATATTACTAGGAATTGTTGCGGAATTGCTCACTATTTCAATGATTTTAAATTATGCTATGGTACTCTCTATTTGCTTAGTTTAGTTAGAATTCTCTATCATAATTTGCATGAATTTTAAGGTTATAAAATATAATTTATGGATGTTGCTATTTTGACATGCTAATTCTATTCTAGTTTTAATTTGTTACATGCTTATTATTTTCTAGACTAGATTACCTAATTTAATGTATTTTGGAGTTATAGAGTTTTTTATGAATTATTTAATTAGGTGCATTAATGTGAATTATTTAATTGGGTGCATTAATCTAAATTATCTAATTGGGTGCATTAATGTGAATTATTTAATTAGGTGCATTAATCTAAATTATCTAATTGGGAGCATTAATCTGAATTATTTAATTGGGTGCATTAACTTTGAATTTAACTTATTTATTTGGAGTTAATAGTTTAAATGTTTATTATGAATTAATTTCATTCATAACCCATGAGTATAGAACTTTATTTTAAAGTTTTAATTTAATTGGCATTTTAATGCATTGGTTACTTATATAATTAAAAGTTGGCTAGATGGTTTCATTTAATTTATTAAATTTTTTAGATTATTTGTTTGTATTTTGTTGTGGTTTGCTACTAACTTTCTTTGTAGGGATACCAATGCGAAAAACAAATATAAAACCAAATGAATAGTATTTGGGATGTAAAAACAAAAATGTTTGGACTACTAACTTTTGTGTTGAATAGGAATACCTAAGCGTGGAAAGGCTTTTGGACTAAATAGAATCCTTATGGATTGGTTATTTTATTTAAATGTTTGAAGCATGTTTGCTTGAGATGTAGTTGGTTTGTTTACCAATTTGTAGTAGCAAGTTTTATTTGCTTATATTGTTGTAGCAATTGTTTTACATTGCTTGTAAAAGTTTTGGACCTTGGTTTGTTTTAACCTAGTTCATCCCTAAGAAAATTTAATTCTTAAAATTGTTTATCACAGACTAGGAGTCAACATGCTCTTGAAAGTTTTGTCAAAAGGTTAACTGGGTTTTAAGTGGGACCGATGTGACCCCTCCAGTCTTCCTGGGAACTTTCTTGACCATGTTCGATTCTAGGTTTTGTGGTGAGACTAAATTTTGAATTAACTTTTCATCTGAGGGATTTTCTAAGGGTTAAGTTTAATTTCTGGAAACACAGAAGTGATATTCTGGTGTAATTTTCAGAAATGACAACTATCACTGATGCTGCTGCTACTGCTAATGTTGGTGGGGATTTGAACCCCGGGGCAACTGGGTTGCCAACCCCTACTGCTGTGACCTCTGTGGTCAACCCTGGTGTTACTCCGGCTGTTCCGGGAGGACCGCTTAGTCACCATGAGCGCCCAGAAAAATTTGCTGGGGAAAACTTTAAGAGATGGCAGCAAAAGATGCTGTTTTACTTGACCACGCTTAACCTTGCCAAGGTTCTGAGCGAGGATCCTCCAGCCGTGGCAGAGAATGAGCCTGACAGGCAGAAAGTCATGGCGCTTGACACATGGAAGCAGACAGACTATCTTTGCCGGAACTATGTGTTCAACAGCTTGGCAGACTCACTCTATAGTGTGTTTTGTTCCAAGAGCTCAGCAAAAGAATTATGGGAATCTCTGGACAAAAAGTACAGGACTGAGGATGCCGGGGCAAAGAAATTTGTGGTTGGCCGGTTCCTTGATTTTAAAATGGTAGATTCTAAAACTGTGATAAGCCAAGTCCAGGAGTTCCAAGTGATCTTGCATGATATTCATGCTGAGGGGATGCCTTTGAACGAGTCATTTCAAGTTGCTGTGATCATTGAGAAACTTCCCAATGGTTGGAAGAATTTCAAGAATTACTTGAAGCACAAGCGCAAGGAAATGTCAGTTGAAGAGCTGGTTGTCCGACTCCGGATTGAGGAGGATAATAGAAAGAAATGAGGGAGTACCTCCTCAGTAAAAGCCAATGTCGTTGAGCATGGCAAATCTTCTGGGATAAGGAAGAAGCCCCCTGTGAACAAGAGCTCTAAGCTGGGGCCAAGGGGTGGTGTTGCAAAGAAGTCGGCTTACAAGCCGCAGGAACCAGGTTATCGGTTCTTTGGGAAGTGTTATAACTGTGGTAACGAGGGGCATCGGGCTAGTGACTGCCGCAAGCAGAAGAAGCCATACAAGACCAAACCTCGTGCTCATATGGCAGACTTACAAGAGCACTCCCATGAGGAGGATGATATGCACTTGTCTGCCGTTGTCTCTGAGGTGAATCTGGTGGGTTCAAACCCAAGAGAATGGTGGATTGATACTGGGGCTACACGCCACATCTGCTCCGAGCAGAAGCTGTTTACAACTTTCGAACCGGTTACAACCGGTGAGAAGTTGTTTATGGGAAACTCTGCTACCTCGATTGTTGAGGGGAAAGGAAAGGTGGTCCTGAAGTTGACGTCAGGAAAGGAGCTGACCTTGAACGAAGTCCTGTATGTTCCGGACATTCGTAAGAATCTTGTCTCAGGGTCTCTTCTCAGTAAACATGGTTTTCGCATGGTTTTTGAGTCCGACAAGGTCGTTCTTACCAAAAGCGGAATGTATGTGGGTAAGGGTTATATGTTGGGGGGTATGTTTAAACTCAATGTTATGACTGTTATCCCAAAGATGAATAAAGGTGCATCTTCTTCTGTTTACATGCTTGAGTCTTCCAATTTGTGGCATGGTAGACTAGGACATGTGAACTTTGAATCTTTACGTAGATTAATCAAGTTAGATCACATACCATCTTTTAAGATTAATCCGAAACACAAGTGTGAAACTTGTGTTGAAGCAAAGTTGACAAGATCTTCGTTTCATTCTATTGAAAGAAGTTCAGAACCGTTGGATTTAGTGCATAGTGATGTGTGTGACTTAAAATTTATACAATCACGTGGTGGCAATAAGTACTTCATCACTTTTGTTGATGATTGCACTAAGTATTGTTATGTCTTTTTGCTCAAAAGCAAAGATGAGGCGATTGACAAGTTTGTTCTTTATAAGAATGAAGTTGAGAATCAAGTAGGCCGCAAGATTAAGGCTTTAAGAAGTGATCGTGGTGGTGAGTATGAATCTCCGTTTATTGAGATTTGTGCTCAATCTGGGATTATCCACCAAACCACGGCGCCTTATTCTCCTCAGTCTAATGGGATTGCTGAGCGGAAGAATAGAACGCTAAAGGAAATGATGAATGCAATGTTGATAAGTTCTGGATTGCCACAGAACTTGTGGGGGGAAGCAATTCTCTCTGCAAATTACATTCTGAATAAAGTACCCCGGAAGAAGGTGGACAAGACGCCGTATGAGTTATGGAAAGGCGTTAAGCCTTCGTATAAATTCTTACGAATGTGGGGGTGTCTTGCAAAAGTGGCGATTCCTACACCCAAACGGGTTAGGATAGGCCCGAAATCCGTGGATTGTATATTCATTGGTTATGCACATAATAGTAGTGCATATCGGTTTCTTGTACATAAGTCTGAAATTCCAGACATACACAGGAATACCATCATGGAGTCAAGGAATGCATGTTTCTTTGAAGACATTTTTCCTTGCCGAACCCATGAAGGGGTTCCAAGGTCTTTGGAGCAATTTGATGAGCTTGCTAGTGAGGATGATCATGTTGATGATTCAGGTGATGATCAAATTGAGGTTTTAGATGAGCCCAGAAGGAGTAAAAGGGCTAGGATATCCAAATCTTTTGGTCCAGACTTCTTGACTTATATGGTTGAGAACGAACCTCAAACTTTCCACGAAGCTGTGACTTCTCCTGAGAGTCCTTTATGGAAAGAAGCGATCAAAAGTGAGATTGACTCCATCTTACAGAACCACACCTGGGAGTTGGTAGATTTACCTCCAGGTTGCAAGCCTTTAGGCTGCAAATGGATTTTTAAAAGAAAGATGAAGGCCGATGGGTCAATTGACAAGTATAAGGCGAGGCTCGTTATCAAAGGGTACAGGCAACGAGAAGGCCTGGATTACTTTGATACGTACTCACCTGTAACTAGGATAACATCCATTCGCATAGTGATTGCGTTAGCAGCTTTGCGCAATCTTGAAATACACCAGATGGATGTAAAGACAGCTTTCTTAAATGGGGATTTGAATGAAGAAATCTACATGGAGCAACCTGAGGGGTTTTCAGCTCCAGGACAAAGCAAGAAAGTCTGTAAACTTGTCAAATCTTTGTATGGTTTGAAGCAAGCGCCTAAACAATGGCATGAGAAGTTTGACAATGTAATGTTGTCAAATGGGTTTAGAATCAACGAATGTGACAAGTGTATTTATGTCAAAGACACTGACAGAGGTTATGTCATTTTGTGTCTATATGTTGATGATATGCTCATTATAGGTAGTAACGATGAAATGATCAAAACTACCAAGAAGTTGTTAAACTCTAAGTTTGACATGAAGGATATGGGCATTGCAGATGTTATTCTGGGAATTAAGATTACCAGAATCTCTGGCGGAATTGTACTATCTCAGTCTCATTATGTTGATAAGATACTTGAGAAGTTTAGTGGATCAGATACGAGTGTGTCATCGACACCTGTAGACTTAAGTCTACATTTTACCAAGAATAATAATGAAAGTGTCTCACAGTTAGAATATTCTCGGGTAATTGGAAGTTTAATGTATCTGATGAGTTGTACTAGGCCGGATATAGCTTACTCGGTTAGCAGGCTTAGTAGATACACAAGTAATCCCGATGCTTCTCATTGGAAGGGCATTGTGCGGGTGTTAAGGTATTTACGCTACACTCGGGATTATGGGCTGCATTATACTCGATATCCAGCGGTGCTTGAAGGATATAGTGACGCGAATTGGATATCAGATATAAAGGACTCAAAGTCCACTAGTGGATATGTGTTCACTCTTGGTGGGGCAGCCGTGTCTTGGAAATCTTCCAAGCAAACGTGTATATCTAGATCAACGATGGAATCAGAGTTTATTGCTTTGGATAAAGCAACGGAAGAAGCAGAATGGCTTCGCCATTTCATTGAAGATATTCCACGTTGGTCTAAACCTGTGCCAGCTATTTGTATTCATTGTGATTGTCAATCTGCAATTGGTAGGGCACAGAGTAATATGTATAATGGAAAGTCTAGACATATCCGTCGTAGACATAATTCCATACGACAACTACTCTCGAATGGAGTTGTCTCTTTAGACTATGTAAAGTCTAAGGACAACATTGCGGATCCGCTAACCAAAGGGTTAAGTCGAGTGTTAGTCGAAACGTCGTCAAAAGGAATGGGGTTGAGGCCTTTGGAAGTTACCGGAATGGAAACCCAACCTAGTTGACTGGAGATCCCAAGATCTAGGTTCAATGGGACAACCTAATTGCGTGTAACGGTGGTATGTCACTGAGGAGGTTAAACCTCCAGCCATTCCTTCTATCAGTGATACCTGCAAGTGTAGAGGATAAGCTGAGCTTTTAATGACTCTTGTGTGTTAAGCTGTTGAGCTAAGTATTGCAGGATACTAAAGTAGAGTCACCTATGTGAGTTTGAAGTGGGGCCGCTTCTAGAAGAATTGGATAGGCCAAGATTCTTTGAAACCACTCGCTGAACCAGGCTAGTGTCCAGGGCCACACAGGGCACACCAGTGAGAACAGAATGGTGGTAGGAGTAATTCCCGTGTGAGATCTATTGTTTCAGTTTACATAAACGGCAGAGCAGTTCAAGATGTCTTATTCACTGATCAGCCAGTAAACTCGATAGGTTTTACTGGGAGAGGTTCAAAGCCAAAAGCTACCTTCTCTGATGTCGGGGTTAGTTCGTTGTACTCTCTCTTCGAGTCATTATTGTTGAACGATGTCCGTTTGTTGAGTCTTTCGGTCAATTTTTATTCATGTGGGGGATTGTTGGAAAAAATGATTTTTGGTGACTTTAATTTAATATTAAAGTGTGGTGACTTTAATTTAATATTAAAGTGGGTCCCAACCTTTTATTGTGTTGGGTCCAAGTGAGCCAAAAACCATTGGGTTTTGAATAAGAAATTGCCAAGAAATTGCTTCATGATGTTAGATTCATGAATAGGATTTTAAAGAGTATTTAAATCCTTTTTCTTGGCTAAAGGGTGTGAATCCTTTGGGCATCCAACCTTTCATATTTTTGGAAAGGGGCTATGGATGCTTGGTGTTTTAATGACCAGCCTTAAAGGCTGGAGGCTCTTCTTCTCTCCCCTTTACATGTATAAATTGAGACCTCCTATCAAGTTTCAATATAGAAATTTTTTGCTTCCATTTTACAAGTCAGTTTGCCAGAAAGTTCTACATTAAGAGAGTGCTGCCACTGTTTTTGTTCGCTAAGCTAGACAGAAAGTGCTTCTGCCGTACCTGGTTTTGACCGTCGTATCCTGGGAGACAGACGCCGGGATTCCTCAAGCACTCGACCCGTGAGGCGGCGAAATCTATTTTAAGGAAACTGCTTCCGTGCAGGCTTCGGTTTCGTCTCTTTACCCTTTTATTGTTTTGTGTATTTCTGTTGAAATTTAATTGTAATTATTAGCATATGTTCTTGGTATATAATTTGATTTCTTCATAAATCTATTTATTTAATTTGACAATTTGAACAACAAAATAAGGGGGAAAGGGTGAGTGAGTCATGGAGAGAGAGAGTGTTGTAATTTTTGAGCCATTCAGGGCGAAGCATTTCGAGCTACGCAGCATTAGTCTTCTTGTTTTTGTAAAAGGGTGATATTTTTTCGTGACTAATTTTTTAATAAAATCACTTGGGTTATGTGCTCACGACTAGTTGGTTGGAGTAATCAGGATTGATCAATTGTTAAGGTTCACTAGCACCTATGAAGTTAGGAGTGTAACTATTATTTGACAAATAGTGAAGAAATCTCAAGGAGGATCTTAAGGAGTAGACGTAGGCTTGGTTTGAGGCAAACCACTATAAATTATATGTTTGCTTTCTCTTACTTTTGCTTTATTTATTTTTATTAGTCTTATTTATATTGCTTCATATTTTTTTATCTATTTCTCATTTGGATTAAATTTTAATTTATCACTCTCATCTTTATTGCTTCATATTTTTATTTGTTTATTATGTGGGTATTTTTTTTTTTTTAAATTTAGCAATTCATTTAGAAATCCAATTCACTCCTCTCTTGTGTTACTTTCTAGGTAACAATTTATCCGACATGTAAAACAAAAATTTTAAAATAATCACACTGTTTAGTTTTTAGTTTTTAGAATTCACTTTTCAGAAAATTCTACTTTTTCGTTTTTCATATTTTTTTTGTTTTCACTGAATTTTTTTAATATTTTAAGCAAATTTTTTTTTTTAATAAATTTTAGACATACCTAACATAAATACACTTCAAAAGTATAATATTTGGAAACAAAATCTTTAAAAAATTCACTAAATACCAAAAATACAATAAAAATATAAAAACTCAGTACATTTTTCATATTTTTGTGTATTTATTAACTTCTTAAAATATTTTTTTACGAATATTTTACTATTTAGATACATTTAAGTAAGGTGCATCTATAAAAGTAAAAAAAAAATTACTTAAAATTTTAAAAATATTTACTAAAAACAAAAAAAATAAAAAACTCAATTTCCAGAAAACTGAATTCAAAAAACTGAAACCGAACACTGAATATATTTGTGTTAAATTTTTAATTCTTTGTTTACGAATTAAAAGTATTTATTGGGATCTTTTAATTAGTGATTTTTTAAATAAAGAAAAATTCGATACATGAATACATTATTTTTAATTTTTTATGTCAAACAAATAATTTAAAAGAGAAGAAATATTACATTGGTAAACGACTTTTCAAATATATGTAGAAATTGTATTATGCTTTGGTAAAGGACTTTTCAAATATATGTAGAAATTGTATTATGCTTATGGGTGATGGTGTTCAGTATTATTTATTTATTTATTTATTTATTTATTTTTGTCTTAGTTATGTGCATAAAATTTTTAAAGTGGGCTCTTTGATAAAATTAATAAAATAACATTATGAGTTTTAAAAAGTTTGGAGACTTTTTTCAGTTTTAGCCATGAGCCGCCCATGGGTATCACGGTTGTATTGAGAAACAAAAAAAAATTCAAATGAAAATTTAAGAATATATTTGATTCATCAAACAAAAGAAATGTAGGTGAATATATGTTTCATTATCCCTTTCAGGTCTCTTGCCACAACCACACGATCACTAACAACCATCACTACGTGCGGGTTGAACAAACACGGCAACATAGAGATTATAACATTAATTAATTTATTGGAGTGGTACACAAGATTTCAACGAAGATCTGGGATTTCATTAGGTAAATTTTTACCATTTAGGTAACATATATATATATATATATTATAACATTAATTAATTTATTGTTTTATTTAGAATAAATTATACTTTGCACCTTTGCACTTTGCACCAAATTTTACTTTGACCCATACACATGAAATTATGACAGTCAATCCATACACTTCTGGTCAAATCACACTTTGGTCCCTACACATGAAATTGTGCTAGTCAGCCCCCTATATTTTTGGTTAAATCTCACTTTAGTCCCTACACAAGTGTCAATGTCCCCCTTTTTGTTACTCAATTGTTTAAATCTTTAATAGAATCTAATCAAGTGATAAGAATGTGACAAACATGAGGGTTAGAGAGGAAAATCATCTACATTTTTCACCAATACACATTTTGTTCCAAAATTTACATGAAATTATGACTGAATTAGGGTAAAACAAAGCACAGATTGCAAACGATTAAGAAGAACTATGGTTTTGCATAAATTGGAATCACGAAATTTTGTTTTTTACAGTAATACAATCTTCTGTCTATTTATCTCTTTTTTTTTTATATATTTTCATGCATTTTTTTGTATATTTTCTTTCAAAAACTCTATTTTCTTACCTTTTCATCCCAATTTTTTGCATACGAACGTGTGTATATATATATATGTTATTATATAACTCTCACATACTTATCATATTAGTAGGAAATATGGATGATTTTTCTCTTTTACCCTCATTTCGTAATCATATTTTTGTCACATGATTGGATTTTGTTAAAGATTTAAAAATGAACATAAGAAGCACTACAAGAAAAAGCAGTTTTAGCGACTAAAAATATAAATTTCGTCGCTGAAAGTAGGACAATTGGCGACTAAAATTGAATTAGTAGCCAAAAGTAAAGACTTTTGACGACTAAAACAGTTTAGTAGCCAAATGTATAGTTATTGGCGACTAAAAATCAGTTTAGTCGCCGATTATATGGGTTTTAGCGACTAAAACAATTTTAGTAGCCAAAAGTGAAGGTTTTTGGCGACTAAAAAAATTTAGTAGCCAAAAGTATAGGTTTTGGCGACTAAAAAATAGTTTGGTCGCCGATTATAGGTGTTTTACCGACAAAAAAAAATTTTGTAGCCAAAAGTAAAGGTTTTTGGCTACTAAAAAAAATTTAGTAGCTAACAGTGGACAATTGGCGACTAAAATTCAGTTTAGTCGGCAAAAGTGGAGGTTTTGGCGACTAAAATTAAGTTTAGTTGCCGAAAGTGGTTATTTTTAGGCGGAAATTAATTTTTTTAGCGACTAAATTATTGGTAGTAGCCGAAACTAAGGTTTTTGGTGACAAAAAAAAATTAGTTGCCAAAAGTGGCTTCCTTTTTTTTTTAATAAATAATTTATTTTTTACATAAATTATATTGCATAAAAATAATTATGTTCATATATATAGTTTTATATTAATACGGGTCAATATACTATATAAATAATATATTTTGCATATATATTCATGTGGTGTTATTGTGGCATAGTGGAGAGAGTGTGTTGGTAAAGGTTTAGAATGTGGGAGGTTGGTGGTTCAAAACTTGGGAAGAGCAGAGGGTAATTTTTTTTCTGAAATAAGCTTTTGGCGACTAAAATGAGTGATCGCCAAAAGCTTCAGTATTGGCGACAAAAAAAATAGTCGGCAAATGTATAAATCAAAAAAAAAAATTCACTATTGGCGACTAAAAATTTAGTCACCAAATGTATAATTTAAAAAATATAAATGAGTTTTGGCGACGAAAATTTTAGTCGCTACAGACTTGGTTTTTGGCGACTAAAAGTTTTTTAGTCGCCAATACCTTTCGCGACAGTTTTCTAGTGACCAAACCAACGACTAAAAAATTTAGTCGGGGAAACTTAAAACCCGACTTTTGGCGACTAAAAATTCACTTTTGGCGACTAAAAATTTAGTCGCCAAATGTGTTTTTTCTTGTAGTGAAAGAGATTGACACTTGTGTAGGGACCAAAATGAGATTTGAGCGAAAGCGTAGGTCGTTGACTGTCTGTTACGATTTCATTTGTAGGGATCAAAGTGAAATTTGACCAAAAGTATAAGGAGTTGACTATCATGATTTCATGTGTAGGAACCAAAATAAGACTTGGTGTAAAGTACATGAGTGCAAAGTGTAATTTACCCTTTTATTTATTACGAATCGCGTGTACCACCCGTTAATAGATATTAAGAGATCAATTTCTATAATAATGCAAGTTGTTACTAAAAAAGCTATAAAAACAAAAATTAGTGACAAAATTATAAAAATACTGTATATACAAAATAATTTCGTCAAGCAATGTTTTTTTTTTTTATGCAAATTTTGATTCTAAACAAATATTGTAATCCATTAAAAAATATTCAATTTTGTTATTAAAAATATAACGATATTTTGATAACTAAAGTATTTAGTCTCTAAAAAATTATTTTATCTCTAAATTTGTATCGGTCAAATTACACTAACGGTTCCTGTAGTTTGGAGCTTCTGTCACTTTGATTCTTAACTTTTCAATTGTGATACATTTGACTCTAAAATCTTGTTCCAAACAAGGACAATGAAAAGATATTTACTTTGTAAGTGGTCTATTTTAAAGGCAAAGTCGATATACAACTTATTTTTTGTTGGTTAACTTATATGTTATTTGAAATGTAATAGCATTTTTTTTTAATGAATAAAGCTGACACTTTCTTAGTTATAAAGTTCTGTTTGGTTTGGTTTTCAGAATCTATTTTCAGAAAAATTTTCTAAGAAATTAAAAATTAAATTGGTGAAAAAAAATTAAAAACACATCATTTTTATATAATTTTATTTTTCAGGAGGGTAGAAATAATTTTTTTGATATTTATTTTCATTAAATTAGTTTCTATTTTTTCAAAAGTCAAACATGGCGACAACTTTGATTTCATTATTGGATTATTTACCAATAAATCCTACTTTACAAACTCTTATACCAAATAGTCCCACTTTTATTCTATTATACCAAATAGTCCTATTTGTGAGTTGATTTGGTCCTTTTTGATTTTTTTTTTCATTCTTGTTTCATTTCCTAGATGAGAGTGCCCTCTGTGTCTTCCCCGATCATCGCTTATAATCCACCGAAACACACACAATGTCAAGCACACACTCAGACGCATATCCAACAATCCAAAGCCTCAAAGGCTTCGTCGGAGACTCCTTCCGACTCACCACCAATCGCTCTGCCTCTCTTCGATCTGCTCCGCCGCTGCATCTCTTACCCTCATTCTCCGGCGGAGGAACCGAGCCGCGTCACGGAGGCTCGACGGGCGGCGCACGAACCGGCGGCTCAGGAAGATCTGATCGATCAGCAACCGGTGCCTCAGGAAGATTTGATCTGATCTGTGTGTGTGTGTCTGATCTGATCTGATCTGCTGTGTATCTGGTGTGTGCGTGTGTGCTGTGTGTGCCGTGAGAAGATGAAGTTGGTTGGGTGTGTGTGTGTATGAACTGCTGCTGTGTGTGTGCTGTGAGTGTGTGAATGGTGTTGTGGTGTCTTCTGCTCTCAAAACCGTGTGTGTGTGTTGTATGTGTGGTCTCTATGACCGTGTGTCTGAAGCTGTGTCTATGGCAGTGTTATGAAGCTCTGTGTGTATGGCCGTCTCTGAGTGTGTGCTCAGCTTCTCCTCTCAAAATGCAACCCGAGAGAGAGATAAGAGAGAGAGTGTGGGTGTGTGTGTGGGTGTGGGTGTGGGTGTGTGCCATGTGAGTATGTTCATCAGTGTAATGGGCTCTGTGTTAACCCCCCACACACAAACCCAGCCTAAATAAAAACCCCTTACAGCGGATTGTAACTGTGTGACGCCAACACAGTGTATCACATGTAACATACAACCATCCACGCGCCAAACACTCACACCATATACTCACGCGCCTCACCCATTTTTTGCCCCACAGGCGCATCACCAACGGTTATACCAGGGTATTTCCGTCTCTTTTAATTAAATGGGACTAAACGGTTTAATAGAATAAAAATGGGATCATTTGGTTCATAAGTTTCAATTTTGGGATTTATTGGTAAATTCCTCTTTATTATTAAACCAATCTATTAAATCCAAAAATCCAAAACTAAAAATCCATTACACATTAAAAGTCTAATAACCATCCATTATATAATAACCATCTAAAAATATCTGTTAACAATAAAAACATCCATATATTACATGATAACCATCCAAAAAAATTAACAAAAACAACTATCAATTACACGATCATTATCCAAACACATACTAAAAATTTAATTGGTAAAAAAAAAATAAATAAATAAAAATATAAAAGATTTATCATTTTTTATATAATTTTATCTTTGGTAGGTAGAAATAATTTTTTAAAATTCAAAAATAACTTTTGACATTTATTTTTGTCAAACTAATTTATATTTTATCCAATTGACAACTTTACTCTTCAAATGGAGCATTTGTCGTTTTCAAACGAAACGGTGCCTTTAATTATCCTTATTTAAAACGAGATTCAAAATTAGAGTCAAATGTATTATAATTAAAAGGTTACGAATCAAAGTGACACAAATATAATTCGCCCATTTTCATCTCTAAAATTATAACTTATTGTTGTTCACCATAACTAACATGCCAACAACCACCTCTACTAGATCAACCCCACACACCATCTTCCACCACCATGTTTCAACCATCATGTTTCAGCCATCAAAAGGTCTGAAACCACTGCATAGTCATCAATTTTTTCTTGATAATTATTTTGTAGTTCCAAATCAAGCACGCAACAAAAGCTTTTATGGATGAATTATATTGAATTACTTTTATTAAATAGTTAGGAGACAAACGATAGCCCACTTAATCTATATTGTATTTTTTATTGATCAAGAGTACAACGTAAGTAAAATTTAATAGGGCACTAAGTTCATAAATCCAATTTTGAATTTTGTTTGTCTAAAGGTCCACACTCTAAAATACTTTGTCCATAAAGACAAACTACTGCAAACTAACCAAACTACCCATGTATATATATATATTTAAGAGTGGGCAACGGTTTATCCGACCCGCACAACCTGTCCAAACTGACCCTACCCACATGCATAAATAGGGCGGGTGCAAGCCTATTTTTAAATTCAAAATCGGGTTCGGGTCAGATCCGACCCTACTCGTGCAAATCCACAATCCGCCTGCAGATTATGTTTAAAATAAAATAAAAAAATCCCACTCATGTTGAACTAAACAAATCTTCATCCTTTTGGTCCTCCTCTATCTCTCTACCCAGATCTCTCTCTCTCTCTCTCTCTCTCATCTCGCCCACCTCTCTCTTTTCCTTCTCGTCGCTATCACCACCACCACCACATCTCGCCCCTTGCTCGTCATCTCATTAATCTCCTCCCCGTCGCCATCTCTCTCATCTCCTCTATTGTAGCTATCGTCTATCGCAAATCAACCACTACTCTAGCGCCGCTTCATCACCTCTCACACATCAACCCAGCCATGTCGTTGGTTGCTTGCCGTTGTCCCCTCCTCTTCTCCCTGTCGTCGTCACTCAATTGCAAACCAAATCTGGAGATGGTAGATCTAGAAGATATAGAAACTGGGGAAAAAAAAATTTTTGTTTCATTGCACAAAGGTATGAATCCCAGATCTGGAATCCTTCATCTTCATTTATTTATGGTTTGCTGATTGTGTTGTGGGTATGGGTGTTTATTGGCTGAGTTATACAAGTACCCTCTCTCTCTGTCTCTGGGTCATAATTTTTTAAGCAGTTTTGACTATGAAGTTCTTCAACACCAGTTTTCATTGCTAGGTTGGAGAAATTTTTTTTTTTTTTTCCTTGCAGATTCAAGGTTTGGGTGTTTCAGGCTTGGTTGTGGGTTTGTAGACTTTTGTTTTTAACTTTTTGCTTTGTTTATTTAATAAAAAAATTATTTTCGTTGTTACTTTGTTTGTTAAATAAAACTATTGCTGGTTCTGGAATTCTCCTTGTCTTTTCATTGTTTTATGGCTTCAAAAAGTGGAGAAGGCGAAGGCCCCAACGCAAAAGCCCAAAAATAAAATTTCACAAAACAAACAAAAAAACAAAAAAGTCTATTTCACAAACCGCCCACACAATCACATGACCGACCCGTTCAATTCGCAACCCATACTGCAGACGGACGCAGTTCCATTTTTTCCCAACCCGCACACCATCGGGCATATTCAACTCGTCATCTGAACCACACAGAACTGATCCGTGACCACCCCTATATATATTTTATCTTAAAATAAACTCTAACCCGTCCCCTTCTCTCTCTCTTTTCCCCCATCTCTCTCCCTTCGGTTTCTCTCTCTCTCTTTAAAACCCTCCCCCCACCACCGTCCTCTTCCTCCTCCTCCGCTGCAGCCGCCTTCGGCCTTCCACAGATCTTGGCTCCTACACATGTCTTATGTGGTGGCAGAGAACATCTCTCTAATGAGAAAGAGCTTTTCAATGGCACTCTCCGCTGCTGCCGCCGCCACCACCACCACCACCACTGTCCTTTCATCACCGTTCCCCATTGCCATCATTCCCCCATCCTTCAAATCTAACCGTAACCCTAACCCCAACCCTAGTTTCACAATCTTAGATCATCATTATCAATCTCAAATCTAGGTCTCTCTAATGGCAAATGAGAGATGCAACGGTGAGCCGCTCTCCTCCACTGCTACGAGATCTAGATCCGTAGCTCGTCGGATAGATCTGGAAGAGGACCTAGAGTGGATCTATTCTTTTCTCTCTGGTCTTTGCAACGACATTGAGATCTTTAGATCTACATATATCTAAAGTCGATTTACCTAGGGTTTCTCTTTCTCTCTTACACATACACAAAGAAATGGCAGAAGAAGCTCTTAGTCCTAGTGTAGTATGTTGAAGCAACATTATGAAGCAGAAAGTAGCCGCCTCGAACCAACTTCGGCACAACGTTAGTGTGGCGACAAATCAAGTGGTGGTGGAGAGCTACAAGTCCACAAAAGGCATCGTCGTCATAGTAATGGATGCCAATGCCATCATACAAGGTGGAGAGGAATTCTTCAACTGCACCGACATATTTGTATCTGTCTCTAAAGTCATAAATGAGGTCTAAGACTGTTTGTCCCATTATCACCTCAATTTCGTCCCCTTCACCTTCGACACCATTGATCCCTCTCCCGATTCCTAAAAAAAATGTATTTTCTTCTCTCTCTCTCTCTCTCTCTCTATATATATATATATATATATATACGCATACATTTTGTGTTCTTTGTTGTTTCTAGTGTTCCAACTATATGGGATAGTTTGGAAAATATTTAATTGTTGAGAAAGTGATGCTTTAGAGTTTTTCACTTGGCTAAAATTTGAAATTTTCAATTATCATAGTCTACAATCTTGATTGGGATTGTGATTATTAAGTTTTTTTTTTTTTTTTGGTTAAAATCTATGTTTAGTTCTATGTGGTATTAAATGGTTTGGATTTAAATTTGGGGCTGCGTGGCAGTTGATCTCCGACCTCTTCACTATCGGTGACTGAACCATTGCCACCCTTAGAAGAAGACAAAGAGTCAGTGATAATAATGATCCATGAAAGTTGAATGCATCAGAGAACTTGAACGTAGATTCCTCCTCATTCTTGTTTTTTTCCTTTCTTGGCTTAGATCTATTTTATTTATTTATTTATTTGTTGTTGTTGATAATGATGATGAAGAAACATATTGCAACAAATTAAAAAAAATAACAAATATGACAGATCTATTTTGAACAGATAATAAGATTTGAACAGTTAAGATAATAGGACAGATCTGTGCAAAATTTGAACGTATAATAAAATATGTTCAAAATTTGAACAAATAAAAAATTTTAAACAGATAAAATATTTGAACACATAAGTGAAGAAATTGAACAAATAATAAAATTTGGATAAATATTTGAACTGATAAGAAATTTCAATTGATAGATATTCCAGCATAGGGATAAGTTAAAATGATAAATTCAACAAATAGAGAGACAGAGAAAATGGATGTATAAATTCAATAGATCAAGTGGTAAATTTCAACATATAGCAAATTTTTAAACAGATAAGGGGAAAAATTGAACAGATAGTCAAAAAATTTGAACAGACAGTTGAAAAATTTGAACAAATAAATATAAATTTGAATAGATAGAAAAGAATTTGAACAGATAGTAAAAAAAAATCAACAGATAAATTGAGGGATAAATTTGAAAACAAAATGTCCTCCAAAATCAATGAAAGGATTTCTCACTAAACTATTTTATAAAAGGTAAATCTCTCACAAAAAAAAAAAATTTCTCCTAAATCTCAAGCCTTAAACAAATGTTAAATTGGATTTTTTAACAACAATCTCTATTTATAATTTTCCATCTTCTCCAGCCAAGACTATTGCCACACCATGACGACACAAGCATGAAGATCATATTAGTAATTAATTTTTTCTATTTTAAAAAAAGAAAATTGAAAAAGGTAATCGAATCTAATCAATTTTCTATATTAGATTAGTAATTACATCTTATCTTGTGCTATCTTGTTTGAATAAATTACAAATACACATTTTAAAAATTATAAATATCTCATTAACTGAAATTTTTATTTAACAGAATTAATAGAAGGGTTTAGTTAACGAGTGCCCTAAGGACATTGGTTAACAATATTTAAATTAATTGTACATTATATGTTACACACACTACCATGCATTATGTATAAGCATTTCAAGCTTCTTATCAAGTGCCCTAAGGACACTCATTAACAAAACCCTCAATAGAAAAATAAAATTCCTAACTACAGTGCTCGTCTTATCCCTATTGTATATCATATGTTTTATTCCAGAGCAAATTATACCGGTGATTCCTATATTTTGCTTCTTGTGTCATTTTGGTCCCCCATTTTTAGTTGGCTCAATTTTGACCATTAATTGTAAATTTTGTGTCATTTTGGTCCAATTGATAATGCTGTTAATGTTTTTTTATAGAAAATAATTACTGAATTGGTTGAATTTTTCTCACTGACATTAGTAAATTTATACTTTTACTCTTAAAAATATGACACATGCCACTTATATACATATTTTTCATTAAAAAAAATGCTAAGAGTTGTAATCAATTAGACCAAATTGAAACAAAATCATAAATTTATGATCAAAATCGAGCCAATCGAGATTATAGAGATCAAAATAACACAAAAACCAAAATACATAGACTACTATTGCAATTTGCCCTTTATTCTACCATTGTATTTTCTTTTTCTTTTTTTATTACTTTTATGATTATTATTTTATTTTATTTAAAATAGGCATTCTAATGCTTTTCATGTTTTTTTTGTTTATTTTTTATTTTTTTATTTTTTTGGTAAATGTAAATTTTTTTTTTTTTGTGTGGCTAAGATTATAGAATGTTTGTTAGTAAAATTATATTACAACTAAAATAGTATCATTACTGCTTTATCAATTCAAACTTGACTTTCTTTCAATACACGTTAAGATGTGATTACAAGATAATTGGGTGTCAAATTTTTTTTTTGCAAATTGGCTTGTCTTTCTTAGAATATTTGGAAGGCTAGGAATGAGCTCATATTCAACCATACACCTGTTGATCCTTTTGCTACGATAGCTAAAGCTAGTAGGGAGGATGTTGAGTTTGTGGCATGGTTTGCACAGTAGTGTAGGTAGCAGGCTGGTTGGTTACCTCCTCCAATTGGTTCTAGAAGGTAAACTGTGATTGGCTGTCAACTAGGGGTCTAAAAATAGTAATACTACAAATTCATACTTAACTACTCAGAAATTATTTAGAATTGTGATGATATTAGATCTATGGCAAGTCGAGACTGTATGTCCTTCAAATGATACCCTAGAGTAGCTAATGAGTTAGCCCATTAGATTACTCGTCCTTGTTTCGAAATACAGGCTCTCTTATTGTATTCAATTCATTCAATATAATACAGATACACAATTCTCATATCGCTTTCAACCATGTCAACATGGTATCAGAGTGAGACTTCATAAGAAATAACCAGGTAAAACGAGTGAAATCATCTACAAATATGACAAAGTATTTAGATCCCCCCATAGTGGCATTAGGTGCCGAGCCCCAAACATCAGAGTGTAGGAGATCAAAAGATGCATGAGACATAAAGGTACTGGATGGAAATGGTAAAGCAGATTGTTTTGCTAGTTGACAAGATAGACAATCTACTTTATCATTTGGAACAGGACCTAACTGACCACTGGAAACTAGAGATCGTAGACGACCAAAGGAAACATGACCTAACCAGGAATGCCATAAGGCAAGAGGAGAACTAAGAGTATTAGGAGCAGCAGTCTGGACAGTGGAAAGACTGGAGGAGGGAATGCGAAGGTATGTGAGCTCATACAGACGGCCATGTCTACAACTGATCCCAAGAGTCTGTCCCGTCTTCGGATCCTACACAACACAACTAGTTGGAGAAAAGAGATTAGTGAGGCCAATATCACAAAGTTGACCAATTGAAATAAGATTAAGTGTAAGATTGGGGATGTGACAACCCTCACCTCTGATTAGCGTTAATTTGTGATTAAGCATGACAATTGATTGATTAAGATGAAATCCTAAATTGATTTCATGAGTGTATTGTTTTAATTGTATTTCTATCTGTTTGTTACTGAATGATCTGTTCATGTTTTAATTTCGAATTGCGAATTGAAAGCCTTATCGGCGACCGATTCAGAAATTGATTTGTGTTATATGCTAATTAGGATTTATATGATTTTATGGTAGGTTTAATTAAAATTCGATTTGGAATGATTAAATTAGAATAAATAATGTTAAATTACTTTAGCTTGAGTTTATTACACTTTTGCCATTGAGTGGGCCACCTTCAAAAACCATTGCTTTGGTTCTCATTACTTACATGTTTGTCATCATCTATCTCTCCATCTTCTTGTCCCAAAACGTGAGAGAGAGGGAGAATAGGAAGAATTGGTTTCAATTAGAGTTTTGCTTGAAAATTTTGAGGAATTCGAAGGAGCCTTGAAGAATTGTACATTTGCTCAAGAACCTTGCTTAAGTAAAGCTTAATTGAGAAGCCTAGGTAAGGACTCAACCTCTTAATCTTGAAATTGAGTCATCTAGGACTTGCATGTGGATTAAATAGGTGAATTAATAGGAGAATTGAGCTTAAATTCATGGGAACTAAGTTAATTCATGCATGCATGTCTATATCAAGGAGGTTGAAGTTATTTTGCATGAAGTTCTTCCATGCATGTTCATATTATAGTTGTAATCTAAGAATTCATCATGTTTTTGGGAAGAATGGCTCATTTGATCATGTGTTAGAAGCTCTAAATTCAAATAAACACATGCATGGCATAATTACATCATGTTCTTTTATTTGAAGTTGAATTGGTGTTCAATTGTCAAACTTTAGGGCTTTGAGTTTATGAAATGACCTTAAAAACATGTTGTATTATGAGTTTCCAAGTATTTTCCAGAAAATTGGCCCAAAAGGATGAGTTTTGAAATGTTTGATCCATGGTTTGAGCTTTGGGAGCAAATCTGGAAAACCCAAAATTTGGCTTCCTCGCTCGAGCGAAGGATTCCACGCTCGAGCGACTACCTTTGTTTTCAGACCTTCGCTCGAGCGATAGAATGCTAGCTCAAGCGTAAATTGCAAGCTCTCAGGTTTTTGCGTGTGAAGACCCACGCTCGAGCGACGAGACCTACGCTCGAGCGAGCATCGAGCGGAGAATTTCAATAACCAATACTTTTCACATTTTTGCAGATCGCTCGAGCGAGGGAGTCTATGCTCGAGCAACCTCTCTTATTCGGTAAGCTCGCTCGAGCGAAGAAAGCCACGCTCGAGCGAGACCCCTGTTTTCAGCAAGTTTTGAAAAATGTTTTTAAGTACATTTTTGCATCATCATTCTATCCTAGGCATTCCTAGGCCATGTTTAAGGCATCATAATGAGGATAATGTTCTAGAAACACACCAAATCAAGTTAGGGGCTAAGTTATTAATCCCGAGTGTGTAATTTGGTGTGTGTTCGTTCTGCAACTGTGTAGGGTTGGCACCCGAGGACGCTGATTAGCCTGCCTATAGCCTAGTAATCTGTGAGTAACAATGCTGTAAAGCTACGTTCAATTATGATTATTTTCTGAACGATTAACTATACTATTTTCTGAAATGACATTGTTTACTGAATGAATGTTTGTCCTATTTTATGAACTGCACCCGTGGCATCCATAGCAATTGACTGTTACTGTTACTGTTATTGTCACTGTTACTGCTACTGCTACTGTTACAGAGATCTCTGTCGGTTCCAATGTTTGGAACTACTACTGTTTACTGTTTTGATGGCCATCAACTGACTGTTCGGTCTATTATGACCTACTATACTGTTCTGCTATTGGATGTACCACGTATGACTGCTATGATTTCTAAATGACTGATATGGTATGAATTATGAGTCACTGATTGAATAATTGATTTATTGATGCAAATGACCGTTTTAATTACTGAAAGGACATTCATTCTTGACCCCTTTACACATTTGTTATTCACTGGGCTTTAGCTCACAATTTTTATATGTATGTAGGTGGCCAGGCACCGGACCAAAGCTAAAAGCGTCGAGTTAAGCTCATGTTTTGTCTAGCCAACCGTTGTGCCTCACTTCGAGGTTCCGAGTCTGCTCGAGCCAAGGCTGTTTTTGGGGTGTTTCAGATTCATCCTTTTCTCTCTGTTATGTATCGAATGTTTAAGACTTGGTTGTACAGTTATGGTGAAGGGATTAGGTCCCTAACCTGTATATTATGTGTATCTGATATGTTTATACGTTATGGTTATGAATGTGGTTATGTCCATAAAAGTTTTTTCCATTTAGGTTTTCACAGCTCATTGGACATCTTTTTATTACTGAATGGCTTCCGCCAGCCCCTTTATATTGAATTATTGTCTTTACTGTTAAGTAGGCCTTTGGTAATCACGGATTACTGGCCGGTTACGATACTAAACCCTTAGGGGCGGGTTTTGGTCGTGACAGGGGATCAGATAAGTGTGGGGTAGAGAAACAGTAGAGGTGAAAATATGACCTATATGACTAACATGCATTGGAGAGCCATCAGCAATGTGAATAACAGGTAATGTAGAAGAAGATGTAATAGAGGAGAAAAGTGTAGGGTCAGAGGTCATATGGTTGCAACAAACGGAATGAAAATACCAAGAAGAGGTACCTGGAGTAATTGAGAGGACAGTAGAGGGTGTACCAAAGGTAGAAATAACCTTTTTTGACAATAGTTTCAATGTCTTAAAGAATGTAAGGTGGTGATGGGGTAACAACGAATGATGAACCAGAGGCAACTTTAGTAGATGCAAGATATGCTGAAGACTGATCTCGGTTGTATATTGTGGAGGGTCCAGAATAGCGACCGTGCTGAGGATAACTGTCTGAACGAGCCATGAAGTGATTAAATAATGAATCACAAAGAAGAACCAGTGATGGCAGAGTAGAATTGGATAAAACAGAGTGCACCAGTGAATTCGGAACGTCAAAAATAGCCGAGAAATGGGTGAAATCACCAAAAAATAGGCAAAATAAAGAGAAGGGCTAACGATGATGTCAGCAGGGGCATAGATGATGTCAGCAAAAGGCACGACGCACATTAGCAGAATGGAGGCACGGCGTTGGATAGTAGAGACGGTGCACGGCTCACAGTAGCAGGATGACGCACGAAAGGCGTAGGAAGGGCTGACGTCAGGCTGACGTGAGCGACAACTGAAATGCGCGTGAGGGCGCGTGTGAGAGTGGCGGTGGAAGACTTGACGCGCCAACGATAAAAACAGCGTGTGAGGGTGCGTCTAGTGGTGTTTGGCAACGAGCCTGGTGGCGTTGGAACCGGGAGAGAATTCCAAGCATGAGGATGCAAAATTTGTAAAAGTTTGGTCAACAACAATGACGAAACAGTGTTGTTGAACAAATAATGGTGTAATCTGGAACCCTATGCTCTGTGCTTTGGTAATGCCACTGTGTACAGACAATAAACAAGAGAAAAAAGGAGCTAGGATTTAAGACCTATGCTCTGATACCATGTTGAAATGGTTGAAAGAGATATGAGAATTGTGTATCTGTATTATATTGAATGAATTGAATACAATAGGAGAGCCTATATTTATAGGCTATCTACAAACCTAGATAAGTATAAAAAGAGATAGAGATAGAAAGAGATAGAGATATAAGGAGATAGAGATAAAGATAAAGATAGAGAGAGATAGAGATAAACAATATCTACAATACAAGGAGATAAATATAAATCTAAATCTATAAATCTAAATCTAATATATACATTAACAAATGGTCAAAACTCAGTTTTCTTCCACCATCAAAATTTTTCGTGCTGATAATGCCCAAGAATACAAAGAAACAAATTTTTTGAGATTCCTTTGTCAAAATGGCACACTTTCTCACTATTCTTGTCCTGGTACCTCCCAACAAAATGGTCGTGCTAAGCGTAAACATTGTTATCTTTTAGATACTGTCCGTGCTCTTTTAATTTCCTCTTTTTGTTCTGAGTGCTTCGGGGGGGAAGCCGCTCTCACAGCTGCCTATACTATCAATCGTGTTCCTTCTCCTACCATCAGTAATTATACCCCATATGAGCACTTATATGGCTAACCTCCTGTCTATTCTCGTTTCCGTGTGTTTGGATGTGCTTGTTTTGTCCTCCTTCCACCACATGAGCGTTCCAAATTAGAACCTCGAGCCCGTTTGTGTTACTTCTTGGGGTATATGATTGAACATAAAGGCTATCATTGTTGGGATCCTATTTCTCAACGTCTTTGTGTCTCTCGTCATGTGGTATTTTGGGAAGACAAGATGTTCTCTTCTATATCTAAGTTTCATCTGTTCACTCCTCCCATTACATCATTCTTCACAGATCCCTCTCTATTGTTTGATGAGCTTGATACAGACACTACTTCTGCCCGCTACCTCCAGCCCATCCTGAGGATCCTACTCCGTCTCCTGGTCCTGCTGATGCTCCACTTCTTGATCCTGCTCCTAGTCCTACCATGCTGTTTCCGGCCCATCCTAAGGCTTCTGCTCCACCTCCTAGCTCTGTGATGGCCCGGGTGTTATCCGTCTTGTTCCTTTTTATTTAACTTCGATTTCACCTTGTTAGTGTGTCAAGTTCCACTTAGAGGCTTGTTAATCTTTTGGGTTGTGGTGATTCAGGAACTCTCCTTGAAATTTCCATCCTGGTTCGTTTCGATGTTAACGTTTTCCTTGCTTCGGAGGGCGCATGGCCGAGTCCGGAGTGCCCGAGGGTTTGGACTAGAAATTCTAGGCTGCTGGGCCAGGGCCGCACGTGCGAGGCCCTAGGTCGCACGTGCAGGGTGGGGCCACACGTGCGGGGGGTGAAGCCGCACGTGTGGGAATGGGTGAATTTCAATGTGTTGCACACTGCTTTAATTGCAAGTGCGGAGGGGAAGTACGGGGAAATTCGCACGTGCCAGGATCAGTGCCGTACGTGCGGGGGCACGTACCGAACGTACAGGACGGGGTCAATCCGAAAACTCTGTTTTTTCTCTTCATTTGGGCTATTTGTATACCATTTTGTTGTATGACTCTCTCTCTCTAAAAATACAACTCTCTCTATTCTCTCTACATTTCTATCTCAAAAACAAGATCAAAACACTTGATCCTCTTCCATCCACTTGGAATCTAACCATAGTTTCTACATCAAAGATATAGAACTCCTCAAGAGGTCTCTTGTGTGTGATGGAGATTTGGTTCTTGGCACCATCAATCCTAGGGTTTCAACTCTTCTTCTTCATCAAAACCTTGAGGTAGGGATATTCTTGAGTTATACATATATGTTTTGCAAGATTAAATGTTGATTTTATGTTCATCTTGAGTTTATTTTGGAGAGTTTGGTTGTGGCTCAAGAGAGTAGAGATTTTTCAAATAAAAGCTTGAGACTTCAAATGTTTTTAAGTTGATTTTTGAGAAGTTCACTTCTACTAATTTGGGAAAGATATTTGATGGGAGTTCACCAAGAAAATGGAGAGATGTTTTGGTCTCTAATATAAAACCCTAGAAGTTTGGGGATTTTGGGAAAATGTGAACATGTCTAAGGGTTCATTATGGTTTTGTCTCAAGAGAATGGTTGAGAGTGAATTTTCACCATATGTTTAGCAAAATAGCATTTTACTTGATATATGAGAGATAAGATGTTATTTCAACATTATTGCTAAACACTTGAAAAACGTATTGTTGTGAAGTGACAAATTGTTGTGCACCATGGCTAGTGAGAATTGTGAACATTGGAAACTAATATTTGAAAACATCACATGTAGTCTTGAATATACCACATTGTTGAGAATTATGCGTGATGAGAAATTGTAGTTATGTGTTAATGACATGTGCTTATCTTGTGAAAGAACATTGAAGGGAGGAATTGAGAAAAGTGATTGTTGATATTATTGTAGAAATATTTGAAATAGAGAAATGCTATGAGGTATGGAGAATCCTTGTATTGCATATTTATTCAATTTATTATTATGCATTGTAAATTTAGATTGAAGATATTTATTTCATGAAAGAAAAAGATATTGTAATAAGAACTATGGAAATGTGTTATGGGGTAAATACGTTGGTAAGTCCAGTTAGGAGGTGTAGATGAATTTGATAAGTTGGCCTGAGTGTCCATGGTGAAAGACCAGAAACCTGCGCGGATAGGTGTCGAGCCTTCTGGTTAATACCGGTAAAAATGACAATTTGGTAGTACTTGTAGAGTTTACTTGCAGACACCAGCCTAGGGATTATCAGTGTCGTATTTACTGCCCCTATTGATTAAAAAAAGAATTGGAAGCTTTGAAATTATTGAGATTGCGAAAATATTAGTGAAAACATGGTGATTTTTAAGTTGTGCATCGAAATAAAGTTTTTCCTTATGATGGCATTGCATGGCATCACCTTTGCATATGATGTTGAGGAGGTTTGCATAACTGTATATACTTTGTTAGAATTCACTACTTGGCTTTACGCTCACCCCTATGGGACTTTGGTACAGGTAGGGATGTAGTGATCCCGCCTAGCTGAGGGCGTAGATATGCTTTTGTGAAGAGTAGATTACTCTTTTGTTTTGTTGTAACATTTCTTTCTTTTTGTAAAGCCAAGGGCTAACCTGTATGGGTCCGAGAGACCATTTTGTGTAACCGGGCTTATGCCTTGGAAGATGTAAACCCTTAAGGGCATTTTAATTGCTTAAGACTAGATGCTTCACATGCTATGGATTCATGTGTTTTTAGTGCCATTGAATGTATATCCGCATGTGAACTTTTGTGTAAGCATGTTCATTTAAAAATGTAAAGATGGAAGAAGTATTGTCTTTATTATTTGGTGATTGTTGATTAATATAGCTGGATTATGTGAATTATTTTTGGGGCATTACAAGCTTTGCTTCTGAGGTACCTCTTCGTCATTCTACTCGGGTAACACAACATTTTGTCCTTCTTCGTGATTTCATTGTTGGTTCTATTGCATTTTTCTCTTATGAACCTACTTCCTATAAAGAGGATTGTTCTAACCCTCTTTAGCAGCAAGCTATGACTGATGAACTACAGGCTTTTGATAAAACTCATACTTGGGATTTGGTTGATCTTCCTTTTGGTAAAAGTATTGTTAGTTGCAAATGGGTTTACAAGATCAAGACTCATTCTGATGGTTCTATTGAGCGTTACAAAGCACGTCATGTTGCCCAGGGGTTTACACAAGAATATAGGATTGACTATGAAGAAACTATGAAGAAACCTTTGCTCTTATTGCCCGTCTGACTTCTATTCATAGCTTACTTGCCGTTGCTGCTACTCGCCACTGGAAACTTTGTCAGATAGGTGTGAAGAATGCATTTCTCAATGGCGATCTCACTGAGGAAGTTAATATGCAACCTCTACCTGGTTCCTGTGTGCCGTCCTCCAAAGTTTGTAAACTTTGCCGTGCTTTGTATGGTTTGAAACAAGCTCCTCGTGCCTGGTTCGCCAAGTTTAGCTCCACCATTCATGATTTTGGATTCTCCTCCAGTGCCTATGATTCTACCATTTTTATTCATAAGAGAGAGCATCGTACTATTCTTCTTCTTCTCTATGTGGATGATATGATCATCACTGGCGATGACACAGTGGGTATCTCTAGTCTCAAATAGTTTCTCAGTCGTCAGTTTGAGATGAAGGATTTGGGTCTTCTCAGCTATTTTCTCGGCTTGGAAATCTCTCATGATTCGTCTAGTTACTTTCTCTCCCAAGCCAAGTATACTTCTGATCTCTTGGCTCATGCTAGTCTTACCGATTGCAAGATTACCTCTACTCCCGTTGATCCTCAGACTTGTCTCACACCTCTTGACGGTCACCTGTTGTCTGATGCTACTTTATATTGTCAACTAGTTGGCAGTCTTGTCTATCTCATGGTTACTCATCCAGACATTACTTATGTTGTTCACATTGTTAGTCAGTTCATGGCCGATCCTCGCTCTTCGCACTATTATGCTTTAGTTCGCATTTTACGATATCTCAAAGGCACTATGTTTCATGGTCTTCACTACTCTGCTCATTCTTCCTTGCAGTTACATGCATTTTCTGATGCTGATTGGGCAGGGGATCCTACTGATCGCCGTTCTACTACAAGATTCTGCTTCTTCTTGGGTGACTCTCTCATTGCCTGGTGTAGCAAGAAGCAAACTCTTGTTGCTCATTCTAGTAATGAGGCTGAGTATTGTGCTCTTGCTGACACTACTCAGAAGCTTGTGTGGCTTCACTGGCTTCTTTCTGATATGGGGGTTTCTCATTCTATTGCAATTAATCTCTATTGTGATAGTCAGAGTGCTATTCAAATTGCCCATAATGATGTCTTCCATGATCGCACAAAGCATATTGAGCTTGATTGTCACTTCATACGACAGCATGTTACTAGTGGCACTGTTCGTCGTATCTTTGTTATCTCTGCCAATCAGACAACCGACATCTTCACCAAGACTCATCCTCCTGGTCGTTTCAGTGATCTAGTTTCCAAACTCAAGTTGGTTGATGCCTACCCACCTTGAGTTTGAGGGGGACTGTTAATGTATATATTAGATTTAGATTTATAGATTTAGATTTATATTTATCTCCTTGTATTGTAGATATAGTTTATCTCTATCTTTGTCTATCTCTATCTCTATCTCTATCTCTCTCTTTATCTCTATCTCTTTTTATCTCTATCTCTTTCTATACTTATCTAGGTTTGTAGACAGCCTATAAATACAGGCTTTTACACAATTCTCATATCTCTTTCAACCATTTTAACAAGTTCTTACTTTTGGATTGGGTATCCCGTCCTTCGGCACTTCTTGATTGTCTTTCTTTCAATTCTATGTAATTGTGTAATTGGAAGTTTTACCCAAAAAAAAAGTGACACTTTAATATGATGAATGATGCCTCAAATGCTCTGTTTCCCACCAATGTTGACAAAAAAGTGAAAAATTGAATTGTCAAATTAGAGGGTAAGGATTGAGTGTGCATGACGACCTAATTAAATGTTCAAAAGAGAACAAAAGCTAAACTAACTTGATTTGATTTGATTTGCTTTGCTTGATTGCATTCTCATAGTCGTTTTCGTTTTAGCTTTCTATCTTTTCTACGTGGGTTTTTCTTAGTAAGAGTACCTTCTTTCTCGATTTAAGGCACCAAATTGACTTGTTGAGACATAAAAGACATGCACTAAAAAAAGGTTGCATACCCATAATTCCTACTTTTCAACTACTCCTTCCCCACCCAGGGGCAGAGGGACATGGGGGCAAGGGGGTTCACGTGCCCCCCCTGACTTTTCATTTTTTTTTTGGGGGGGGGTTCTGTGCTATGTAGTGTGTGTGTGTGTATATTAAAGATGAAATTTGCTACTCCCAGGGGATGCAATCACCAATGCCTCCGACATTTTTTTAATGGATATACATATGAGCAATGATTGAGTGGGCTCCACTCTCACAATATCTTACAAATCTGAACCACTCATAATGTAGAATCCACACATATATGAGTGGGCCCCACATATACATGGAGAATCAGGATCACTTTGGGAGTGTGAAGTCATCTCCAAATGGGATCCCAAACATTTTTGATATATATATATATATAGGCCCTGTTTGGTAGAGCTGTGGGAAAGTGCTTATAGCTTATGCCTAAACAGCTTATAGCTTATAACTTTCAGCTTAAGCTGATTTTCAGCTTATTCTTAAAGCATCTCCTGCCCCACTAAAAGAATAAGCTGATTTCTGACTTCCAAAAAGCTATAAGCTATAAGCTATAAGCTATAAGCTAAACCAAACACATCAAAATAGCTTAAATTAAGCTGAAAGCTGAAATAAGCTGTAATTAAGCTCTGCCAAACAGGCACATAGACAGAAATTAGTATTTAATAGGGTTTTGCCATATATCTCTTTGTAGGCTGATTATGACACAAATAGGTTAAAAATTAATGTTTTTAATTTTTTATAAAAAGATAGAGAAATAATATAATTAAAAAAAATAAAAAGTAAAAAAATTAACTTTTAATTAATTTTCTAAAATAAACTTATATAGTGGTATATGTATCCTTGATGGATCTGTTATTAATTATGAAGATTATAAATTTTATTCCTTTCCATTTTAAAATATTCATTTCTTATTTTATTTTTTATTATCTTAAAATATTAATTATTTTTAAAAAAATAAAAAATTAAAATAACATGATTTTTTTTTATTTTGCTCTTATTTTAAATTTATTAATATTAATATACATAAAAGCATGAAAATGATGTTCTCCAAATGGATGATATATTTGTAGCTCGAGAGAGAAAAAGGCACAATACTCAAGAAATTACAGACTTGCATCACTATCGTGCTGAATTATTCTACATTGTTTTAGATATGCAAATTCAAAAACTAAATGCTCGTTTCACTGAGTCAAACATTGAGTTGTTACTTTGTGTGGCACATTTGAATCCATTTAACTCTTTCTCTAGTTTTGACAAGAACAAGTTAATTCATCTTGCCGAATTTTATTCCAAAGAATTTTCTTCAGTGGAGCTCATGGTACTTAATGATCAACTTGATACATATATATATATATTATCAATATGCTATCCAGTAGTGAGTTCTCAATGTTGAATAGAATTGCTGATCTTGTTAGGAAAATGGTGGAGATTGAAAGAGACAAAGTATATCCATTGGTGTATTTGCTCTTGACTTTAGCATTAATTTTACCTGTTGCAACTGCTACTGTTGAGAGGGTATTTTCAACTATAAATATTGTGAATAATCGGTTGCGAAACCGAATGGTTAATGAATGGATGAATGATAACTTGGTTGTCTACATTGAGAGAGATATTTTTGATGGTATTGACAATGATACTATCATGGAAAGATTTCAAAAGATGAAAACTCGTCGGAGTCAATTGTAAAAGTTTAAAATTAAATTTTTTTTGTAATGAATATTAATTTTTAATATTTAATATTAACTCAAAACATTATTATTATGTTATTGTTATTAATTGGAGAAAAAAAAAATTTGAAATTATAATAAATAAATACCCCTATATTTAATTTGTATCTCCGTCACTGTTCCCACCTCTCTTTTTCTCAAGGAGAGAGAGAGAGAGAGAGAGAGAGAGAGAGAGAGAGAGAGAGAGAGAGAGAGAGAGAGAGAGAGAGAGAGCAGGTGACTAGGCTGAGGCTTGACAAGTAAGGGACAAAGTCAAGTAATCATTTTCTTTTTTGGTTCTAATTTTATGATGAAAAATATTTGAGGCTTAAAATGAATATAATTTATTGATGTAATTTTGTAAATTTTCTTTTTATGAGTTTTTAATATTATTATTATTGAATATACTTAGAACCATATTGATAATTATTATCTAATTAAAAAAACCTTCCATATGGATCGTTCTTTGAAATATATAATAGAAAATGAAAATTGGAGTTTGGGAAATGGAGGGGGATTTGACATGTTACGTGGTGTCGTTACTTTCTCTTTCAAATGCACAAATTTCCAAGACTGTGTAAAGCGTTGAAATCTGGAGCTAGTGTCGTCCTCTCCATTTGTCACCTCTCTACATTTTATGCGCTGTGCATATTATGTATATGTATATATATATATATATGTATGTATGTATGTAGAGAGAGAGAGAGAGAGAGGGGGGTTGAGTGTGGAGCCATCATGGCAGCACATCTTCCGGGCACTCTCACTGTAGAGAAATGTTGCATTCAAAATTGTACATTGAGAATTCCCTTCATTTTTATTATTTTTTTTAATAATATTAGGGATGATAAAAAAAAAAAAAATCATGAAATTCTCTAAATTTTTTTTTTTTTATTACAGGAAAATTCTCCCTACCCTTCCGCAGGTCCAAGGCAGTGCCCTTTGCAGAGATCACCAGGGTATCCTGTTAGCCGCTCCGAGCGAGGAGACTATAACTTGGGAACTTGCCACGACCTCCCAAGACAAGCTCCGCTTAAGTCAGGACGCGCACAGCAGGGGAGTATTGAACCCACACAAAGTGCTGATTAGACAACATGAGGTCCAACCTCCTAACCAACTGTGCTTCGTCCAGGAGATTGATCCAGGGGAGAAGGGAATTAAACCTGTGACCTTGGGACTTAAACCTCAAGCCTTAATCACAATGCCATCCACCCCTGGGCAAAGAGATTATTTTTTTTGACAATAATTAGACTTCCAAATTAGCCATATATAATCTCTTCTTCTTTTTCTTTTTTTTCTTTTTTTGACAAGAATTGGTCTTTTGGGTTTTTTAATTTTATTTTTTTTTCAATTTTTCGTTCAGTATCGATTCAAGCACTTTGTGTACCGATTTAAACTAAAACCGATCGCTTTAAAATATATTGGGTATGTTTGGTTTGGTTTGGTTTTGGGAAAGTAGTTTTTAAAAATTGTTTTGGGGAGAAAGTTTAGAAATTTTTTTGGTTTGTTTGGTTGTATATTTTGAAAGTAGTTTTGGAGTTTAGGAGTTTAGAATGATTTGATATTTTGTTATAATTGAGTAGATGTGTGAGAGAGAAAAAGTAATTGAGAATGAGAGAAGAGAGAGAAAAAGTGATTGAAAATAAGAAAAAAGAGAGAAAAGTGATTGATTGATAGCTAAGAGAGAGAAAGTGATTTTGGAAATTGTTTGGAAAATTTACAAACCAAACAAATTTTTTAGAAAATTTTTCCCAAAATCACTATATAACCTAATAATATAATGATATTAATAATATAATAAATTATTAACTTCAATTAATTAATTTTATCATCTCTATAACCTAAATTAGTAAAGTCTTATTATATATAATGTTCACTCTAACTCACTATTTTTAAAGTCGTAATATTTATTTATTTATTATTATTAATTATTAATTTTGTTTTTTTTGGTATTTTTGTTAATGTAAGAATTGAAAAGCATTTTTTAAATAAACGGATTGGTTATGTTTGAAGTGGTAGACAAATGGCTAATTCAATATTTTTACATATAAATTAGTGACTATACTAAAAAATAATACAAATTTGAAAGGTTCTAGACCAATTAAACCATACTGAATTGAACAATTTCAATTGATGTGTTTTAATAGAAGAATCGGTTTGTATTGATACTTAAAATAATAAAATTGACATTATCGGTTCGTTGAAAATTTTTATCCAAATACATATTGTACCGAACCGAGTATATCCCTAATGACCATATTGAGAGAAATAAGACATAATATGATATGTTATAAATAATAAAGTTACAAAGTAATGAATCTTAAAAAATGTAAGATGAGAAATAAAAGAAATGAAAATGAGTATTAAGCGTAACATTTTAATATTTTTATCTTATTATATTTAAGAAAATTAAATTAGGATAAATTACAAATACATCTCCTGAGATTTACTTAAATTACAAATTACCCCCTGTGATTCTAAAAATTACATTATGCCCCTAATATTTCTAATTTCATAACAAATAGGTTCTCTTATTAATAAATCATCAAATTAATTAACAATTTTAAATAATGTTAAAATTTTATTTCAATTAATAATTTAAATAATTTTATTATTATATAAGTAAACAGTTAGAATTTTACTTTTTCAATTAATTCTGTTAAATAAAAAATTCTGACAGGGAGGTATTTGTAATTTTCCAAACCAGATGGGACAATTCGTATTTTAAGCAAACTTCAAGAGATGTATTTGTAATTTATCCATTAGATTACATATATTATATACAAATATAAACAAGGCAAAAGAAATTGCCTTTCTTATCCCTGATTTACAAATCATTTTTATAAAACACATTAATCTCTCACTTTTTGAATCAATTATTTTCAAATAGCCTCTCCAAATGTTAGGACTACAGGTTTCGTTTAGCAATAGATTTTTTGGCAAAATTAATCACGAAAAGATAAAATAAATTAAAAAATTAATAAGATAAAATGTTACATTCAAATCATAATTATTTTAATTTTTCTCTCACAAAAGTTTAAAAAAAAAATCAAACCAAATAAACTTTTAATCATAAGTTAAAATAGTTAAAAAAAATCAACTTAAAAAAGTCTTTTGCTAAACCACGAAACATCAAGGACCCATTTAACAGTGGGCTATGTTCTATGGATATCCTTTTTTAAAAAAAAAAAAAAAAAACAACTCATAATGGAGATCATAACCTAATTTCTCACCTCATAGTAAGAAAATGTAGACCTAACTATGCCTCGCGGAGGAAGGGGGAGGAAGAGTGGTGTGAACAAACAAGCGCACCTGATGTTTTTTAACTAAGATAAACAATCCTCACGCATCATACACGAGAAGAGGAAAGGTGGTGTGAGTGAACAGGCACACCTGCCGTTTTTAACCAATTTGAACAATCCGAGGAGAAGGTGTGAACAACATGCGCACTCAATGTTTTTAACCGATGGTACAATCCTAATGCGTTGCACGCAATAGGAAGAGAAGGTGGTGTGAACAAATAGGCACACCTGATGTTTTTAACCGATGGTACAATCCTAACGCGTTACACGCGAGAGAAGAAAAGGTTGGTATGAACACCGGGACACGCCCAAATGTTTTTAACCGAAGGTACAATCCTAACGCGTTGCACGCAATAGGAGGATAGTTTGTTGTGAACTGGGACACGCCCAAATGTTTTTAACCAAAGGTACAATCCTAACGCGTTGCACGCGATAGGAGAAAAGGTTGGTGTGAGCACTTGGACATGCCCAAATGTTTTTAACCGAAGGTACAATCCTAACGCATTGCACGCGATAGGAGGAAAGGTTGGTGTGAACACCGAGGCACGCCCAAATGTTTTTAACCGAAGGTACAACCCTAACGCGTTGCACGCGATAGGAGGAAAGGTTGGATGGATAAAAGAACAAACAAATCGCCTAAGTGTAGATTAGAAACATGGATTCTACACACAGATACGTAAAATCAAAACAATCAAAGCGATGTAGTAAAGAGAAAGCCAATTTGGTGGTAAAAAGGATGATGATTTTACTATGGCACAAATGATTTTATCTAGAACTCCTCTGAATGAACCATACATACAATATCGTCTGTAATGAACTACGATTTAGGCAAAACAAATTATAAACTAATGAAATAGTCTTAAACAAACTAAAAGTTCTGAAACAAAACAACTCAACTTATGAGTTTAAACTTTGAGTTAAACAAATGAGACCAAGTAAATCGAATGATGCATCTACACAAAATAATAAAAAAAGAATCAAATGAATTTTTTCCCTTTGTTCCTTTGTTGTTGCTTTTCTTTCTTTCTTTTCATTGTTTTTCTTTTTCTCTTTCTTTTCTCTCTTGTTTTGCCTTTTTTGCTTTCTTTTTTTCTGCTTTTTATTCTCTCTCTTTTTTTTTTCTTTTTTTTTTCCTGCTTTCTTCTTCACTCTTTAGACTGAGAGTCGGCCAAGCCTCAATGAAGCACGACCGAGCATCGCGATAGTGGCAAGGGTAGTTTTGGGCATTCCACGCGATTTTTTTTGTTTAAAACAAACTCAAATCCTCATTTCTCACACCTTCTCATCCGAAAATCCCTCCCCCCTCTCTCTCTCTAGATTTACTCTTTCCTTGAAGTACCCAACAACCCTCGCCATTTTTTTCTTCGAAATCCTTTCCCTCCTCTATACTTTGAACCGAACAAAATTGAATTTGGTGGATTTTTGGGGTTTCCCTTTTGGTTTTTCTCACATTTGCCCACACCTTCCTTCTATTCCCCTTTGATTTTTCAAAACTTTATTCACTTTCTCTCTCCTAGGGTTTGAAATTTGGGATTTTACCTATTTTCACTCATCCCCTCACTTTGTCTCCATTTTTTCCACTTTTCCCCGTGGCTAGTGATGAGGTTCCCATTCTGGACCCTACTATTGGTATAGGGGCCGTCTTAGGAGCAAATATGGAGGCTGAAGATGCTCTCGCATTGCCTCCCTTCGTTAATAGGCCATTTGATGTGGCCACCTACCGACCACGCATACATGTTTCGCCCCCAGGTGGCATTCTGAGATTTGAGGGCCTCATCCTCGAGATAGACAAGGACATCTTGCTGCGAGAGCCCATGGAGCACTTGTCTGCCGATGCCTCCATGGTAAGCAACTTTCCTTTGTTTGAATGCATTGTTGAATCTCACAAGTAGACCACTAGTTAATGCCATATACATCCCATTTGCAGGTGACAGCTAGGAGGATTGGTGGCTACAGATCCATATCCGGCCCCCGGTGTTGGTATGAGAGACTGCCCGCAGAGGTCCGTGTATTGGTTGATGCAGCCGGCTTTGGGCCATTCTGTTCAGGGCTCATATAGATGAGGACCGAGTCACTGCTGTGCAGGGCTCTGGTAGAGAGATGGTGGGACACTACAGATTCATTCTACTTCTCATCGATCAGGGAGCTGACTCTAACCCCGTACGATTTTTTGATGCTCACTGGCCTGTGGGTTGGAGTTGGCGGCCTGATCCTATGTGATCCTGACATGACACAGTGGAAAGCCACACAACGTCAGCTTCTTAAGACGATCCCAGATATCACCAGTCACGAGATGGTGAGGTACAACTGGTTTTATGATCACTTCTCTGAGTCCCAGCCCGCTACTCCGGATGAGGTCGCACAGTACACTCGCGGCTTCCTCATGTATCTCCTCGGTACTACCCTGTTTGCGAACAAGGAAAATACCGTGGGGCTATACCTTCTAGGGGAACTGGTGCACCTACCACAGGTGACAGAGTACAATTGGGATGGCGCCGGCCTGGCCACCTTGTACTACTATATGAGCTCTGTCTCCCGTCGCAAGGCGGATTCACTCAGCGACTACTGGAGGGTTTGGGAGGTATGCCTCACACTTATCTTTTTTGTGCATTCTATTCATTTTGCATTTTCTGCTCATCTTTGCTTTGTGTTTCCTGTTTATTTGCTCATTTACTTAATCCATCTTTTTCTGCTTGCAGCTCTGGGTTTATACATACTTCACCTCTCTAGCTCCGGTCCCGGTGAGGCCGATCGAGTTGTCAGTACCTCGCTTCCGGTACTATAACTCTCGATTTGAGCGCCGCCATCGCGTAGACCAAGACTTCCCCTACTTCCGCCGCTTGTTTGACATGATCACTGTGGATCAAGTAACAAAATATCAACCTTAAACTTTTACATACCATAAGCATATTGCACTGTTTCCCATACTACACGGTCATTCTCATACTGTTGCTTCTATACTGCACTGTCATTCTCATACTGCACTGATTTCTGATATCTGATGTCTGCTTCCACAGGTTGACTAGCATCCTTGGACGGGCATTCCCCAGGCGTCGAGGACAACCTATGTCGTTGCATGGCATGCCTCTACCATGCGGATTCTGTTCAAGGGCCCATTTGGCCGGGCTTACTACCTAAGGGAGAGGTTCATCTGCTAGACACGAGGTCTCGTGACTCTGACATTCCACATCCTCCTTCTCCAGTCATGAGGGTAGTTGATGAGCTTTAGGACGGTCCTTAGATCGACCTTCTAATGTTAGGCGAGGATGGCAATCGACATCACGAGCCTGGCGACTTCATCACCTTCTTACACACTCGGGTGATGGTGCCTCTTACCCCGGGCGTGGTTCGCACTGTGCTGGAAGTTGCTACTGCTGCTGGTGATGTGCCTGCTAGAGGTGCCCCTGCCGTTGCTCCCATTCCTGGGTTTCCTGTGATTCCTAGTGAGATCATATATATGCGTCCAGATGGAGTGATCGAGCAGATCCCACTTGAGCATATCGAAGAGAGGGACTGCAAGCTAGCGTTCGCTCCTAGCATCGAGCAGGTATACATTTCTTTATGCTTTTACTCACTGCACTTTATCTTGTTTTGTTTTCTACCGTTTCTGTTTGTTGTCCCCTATTACTTCTGTCCACCTTTCTCAAATTCTATTCCTTTTACAAATACCCTGGGCGTATGCTGATGACCTCTTCCGGAAGATCGACCGACTGCTCCTCATGGTACGGAGGAGGTAGACCGCCTTAGTCACTCATGGGATTAAGGTACATTCTGTCTGTAGTTCATATTGATACATGTACTCTTTTCAGCTTGAGCCGGCGCCAGCAGTGCCTACAGGACCTCTCCCAGCTAGTAGACAAAGACGGGGTCCAGTGAGAGGCCAAGGGGGAGCCGATCGAGGGAGGTGCCGAGCGAAGTAGTGCTCACCTTCTGAGGAGTTTTTTGACGGGTCTACGACCCTCGAGGATGAGGGAGAGGAGGTTGACTTGCAGTCCAGTAGCCCCAGCGATGACAGTGACGCACCTTCTCCGCAACCGAGGAGGAAGAGGGCGAGGATGGGTTACTGATGAGGACAACGATTTTGTTTTTGTTTTCTTTTGTTTTGTTTTGTTTTGTTTTTTTTTTTGCTTTGTAGTTAAAGACTAGTTTCAAATAGATCTTCTTTTTTTTTCCTAATAAAACAATAATCGGGGTTGGACCGACTAGTTATAAAAGACAAGTTTTGGAATCTCCTCGCATAATGTAATGAATGGCATGTGATGAATGGTGCATCCTTTGCATGGTAACTTCGCATAAGACTTAAAACAATGAATATTTGCTCTTGCATTCATTCTTGAGTCAGATAGCAACCAACAACCAGATAAAATGTAAAATGCAACTCGATAATAGGGAAATGAAATGAAAACAACTCGAAAATACTAAAAAACACCTGGTACAAACAAAACAAGACTAAAAACACAACTTTGGTACGTCAAGACAAAGGCTAGCTTTTCCTGCAGCTGCATTGATCTGAAACATCATTTAGACTCGGCCAGGAATAAATAGGCACGGTCGGGCTTCACTAAGGCATGATCGAGCCTAAGTGTGAGGTCGGTCAGTGCTGCCTAGCTGTCATGCACTGCTCTTTCTCATCTTATATAAATGGTGCTCCCATGCTTTTTTTCTGGTAGAATAGTAAGTCTTTGATATTTTGCTCCCAAGATGGAGACATTGTGCAACAATAGGCTCCAAGATTAGATAGCCACTTTGAACGGCTCGGAAAAGGTGAATTTTCACAATTTTGGCCTAAATGCCCTTTTTCCTCTAAGCTGCACTTCTCTTTGTTTTCCATTCCTCCATGCTGCTGTTCAATGTTAGAACCTAATCACAAATGTGTTTCAATTCGGATCCCAAGAGGTGTGTCCGACACTCGAGGAATTTCAAGCTTTGATGGAGTCTCAGTGCGATGAAGAAATCGTATCGCAGCCCCGTTTTAGCCATGCCCAAGCTTTGGGACGGATGCGTGCGTTAACATTACATGAGACTCGATCTTTAGCACATGATGGGGAGCTAGAGATCCCCAATTTAGTTCATTGATTTTCCGCCATTGGAGACAGGAGTGACCTTTTTTGGCGAGGCCGCCGGCAACTGTAGACACCCCATTTTTGACTGCCCTTAAGACTTGGGCGCGACTAATGGTTTGCTCTGTGTTGGAAGGTGTGCAGGGCGCAGGTTCAGTTTCTTCGGCAAGGAGAGAGGCGAATCTCAACTTCACACCCCATTTTGAACCAAAATTATTTTGGATGGTTTTGAGACCTTAAAACCCTCTCTTTCAAAACATTTTTGAAATAAAATTCCCACGATGTTCCGACGCTCGCATTTCGGTAAATGGTGCGCTTTTCGATAAATTGAGCAAGGACAAAGTGGAGATGAATGAAAGAGAGATGAAATCTTTGAAAAATCTTTCAAAACACCTTACTTCGGGGTTTGAAGTTGAAGAGAAGAGGGGAGAAAACAAGTTGGAGAAGAGGTTCGGCATGAATCCGGGTAGAAGAGAGTCGAGCAGTCCTCGCTAAATCAAGTTCATCTATCTATACACTTGGAGTTAAGCTATGAGGCCATAACCATTGGAAAGAAGACTTTCGGGGCTTCATTTTGCACTCAAGAATCTCTCAAAACCAAGTCCGGGTGGGGGAGGTATGATTGGTTGAAGTTGGGCATCATCCCGGTTGGATCGAGTCTGCGCGGCTTCACCAAAAAGGGCATAACTTTTTCCACAGAAGGAATTTTAATGCAAGGTTTGCGCCATTGGAAAGCTAACTTCCGGGGCTTCAATCTGGACATCCACCGGCACTTTTTGACCTCATCAGCCACCCATCGGCACTCTATTTAGCCGACCGGCCAGTAAAAATTGCAGGTCGGCAATTTATTGTGCCGACCGGCAATTTATTGTGCCGATGACCCTTTTTCTTGGCCGATTTGACCCTTTTGACTCTTACAAGCATGGTGCATGCCAGCTGTGCCAGCTGGGATGCACAGACCCAGCTCCCCGTGCATATATGTGCCTATTTGAGGCTTTGACTCCATTTCTTGGACCTTTTGCTCAAGGCTTCTTGGGGAAGCCTTGACCCTTTGTCTTGGCTTCCTCAAGAAGCTTGCACCCTTGCCTTAGCTTCCTTGATAAGCCTTGCCCCTCTTGATCCCCTTGACCCTTCTACAATAGCTTCTCTAAGAAGCTTGGAGTCTTCCTCTTGTCTATGTAAGAAAGGTCCCTTCTCCTTTGATTGGGTTGGAGTTTTTGAGCAAAAAACCAGAGAGTAGACATATATATCTAACATATATATCTACAACCCTCTATATCTATCTTATCCAAGCCTCCAAACACCTTTGTTCTTGCATCATTTGCCCTACAACACCTAGTACAACACCTCCATCCTCCATTCCAGCACTTTGGAGGCCATTTGCAGAGGTTAGAAGCTCAGAAACTCGGACCAAGGGCTGCTGGTTTGCTGCTCTTCAAGGGTAAGCACCCATTTCCCTTAAACTTGCATTTTTTAGCTTCATTGGTTAGCCTTATTTACAAGTATTTTTGAGCTTCGATGTAAACTGTAAAGAGGCTTATTTTGAGCCCTTCTTCAATATTGAAGAAGAGCTCAACACTGTTGGGGACCTCCATGTGTCACTTGCCATTGAACCCCTCTTTGATCCCCGTTTTTGTATGACTTGTTAGCACATTGAGCTTCTGTTTTTCGACCCTGATCAGAACTGAAAAGGGTCTTATTTTGCCCCCCTCTCCATGTCCCATGAAGGGTCTTTGGCTGTTTGATCCATGTTTTGTATACTTCATGTTATAGCCCTCTTGTGGCCTTAATCTTGCATTGCATTTTGAGCATGTTTGTATATTGATTTGGGGCTTTTCATCTACTGTAAGTAGTCATATTTTTTGTCCCTCTTCAGTTTTGTAGAAGGGTCTTTTTCTGTTTGGGCTTTGCATCTACCACTTGCTTCATTGCCTCCCTTGCGGAGCCATTTTTGCATGCCATTTTAGTCCCATTTGTGTTTACTGTCTTGCCATGCTTTGTACTGTAAAAATGCTTGTCTCGGGGCTGCCTTGCTTCTGTCTCTCCATTACATGTTCAAATTATGCATGCTTTGTATAGCTGTAAGCCATTTCATGCGCCTAATCTTGGGTTTTGGGGCCTATAGCATGCATTGGGTGACATATTTCCATGTTTTGGGACCATTTGGCATCATGTTCCAGCGCTGAAATCTGCATGTTTACATGCCATGTTTCATCATTTGCCATGCCTTGTTAGAGTTGCATGTTGTATATTAGGATTGATCCATGCATTGGACATGTTTGTGTGCATTTCAGTTGCCTCATTTCACCTAATGGCCTCCTATGTGAGTGTGGCTGAGGCTATCTCATATTGGTGTAAGCCCATCTTGCATTGTGTATGCCATGTTTCAATGCGTTGTGCATGTTATGTTATGTACATTGTGTGTGCCATGTAGTTGCATTGCATGTTTGTGTGTTAGCTTGCATGCTTAGGTTGCATGTGCATTGTTGTGCATTGCCTCACCTCTTGATCAACCATGATTGAGGTTGGGTCCCTTGTATGTTTGTGTGCATTGCATTTGACATTGAAATGCAAACTTGGCCTCTTAGGCCATCATGCGTCGAAATGCGCCATTGATGGCCCGGGGGTCAAGGGCCATGCTCCCTTGAGTCCATTGCATGATAGGGAGTGTGTCCATGCATACATTGCCTTGAAATTCCATACCATACACTGTCTGGCCTTGTTGCTGTCAAAACTGTCTTCTGCAGGAATTGTTTGCCGACTGGCAGAACAGAGTGCCGACCGGCAATGTATTGGTGGCCGATAACCTCTCAAGCAGCCGATGGTCATTTTAAACAACCGGTGGTCATTTCATCTAGCTGATGGTGTACTGCAGTGTGCATAGAAGGTGTCCTGGGACTTTGGCAGTTTTCAGAAAGGCAGGACAGTGAAAACAGAGGCGACAGTGGTATGGCAACGGGTTCCCGGGCAAGTTGGATCGAACATGCATTATTCACGCATCCCGAGGCGGGGGCTGCGGCCATCTTCTCTTTGCATTTATTTTGATTAGACTAGAAGTTTTGTAATAATTAATTTAGCGATTTGTTATTCGGACTGTATATTCTTTTGGTCCCTCCGAGCGAGGGCAAATTTGTAATAAGTGTGGGTGCGTGTGTGCATGTCTCTCAACCCCCACTTCTTTCTTCCCTTTTATTTACTTGCTTATGATGGTAGATTAGGGCATATTTGAATTGGCATACCTTATGCAATGCATGTGTGCATCCATACATTTGTCTTACATGCACCGGGCTCGGCGCATCACGCTAACTGCATTGTATTTCAAATTCCAAATTAAATACTTGTTACTTGTAGCATTTCACCTGCCATGCTTAAGATAGCCGAGCCTGTCTAGATTACACCCTTGCTTGTGTTGCATTAGCCACTTAACATAAACTAGGATCATGCATATGATTACTAACTAGTTTCTGTTTTGGCTTGGAGTACTAGGTGAGTTTTACGCTTTAGCATATCGCATGCGTGTGAATGTTGCCATGACAGCATGCTTACCATGAGGCTAAATGCTTATATGAGATAAACTGTTTGAATGCCTGTGGGTGGAGATTGGATTGCTTGAGTTGGAAAAATTTGTTGAAATCCGTGTTTTAGCCTACTTGCGAGTAGCAAATTCCGAAGCATTTTCAAAACAAATGGATATGCAATGTTTATTTCCAAATTAGGCAATCTAGTCTATACTTGTTTGCTGCGCGCATAACATAGTAATTCTAGGCTAATAATTGGTATAAGAACATGTAACGTTTTCAAAATCGGATATCATGGTTAGTAGAGGCCAGTCTTCGGACCGGGCGAAAGGGGGTGCTCATAGCGGACCTTCCCCGATCGTACCCAAGCTCCCGAGCCAAGACCACTTTGGTGATGACGGACACGTGGCCTTCGGCACCGAGTCAGGGTTTCCTAAATTTTCCATTTTAAAATATTTAGGTGGCGACTCTGTATCTGGCAAAGCAGTCCATGTTTGACACTTCTTTTCAAAATCTGTTTTTCTCAAAACGATTTGCCAGAGTTGGACTCTTTGGTTCAGATTTAGAACCGCAACAAACAAAAAAGAGGAGTCCGAACTGTAACCCGTGAGTTCCCTCGCGGACCTGTTACAGCAACATGCTCTCTGTTTATGCCTTCTTGCACAATTCCTCCTTGCCCCTAGTTTCGGCTTAGCTAGCATCTGGTTTATTGAAGTGGCTCAACGTCTGAAAGAGGGTAAGAGTTGCATGGGTTTGGCATTGGACAAAACCTTGATGGGTTTAGATGCTTTTTGCCGAGGAGAGACCACCCGGTTGGTAGGGAGTCCGCTACTTCTCCAAGTATTTATTTTCCACCATTGTAATTGATGATTCTCACACCACTCAACACTCATTCTCTATTTTTCTCTCATAGCCTTTCTCACTTTTTTGTCATCGTACACCTCTCTATTCTTTAATCTCTCTTGTTTCTCATCCCCCCCAAGTATGGTTGATGGATAAACTGTAAGTAGTAGGCCCTTGCCCTGAGTACTCGGCCCGAGCTTACTTCTTTCGCCAACGGCTAGTGGATTTCCCCTCAAAGGGTTTATGGTGTGATTGGATGTGTAGTCGGTCCGCAGCTAACATAACTTGGCGTTGCCCCTAGCTTAATTTAGTTGAGATAAACTACAGCATGTCCCAACAATCGGGTGTAGAGTTGATTGGCCTCACACATTGTGTATTTTATTTTCCTCACTGGTTCCGACGCTAGTTCGGGCATGATCATATATGTCCAGATGAGGGAGTGGAATACACAGCTTTATTTCCAGTTCATGCCTCGCACCTATCCCAGTATCTTGTAGCCTGGAGGACAAGAGAGATTCTGGTCCCTACCATTAGTTTCAGTTACACGCTGTCTAAGGAGTGTTTGACTCGGCTTGAAAAGGAGGCAGAGATTGGGCCGTCTTTGGCATAGAGCCACCTGACTTAGTTGTGCCCCTAGTTTACTGCTTTATATTTTCTTTTCAAGTTTTTAGATGGAAAAGCAACTTTGATCTAAATCAAAGAGTTGGAGAATGTACTTGTGTTGAAATCAATAAAATTAAAGTTGCGAGTACTGAAAATTTTCCTTTCGGTCCCAAAAATGGTCCAAGTTGTAAAAGGATAAAATTTTAAGAAAAATCAACTTTTATTAAAACTTTTCAAAACTATTTTCGAAAATGATCACCACCTGACACGCGCAAAACCGATCCTCAGGATGTCTAGTCCCAAATCAAAGGAAATCAAAATTGTCCCTAATTGCATACCACCACTGCTATACATTGTACAACGAGTCTTCTTCCCAAAATGAAGGTCACAACCAAGCTATGAAGTTCATAACCAAGCTTATAAATAGTGAACAAAGATGACCTAATCAAACAAATGGACGAGACAGTTGAGCTAGAGATGATTACAGCCGAACTTTAGGATGAAGTTGCCTATGTATCCCAAAGATGGGAATCAGGCCTTACGTAGTTCGGTTCAGGTTCACTCGGGTTTTAACTCTCTTCTTTTACGCTCTAACTTTTGCCAAAGTCACCCTTTAGGGTTTTCAACCATGCGAACTCAATTTTTCTTTATTTCTAATTTTTCATGCTCTAACTTTTGCCTAGGTCGATCTTTCAGGTTTTCAGCCTAGCAAGCCTCTCAAGGGTAGTATTTCTTCAACTTGTCCATATTGATCGGCCAGACCATCCAAGTCCATAAGAATAACCGCCCCTCCTGACCAGATTGACTTGATGATGTAAGGACCAGTCCAATTAGGTCTAAACTTGCCCCTAAGGTCATGAATGGGAGCTTGGTTGTCTTTCAATACCACGTCCCCTTCTTGAAGATTTCTGGACTTAACTTTCTTGTTAAAAGCTCTGGCAATTCGGCATTGGTAGCCCTGGACATGATACAATGCTCTTAGTCTTCTCTCATCAAACAACATTAACTTCTCAAACCTACTTTGCTGCCAATCTGCCTCTGCTATCTGACACTCGGCCATAACTTGTAGTGAGGGCACTTCAATTTCAATCGGAAAAACAGCCTCCATCCCATAAACGAGAGAATAGAGGGTCGCCCCTGTAAATGTTCAGATTGAGGTCCTGTAGCCCCAGAACGCAAATGGCAATTTATCTGGCCAATCCCTGTAGGTTTCCACCATCTCCTGCATAATTCTCTTGATATTTTTGTTCGCAGCCTCGATAGCTCCATTGGTTTGCGGCCTGTAGGTTGATGACTTATGGAAAGCCACGTTATATTTCTCAAGCAAGTCTATCACCTCTTTCTTGAAGTGCGACCCATTATCGGAGATAATCTCATTCGGACCCCATACTGGCATATGATGTTGTTTTTGATGAACTTAACCACATGCGACGCTTTTAGCACAGAGTAGGACTGGGCCTCTACCCATTTCGTGAAGTAGTCGATTGCTACCAGAATGAACTCATGCCCGTTTGATCCCTTTGGCGTAACTGCGCTAATAACATCTATCCCCCAAACAGAGAATGGCCATGGTGAAGCCATGTAGTAGAGCTTTGACGGCGAAATGTTCATGCAATTGGCATGAATCTGACATTTATGGTAGTGCCGAACAAAACCAATACAATCCTCTTCCATGGTTGACCAGTAGTAGCCTTGTATATGGATTTTCCGGGCAAGCATCACACCGTTCATGTGGGCTCCGCACTCTCCTCCGTAGATGGCCTCCATAAGGCGCTTTGATTCCTCTTCCTCAACACATAGCTTGTGCGTTCCCAAATGGCCTCTTTTGTACAACTTGCCGCCACAGATGATAAATTGAACAGCCAGATGCCGTATTTCCCTTTTGTCCTTGGCATTTGCTCCTGGCGGATACACCTTCTTTTCTAAGAAATTCCAGATATCGTAATACTAGGGGTTCTAGTCTGAAGCCTCATCTATCGCAGCAATGGGTTCATAGGCTAGCACGTACTTCTGTTCAATAATAATCGGATGCATCCTGACTGCCAATAGAATGTTTACCATAGAAGATAGAGTTGCTAGTGTGTCAGCAAATCAGTAGTTCTCTCTTAGCAGATGGGTAAACGTTAACTTTTCAAACCTCGGAATTAGTATATCCAAGACCTGATGGTAAACCTTCATTTTCTCCTCTTTAACCCGCCAATCTCTGTTGGCTTGAGACACAACCAAATTCGAATCCCCGATGACGTCCAACCTTTTTGCCCCTAGTTCCAGGGCTGCTTCTAAACAAGCAATACACACTTCATATTCTGATTCGCTGTTGGATACTTTGAACCAGAGTTTGAAGGCTAAGGGTATATGGGAGTCATCAGGCACTATCAACAATACACCGATCCCATAACCGTATTGATTGGCTACTACGTTTTCTTCTCTATTTGTAAAATATCTTCATCTGGGAACAAGTATTCCACCACTTCACCCCCATCTACTCGGTGATCTTCCAAGAATTCCGCTCTAGCTCTCCCTTAACCAACTTATGTGTAACATATGTAAGATCAAATTCAGAGAGAAAAAGCAACCAATGGGCTAGCCTACCCGTAAGCACTGGTTTCTCAAACAGATATTTGATGGGATCTAATCTTGAAACCAAGATTACAGAGTGAGCTAACAGGTAGTGCCTCAACTTCCGTGTAGCCCATACCAAGGCTAGACAATATTTCTCAAGAGGAGTGTAATGGGTCTCGTAATCCAGCATTTTTTTGCTTAAGTAGTAAACGGTTTTCTCCACCTTGGCCTCAGACTCCTGAGCTAACATACACCCCATGGTTGAGTTTGTCACTGATAGGTACAAATCAGTGGTTTTCTCAGTTCTGGCGATGATAACATAGGCAGATTCTGTAGGTACTGCTTAACCTGTTCAAAAGCAAACTGACAGCGATCATCCCATTGGAATTTTTTCCCTTTCTTCAGGAGACGAAATAGTGGTTCACAAGTCAAGGTTAGTTTTGAAATAAACCGCCTTATGAATTGCACTTTACCCAGAAAGTCGCGCAGCTCCTTTTCAACCCTTGGTCGTGACATTTCTAAGATGGCATTGATTTTGGAAGGATCTACCTCAATTCATCAAGAATCCCAGCATTTTTCCCGTTGTTACACCGAAGGTGCATTTTTACGGGTTTAACCTCAGTCTATACTCTTTGATCCGCTGAAAGAATTTCTCCAAGGCGGTGTAGTGGCCCTCTTGATCTTTGGACTAGACAATCATATCGCCCACATACACCTCAACCTCTTTGTGGATCATTTCATGCAAAATGGTGGTTGCAGCTTTTTGATAAGTGGCCCCAGCATTCTTCAACCTAAACAGCACCCCACAAAGTAGTGAAAGTGGTGTTCTCCCTATCCTCGAGTGCCATCAGAATCTGGTTATACCTGGAAAACCCATCCATGAACAAGAGCAATGCATAGCCCACGGTGAAGTCTACTAACTCATCAACATGCGGCAGTGGAAAATCATCCTTCAGACTAGCCTTATTCAGATCCCTGAAGTCGACACAGACTCTGATTCTACCATCCTTCTTTGGGACTAGAACAATATTAGCCAACCACATTGGATACTCAGATACGAGCAAGAACCCTACCTCAATCTGTTTAGTAACTTCTTCTTTGATCTTCAAAGCCCAATCTGGGTGAACTCTGCGCTGCTTTTGCTTAACTGGCCGGGCCTCAGGGTCAAGAGGGATCCAATGCTATACAATCTCAGGATCGATTCTACGCATGTTTTCATAAGACCACGCAAAAACATCTTTGAAATTTTTTAATAAAGTGATTAAATGCTCGTGTTCCGCCAAAGACAGCGTGGACCCAATCTGCACCAAGCGAGGATCTTCCTTAGTAGCCATGTTAATTGATACGATTTCATCTGTACAGGGCTTAACATGCCTCCCTTCCTCATGATCAACCAAAATTTTCAAAACCCGAGGAATTTCTTCCTCTTCATTTATGTCAAAATTTTGAAAATTGAGAACAATACAACAAACCAAAGGCACAAAAAAGTAGGCAAAGTCCACAACATTCCCATTCAAAAAGTTTGGATCTTCGATTACAGTGGACTCAAAAGAAAAGCTAAAAGACGACCTGGACAGGACTTTGGTATCCAGGTTACCACTCCCAGAAGTACCAGACTTAGAGGAACTCGAATCTGACTCCAACTACACAGACTCAGTGGAATCAGATCCGAACTCACTATCCGATTCAGAACTGTTGATGACGCCTTACTCAAACTTCCAGACCAGGCATGGAGCCTCATATGCATCCACGATAAGATTGGAGAAATACACTGTTGGGTTATCCCCGATCATTGAGATAGTAAAACTATCCCCCAAGTTGGTGGTCTCAGCTCCAGCAATAAAACTTGTCAGTAAGTCAGCCAACGCTTTTCCTAACAGCTCCTCCTCTTCGATGTCCAAGTTTGTAGTCTTGCCTTGATCTGTGCTAGGGCTCAGGTCTACTTGTCCATCCCCCTCTTCTAGAAACTGGTGTCTGAAAAAGATCTCGAACCCAGGATACCTTGTTTTTGTTTCCCAATCATACCAGTACTCTGGGAATCCACAAAAGGGGAAGTCTTCCCTTTGCGGACAAAACATCCGTTCAAGGTTCCCTTTATTGGTTTGTGGACCAACTTGTACTGCTTCTAAGCCCTCTTTGCTTTTAGCCTTTCTCTCAGCTCTTGCCATTTCCATTGCCAATCTGCAACGGTAGGTTTGTGTCCCAGCCCGAAGGCATGGGGGTTGTGACTGATCTTCTTAGCAACAATACCTCTTTGTCTGCCACTTTGGCCTAGTCCCGACCCGGGCATATGCCCTTGTTTGTTCATCATGTATATGGATTGCGCACTCACATGGTCTTCATCGCCCTCTACCATAATGGTTTGGACCAACCGGGCTTCTGCTAAAGAGAAGCCAAAAAGGAACACGTCTTCTTCCCCATGTATGATGTCCAATAATGGTGCAGTGGTTCCCTGGAGAGGATGGATTGCAGAATTACCGTACATAGTGGCAATCCGGCCTTTGAAGGGGTATTTTACTAACTGATGGACTGTTGATGACACAACCCTTATTAGATGTAGCCACGGCCTTCCTAGTAGTAAGTTGATCATGGCCTGTACATCCATTACACGGAATTCCACTTCGTGTTCGGACAGACCGATTAGGATATGGCTTTTGAAACATCCCGGCTTGTATTTTCATAAGCTCGGACGACTTGGGTCGTGGGTGTAAAGTCAATCGGCCTCAAACCGATGGCATAGGCCATCCTCACTGGACATACATTGATCATCAATCCGGTATCTATTAACACTGCCGGAATCCACTTTTTTTGACTTTCCAGGGTTACATATAAAGGACGGTTGTGGTTGGCACCCTCAAGTGGTAACTCCTTATCTATAAAAGATATCACTAGCGTAACGTCCCCAGATGTTACCAATGATACCAATTGGTCCGCAGTGGTATCGATAGGCAGTTTAGTCCGAATCATTGCCTCCAACAGTGCTTGCCTATGCTCCCGAGAAGCCATTAACAACCCCCAGATTAATATGTCAGCCTGAATCTTCTTGAGCTGTTTTAAGACCATGTTTTTCTCAACATCCTTCTCTTTTGCTCTCTCAGCCTCCTTGGTAGAGGTCTCTGGCTAGTCTAATGCTACGGGTTTGAAGTACCGACCGCTCCAGGTCGTATGATTAATCTCGTTGGTATACCAAGTATCATCTGGGGTATTAGCTTTCCAACCTTCGTCAATGTATGCATGACTTAGGTCGTTGTCTTCCCACCACTCTCCCGCAATCATGGCCAGGCTGGCATCAGGTTTTATCTGGAGTATGTTGACATCACATACCCCATCATCATACCATTCTTCCTTTATCATAATCTCGTTTTCTGAATCCTGATATTTTCTAAGCTTTCTCAACATCCTTTTCCGGTCGCTGGGGTCCCATTCGACTTTTCTGGTAGTTTGGACATCACCCACCGTTGTTTCGGTTCTTCTTTCCATTTTCCTTTGCCCTGCTCCAGAGCTATCTTTACTTGGATCTCTTCTATTCTTTCCCTTTGAAATTGTTCCAGTGTCTGTTCTTTATCAGTTAGAGGTGCAACCTCATCCTTGCCTTTAACAGCAATTTCCTCTTCTGTTCCAGTCTCTCCTATATGTTCCTCCACATCTGACTCCTCCTCACTCAATCATCCATTGCTTGTTTCTGGCTGGCTCGGATCCCACCATCACACATGAACATAGCTTGTATCTTCTTCCTCAAAGAAGTAAAGATCCTCCAGATCCTCTTCCAATTTTGCCAGATCCTACTCTAGGTTTGCTAAGTCATTCAAGCCTTGCTCGAGCCACTCATTTTGATTCTGCGGCATTTGGTCTTCCTCAATAACATTAATGCTGAGAAAGTTCGGTAGTATGACTACCGGCTTCGACTGATCGATGGCCACAATGTTTAAACTGGGATCGTACTCTTCCGCGAGCGAGACCCGCTTCTCCATGACATGGGTATCAGACGACTGTAGACCGCCCGAACTCGGCTCTGCGCGCGAGGGCACGAATTGGGTTCTAGCTACTACAGTTCGGAGTCCTGTCACGGTTCTGAATCTAATCTCACAAAGTGCAATGTAAGACTGATAAATCACCAAAGAGTCCAAATCCGGCAAATCATTTTGGAAAATCGATTTTAATCAAAAGCACCAAACATGGACTGCTTTGCCAGATTTCAGAGTCGCCACCTAAATATTTTATTTTGGAAAATTTAGGAAACCCTGACTCATGCCTAAGGCCACATGTCCGTCATCACCAAAGTTGCATCGGCTCGGGAACTTTGGGTACGAGAGGGGAAGGTCCTGAAATGAGCACCCCCGCTCACCTGATCAAAGATCGGCCTCTACTAACATGATATGCTGTTTTTATAAATACATATGTTCTTATTCCGGTTATTAATCTAGAATTACTATGTGATGTGCACAGAATACAAGTATAGACTAAATCACTCAAATTGGAACAAAATATCTCATGTTTGTTTTTCGAAAATGGTTTGAAGTTGCTACCCTCAAGTAGGCTAAAATGCGGATTTGCCACCGTCAAGTGGGCTTAAAACATGATTTGACACAAACAAGTGGGCTTAAAGCGCACATTTGATGAATTGTTCCAATTCAAGCAATGAAGCCTTCATCCACAGGCATTCATGCAGTTATAGCAATTAAGCAAATAGCCTCATGGCAAGCATGCTATCATGGCAGTCACTTACACGCATGCAAGGATGCTAAAACATAAACACTTACAGTGTACTCCGAGCCAAAACAAAAGCTAGTTAGTAATCATGCATGATCCTAGCTATGTCAACAATGCCTAATGCAACACATGCGAAATGCAACTAAGTAGGCTCGGCTATCTAAGATGGCATATGAATGCAACATTTGATAACATGCTGTTAAACACGTATTCAAGTAAATGTATTGAAATACAATGCAGTTTGAATGATGTGCCGAGCCCGGTGCATGCAAGACAAATGAATGATGCACGCATACAAGCATAAGGATGCTAAACAAAACATGCCCTAATCTGACCATCAAAAGCGGTTTAAGTAAAAGGGAGAAAGACGTGGGTTTGGAAGACATTCACACAAACACGCACACTTATTACAACATTTGCCCTCTCGACGGAGGGTCCAAATAAATCGACTAACTAGCTACGCTAAGCTAATTAATTACAAACCGAATTGAAACTAGCTATACTAAGCTAATTAGAATATTACAAAGATGAAATAAATTAGCTAAATACATTAACTAATTAATTACAAAATCAGCAAATTAACTAGCTAAACAAAGTAGTTAAAATGGCCTCGAGGGGAGGGAGATATGCATGCTCGATTGCCTTGCTCGGAAATCCATTGCCATGCCACCAATTGCCTCTATTTGCACTCTTTTGGACTTCTGAAAATTGTGCCAACTCCCAGATTGCTTTTGACCCATCTCAGGAACATGTTGAGGAATGATCGGCCAGAGATGGTGGCCATCGGCCAGAGTTGATGGCCATCGGCCACTTCTGATAGTCGATCGGTAGCCTTGGTGGTCGATTGGCAGCTTTGATGGCCAGTCGGCCACTACTTCCTGCAATTTCTCCTTTTGCTGCAACAGAGCACAAACAGGGGCATGGTAGTGTATTTGCAAGGGAATGTGTGTACCACCACACTTCTTATCATGCCTCAAGCTCAAAGGAATGTGGTACTCGACTCTCGGGCCACCAACCGAGCATCGCAATGCACAATGGCCGAGATGCCAAGTTTGTACAAGTCAATGAATGCACAAATAGACTCGATGAGCCTCCACCCTATCATGCACGATCAAGGGTGTCAGCGACAAAGAAATGAGGCACGTTTCATCACTTTGAGTATGAAACGTCCCTCGTTTCTCATGTTTGGATTAACGTCCTATCTAAACACATGCAATGCAACACAAACATGTTATCTTGGCATGTTTTACTTCAATTCAATTTGTTTGCTCATTTTAGATTACCAATTAATCCTTTAATCGATTAAGTCCAAAAGTGAGAAGTCCTCTAATGAGAGAGAGGTCTATCAAAGAGAATGGTTTAAGGCATGGGAGAGACCAATGCCTTTGACTAGGAGTAACCCTCAAAAGAGGGTTGAAGCCATTTAAGCATAAGCCTCAATCCCAAGCATTAAACACAACCTCAAGACTAACCAATCCTCAAAACAAATCAAAAATGAAGAAATGAGGGAGATGGCAAATTTTTCAATGCTGAAGTGGCATGATAAACAAGACTCTAACATGCAAACACTTCAAGTACAACATGCTAGAAGGCTTAAACATTGAAACTAGTGAAGGACACAACACTAGAACCATGCAATACAATGCTCAATGGACTAAACCAGCCCTAAACAGACCTCATGCATGCCAAAATAGTGGCCAAAATGAGCTGAGATGATAGCATGAAAGGCAAGAAAATAATGCTCAAGCAATGGCTCATAAACAAGGCATAAAGGTGCAACTCTCAGGAGCACTTAAAGAGTGAAAAACATGGAAGTGTGACAACACTATATGCTCTGAAATAACATACCAAATGATGCCAAGACATGCAAATACCTCAAGCCAAGCATGCAAGATACCTCAAAACTCAAAGCTAGTCAAGGTTATTGCACTACAAGCATGCATAACAAGCATCATACGACCAAGAAGGCTCAAAATAGAGCTAAAGCATGCCAAAATATGAACAAAATCATGCTGGAGTATAGCCAAAATGAGCTAGAATAATAGGCTAAAGAGACAAGCATGCAAGGCTAGCTAGCAAGGATTACACTACAAGTGTATAAAGCATGCAAGAGGTGAGCCCACCAATCAAAATCAGAGTTATAACATGCCAACATAACACCAAAAACATGCTTGAACTAAGCTAATTCAAACCACAAGAGCATGCTACTTGGTAAGGCTAACAACGCTAGTGAGCAATATTGCACTACAAGTACCAAAAGTATGCAAGAGGTGACCAAATCAGTCAAAAAAAGAGTTATGGAAGGTCTAAAAAGTCACAAAAATGAGCCTAAACAAAGTCACAAAGAAGTAAAAACACGTGCTCATTTGGCTGGCCATCAACATATGCAAATAAGAGAAGAGGAGGGGGGACCACCCCCTCCTATTTAGGACCTCAAAATAGGGTTTTTACCACTAAAAATTCTCTGGATTTCAGTGGTTAAAGGCCATGAAAAGTTGTTTTGAAAGGCCTTGAAAGATAGCTGAAAAGGCTTTACAAGCCAAGGAGCAAAAAGGAGAGACAACCCCCTAGCCAAACAAGGCTTAAACCACCATTTTAGAACCTCAAAATCAGAGTTTTTTATGGTTCAAAACCAGCCCCAAAATAGTCCAAAAGTAGTTGAAAAAGATGGCAAAACAAGCGATGCAAAACAAGTTTAAAGGGTGGAGTTTATACCTCTTGAAGCCAAGCACCAAAACAGGCAAAAATCTGAGCTCAAATCACCTTTTGGAGCTCAAACAAAGTCCGAAGTAAGCTTCAAGCAACCGCCTTCCAAAGATAGGCAACTTTGATCAAGGATGCATAGGCAAACTAGGCATGTTTCTCTACTTCTATGCACAAAAGGGCAAGAGAGAGAGAGAGAGAGAGAGCAAACTAGAGAGAAAGGCTGAAATTTAGCTCTGAAATTTCTAGAGGGAGAGGATTTTTTAGAGAGAGGCTCCCAAAATTGCTTCAATGTTTTTCTTTTGAATATGAGATATAACTTCATATATAGCAAAAAGAGAGCATTTGGTCGAAAATATCTGAGTTAGGACAGCTGGCATAAGTTGGAAACAGCTGGAGGAGAAATATCTTCAAAAAAAATGAATTTGGGTCACTCTTGGCCGACCGGCCATCTTTGGTGCCGACCTGCTACTTGTGATGGCCGGCCAGCCATCTCCATGGCCGACTGTGCACATTTGTGGCCGACTGCAAATTCTGCTCTACAAGTCCAACTTTAAATGGGCATTACTCCTTTATATGGACTCATTTTCAGGTCATTCTTGTATCCAAATTGAAGCCCCAGAAGTAATCTTTCCAATGGTGGCAGTCTCACCTCAAAATTCCAACTTTTCGAAAAGTTATGTCTCTTTTAGTGAAGTCTGCTCAGTTTCAGCTCAATCAGATTGATGCCTAACTTCAACCAATCATATCTCCCCCATCCGGACTCGGCTTTAAGAGATTCTTGAGTGTAAAATGAATCCCCGGAAGTCTTCTTTCCAACGGTGGTGGCCTCATAGCTTAAATCCAAGTATAAAAAAGGATAGGCCCAATTTAGCGAGGATTGCTCGTCTTTCTCTTAACGATTCATACCCAACTTCTTCCTCAACTAGGTTTCTTCCCTCCACTCCTCTTTTCTTCAACTTCAAACCCCTAGACAAGGTGTTTTGAAAGATTTTTCAGAGATTTCACCTCTCTTTCATTCATTTCCACTTTTCCTTACTCAGTTTGCCGAAAAACGCAACATTTAACAAAATGCGAGCGTCAGAACATCGCAGAAACTTTGTTTCAAAAATGTTTTGAAAGAGAGGGTTTTAAGGTCTAAAATCTTTGGTCAAAATAGTTTTAGTCCAAAAATGGGGTGTAAGGTTGGGATTTGACTCTCTCCTTGCCGTAGAAATTGAACCTTTGCACTGCACACCTCATCACCAAGTAAACAATCAGTAGCGCCCAAGTCTTAAGGGCGGTCAAAAATGGTGTGTTTACAATGACCCTATCTTCAGTGCATTCTTCTCTCTCTCCGTTTCTACTGCCACAGGCCTAGATTAGGTTTGTGGTGCTAAATCCATCATGCACATGTCTGTGCCTTCTGGAATGACCACTTCGGGTTTTGGTAGGTGGGATGAGGTAATGTATGTACTGGGGTTAAAAGTGGGCGGTAGTGTTTGGACGTGGTAAATGTTTCTGGCAGGGGGACTTGATTGTGTGCAGGAAGTGGGTTGGTTGTTACGTTTGGTTTAGCGGGTGGAGCGATGACTTTATTGTCAATGAGATCTTGGATCTCATGACGTAGACGGTAGCACATGTCTGTGGGATGGCCATGTTGTTGGTGGAAGATACAATACTGGGTAGGGTCATGTTTGGGTGGCAATGGGTCTGGAAGTGGACAAGGATCGAGAGGCTTGAAATGCCCTTTTTGCATTAATAGCTTGAGGGTGTGGGTTGGGCTCATATGGAGGGAGTAAAAACTCTACGATTTCAGGGTGGACCGGTACTTTGTGAGGGTTGTGAGTTTGTGGCAGTAGCAAAAGGATCAGCCATCTTGGCCGTTGAAACAACAGTACTGACATCCATAGGCCATGGAATAGTGCTACTGCTAGCATTGGTATTCCCACAGAATGGCCTTCTTGCGGGTTCACTTGTTCTGTGGATGATACCCTTTTTGAATGCACTCTCAATCTGGACCCCCAGCTTATGTAAGGAAGCAAATGTGGACAATGGTGCCACTATCATTCTCTGCAACATGTCTGGCTCAAGGTTCTGGACCACTAGTCGAACTTGTTCTCTTTCGGCATGCCTATTTGTTATTCAGGCTGCCTTGGCTCTCCACCGGGCAACAAAATCAATGAATGATTCTTTGGAGTTCTGGGTAGTAGCCTCCAGCTCACTAATGGTTACTTCTATATGGGTGTTATAGGAGTACTGATTGACAAATGCTTCAGATAGCTCCTCTTAATTCCACTTTGTTTAGTCCTCCAATTTAGCATACCAAATGGTCTCCATATCGGACAGGGTTCTCCCAAACAATGAGAGCTTCTGTGCCCGAGACAAACCCATGGGCCTCAATACATCCGAGCATAACCGGACATGCACAATCGGATCTTTACTCCCATCGAATCTGTCGATGTGGGGCATCTTAAATTTCTCCAGTAATCTAACCGAAGCTTCAGTGTACCCATCTTCGATATCTGGAATGGAGTTGAAGCCTTAGGATTTCTTCAATGCTTTCTCCAACATAGCAATCTTGACTAAGGTCGGATCAATTTCATTGATATCAAAAGGAAAGATCACTGCAGGTGGTTGAACCATAGGCCGATAAGTTGGAGCCGAGGGGAACATGTCCTGAGGATCCAGGACTGACAGCTTTTCTACTAGTTGGAGTAGATCGAGATTTGGCTGAGCAACCAGGATCGGGTGCACAGTTGATGCGGATGCCCTAGATGTACGTCGTAGATCAGCAATGATTTCATCTTGTGCAACCATTTTCTGGTTTACAGTGTCCATGGTTCTTTGGAAAGCCATCATCATGGCCGCAAATTCCTTCACGTTCTGTGCTATATTCTATGCCATTGTTGGTCTAGGTGAGCTAGATGCTGGTGAACTAATTGAGCAAGAGTAGATAGGTGTTTGCTGAGTGCTTTGTACTAGTGCTACCGACTGTCTATTCCTTCTTCGTCGAGTGACTGACGGAAGCGAGATAAACACAGGCTGACCACCAACAAGATCTTAAGCTTTACAAAGCCTACCGAAACGAGTCCACACAACTTGGGAATGTCGGGTCTTTCTGAAGCTATGATAGTAAACTACCTAGCAAAAAGAAAGAAAAACACAATCAAAATCAGACAGCACTTCAGCCCCAATTCATAGTAGTCATAACACTATCAATGTGAATGTTAATATGTCAATGTTCACACTATCAATGTGAACATTCACACGTCAATGTGAATAGTCACATTGTAAAATATGAATTTTCACATTACCAAATTGCTAACCGTTCAAAAAATATTTGTAAGGGTAGAAATGTCCATAAAATACTTTAAATACGAGAATTAGGATATGGTAGATCAAATGTTCAAATAATAGGATTTATTGGAATACAAGAATATCTTATGGGTTAATTGGGATACAAACACTTGAAAAATGATTTTCTAATAAATCTCCCAATTTTTTAAATGAATTAAATTATATTAATAAAATATTATTAATTAAAATAATTTTTTTAATTTTTTAATTTTTTTTTGGATAGCTTGATAGGGTTATGGAACTCGTCATTACACATGTATGGTACCCCTACAAATACATTAGCAAAAAGTAAGTCTCAAATACTCATTGCTTTTAAAACAAAGTTCATATGGTATTTCAAATTATTAGTTATGGCTGAAATTGACAAATTCATCACTTTTGTATTAAAATTTTAAGAGACAACATAAAAAGTATTAATTAATAAATAGAATTAAATATTATTTTAAAAGTAATGAATAATTTTTCCAACTACTAATTGGGAAAATAACATGAAGGAGACCTTTGTTATTGGTTTTTGGCATGACGATGCCATGAATAATTGTTTAAAATAAGTATGCTAGGGTACAATATTAAATTAATTATCTCATTTTAATTGGTAGGTAATAGGGAAAATAAGACTATCATATAGATAATTTTGTAATGTATTTCCATCCCAGTTTTCTCATTTTAAGGGGCATAGGATTTACATGAGTGAATTTGGTTAGAAGGGGACATTCACATTCAAAAAGTATGCTATGGAACAATACTAAATTAATTGTATCATCTTAATTTGTAGGTAATAGGAAAAATGAGAATGTCATAAAGATACATTAGTAATGCATCCCCATCTTAGGTTTTTTTTTCTTTTGGCACCAAAAGATTGTGGATAATTTTTTTTTTTTTGTTAAATAAATTGAAAGTATTAAAAAAAAATTAAAAAAAAAACCCTTCTCTTTCCACAACATCCAATTATATGGACATGTATGCAACATTCTTAGGTGATACTAAAATATGGCTTCAAACAGAATCAAGCTGATCATACTCTGTTTGTTAAACATTCCTCTCATAATAAGACAACAACTCTCATTGTATATGTGGATGACATAGTGCTTACAAAAGATGATGTTGAGGAAATCCTTTTGTTGAAGAAATATTTGGCCAGTGAGTTTGAAATTAAAGACTTGAGGAACCTGAAATACAGTTTTGGGGATTGAAGTAGCTAGGTCCAAAGATGGGATTTTCATCTGTCAGAGAAAATATGTCATTGACTTGTTGAAGGAAATAAGGATGCTTGGAAATAAAGCCTGTGACACACCACTGGAACCTAATCTGATACTTTGTGATGGTAGTGGGGGAGCAAACGTTGATAGGGCTAATGGGTAAGATTATTTACTTAGCCCATTCTCGTCTTGATATTGCTATTGTCATTAGTGTGGTTAGCCAGTTTAAGCATGCTCCTTATGAAATACACTTGGCGGCAGTTATGAGAATTTTGAAATATTTGAAATCTTCTCCTAGAAAAGGTCTTTATTTTCTCAAACATGATCATCTTGGTGTGGAAGCTTATACGGATGTGGATTGGGCATGATCAATAACTTATAGGAGGTCCACTTCAGGGTATTATACTTTTGATGGAGGCAATTTGGTTACTTGGAGAAGTAAAAAACAGAATGTGGTTGCCAAGTTTAGTGCGGAAGCTGAGTTTAGAGCTATGGCACAAAGTGTGTGTAAGCTCTTGTGGATCAAGTTGTTATTTCATGACCTGGTAATTGACCAAAAAGACTCCATGTGACTATATTATGATAATAAGGCTACCATCAACATAGCTCACAACCCTGTTTAACATGACATGATCAAGCATGTTAAGATTAATCATCATTTCATCAAAGAGAAGCTCATTAGTGGCACAATATGTACTCCATTTGTGAAGTCTGATGAACAACTTGCAGATATTCTCACTAAGGGAGTTGGCAGTAAACCATTTCATTATATTCTTGGAAAGCTGGGCATGAGAGATATCTTTGCACCAGCTTAAGGGAGAGTGTTAGAATATATGTTAGGATCATTTTATTATTTGTTTCCTTATTTAGATTATATTTTGATTTCTTAATTAGTGCCTTAGGACTTTCTTATTCTATTAGTTGTTATTTCCTTATTATGTTATTTCCTTATTTATGCCTCCAAGATTTCCATTGTAAGCTACCTATTATCAATATAAAATGGGTGATTGTCTAATCATTCTCTAAGTTAGTTTTCTCTCAAATAAACAATATTGAAGTATATTTATTTCAATAAAATAACAATAGATAATTCATCTTGCAAGTTGTTTTAACCTTAACATCTTTAGAATAAACATTATGATTTTTTTTAAGAAAAAAAAAAAGGTTAAAAACCTGTTGGGTCTAACTAAATCTAATTGGATCCTATTAAAAACTCAATGATCCCCAAAATAACAACAAATCATGTAAATATATTGGTTATTTTCGTACTAAACACTACTAGTTGTATTATGTCATTTAACTAAAAAAAGGGAGAAAAAAGAAGCGAAATATGTGGGACATGATAGTTTCAAGAATTGAATGAATCATAAAAAGTGAATTGAATCGTGAATCAATTGTGAATCGTGCGATTCACAAAAGATTCACTTCCAAAATAGATTCACTCATAGGTTTGTATCGATTTGTAAAAATTGCGAAACGAATCAGGAATTGTTAGATTCTAATAATAGACTAGGGTAAAGGAATTTTCGATGTTCACAGCCAGAGAATCACTTAATGGGCACTATATTCTACTTACCATTAGGTTTGTTGTGGGTTTTGGTTAATTCATTTGAAGAATTAGAGCTCTGGGCGAAAGGGTCACTCGAGAAAAGGTAGGAAGAGAAGTACGAGAGGATAAAAAAATGTAGAGATTTAAGATAAAGACAAAATGCAACTCCTCAAGATATTCTCTCATCAGGGAAAGAACAATTAGGGTAGAAAAGTCCCAAACTGGGATTTTATATAACTGATGGGGAATCACCTAACCATTGTTTGAACAAATGAACCATTTGGATATTGGGTTACTCCTAAAATATGGTGGTTTTCTACATAGAATGGATTTTATTTCATAAAATTATACACTTCTTGAGTACATTACAAGTGACATGGTTAGCCTTAATTTTTGTGGTTTTCAATTAGTACTTTTGTTCGTACTGTAATAATTTGCACCCAACCTTTGTCATTCACTAACACTAGTAAAATATTGATAATTTTCTCTTTAACTTTTACAAAAGAGTGATTTAATAGAAAGACAAGATAAAAGTTAGACAAATAAGAACTGCCCTAAAGGCTTACATCTTTCTAAGACAATGCTTTGTTACAACAAAAAGTGGACTTAAGTCCTATACAATTAAAGCCCTTGGCTTGTACAAAAGTAAATACGGTAAATACACAAAAGAAGCTCTCGCTTCAAGTCCTCCCAAGCTATTGCCTTGGTAGAGGCATATCATCGGCACCTGAAATGTTTTTCTCACATAGGGTGAGCCAAAGCCTAGTAGAAATAGTCCAACACAGTATATGAATCTTAACAAAGCTATAAGATGAATGCATATGCAATGCTTGTACCAAAACATTTTACGTCTCTTTCCAAAACCATGCAATGCCAAGTTAATATCATGGTTCATAAATCATTTTCCTTTACAATAGAAACTAGGGTGGTGAATCACACTTTGGGAATTTCAAAACTATACAATCTTTCTCAGAAATTTCGTCCGAAGGAAACTATAAACCGAGACCTATGTAAACGAAGGCTATACAAGCACAACTATTGTCATTTCACAAAAAATTTGTCCGCGAGATCGGCACCTATGTATACGCGCGGTTTTTGAGACTTTCACCCTGGACACACATGCCAACTTATTTCATGTTACAACAATTCCTTCCCAAATTCACCCATTTTCTCAAAACAATAACATTTCCAATATATAAGTGTGAGATAATGCTCAGTACAAATGAATGAAAAAATAGTTTCAATTCTCCTAATTCACATACAATTTCTACAACACTCATAGCTATCTTCCATCGATAGCCCAAAATAGATATTTCTAAATAGATAAACAATTATCAATAAAGGTAAATTCTGCAAATTTTCAAGAGGTGAGTGATAATGCATATCTAACTCTACCTTCCTCATCAACCTAAATCCAATTTCACAATTTCAATATCAATCTCATAATTTATATAAAATCAGCATTTGAGGCATTTAGAGCAAAATCCCTTTTCTTTCCAAAATCCATCTCAAATACCAAAATCAACTATTTGTTCCCAACTCAACATTTTCTTCCATACCAAAATCATTTTGAAGGACCTATTTGAAAAATCCCTCTTTTGATTTTTACCCAAAACCCTAGGTTGTTCTAAATCTTCCAAAATCTCAATATTGTTCAGAAATGACAAATAACTATGTTAAAACTCATAAAAAGTGTGCAAAGTATCCTTACCTCAAACTAAAACACGAGAGAGAGAGAGAGAGAGAGAGAGAGGGAAATCCAAAGATGCCAAAAATCAACTTTGCTTCGGTTAGAACAAAGCCCTTGTCGAGCTCTATCTTTTTAACAAAGACACGCAGGTGAAAAGATCAACAGATCTAGGTGGATTTTATAGCGACCCCGGTCTTTTTCCCATTTGATTATTGTATCCGGACTTACGTTCCGTGGATTCCGCTGTTATATTTGTTGTTATTGTCCTTTAATTCCTTATTCTTGGGTTATAGGATGTGTTTAGCAGGTTGGTTGCAGATTGGTTGGGTTTAGAAACCAAGTCTGCATGTTCAGTTTTTGGCTTGGTCGCTCGAGCGAGCTTCTCTTCGCTCGAGCGAGGTCTTCATTTTTGGTTCTTCGCTCGAGCGAGCTTTCCTTGGCTCGAGCGAGCGATTGCGTCTAGTACTTAGACCTGAGAGATGTGTTTCTTGGCTCGAGCGAGCGAGGTGTATGTTTTCGAGTTCTTCGCTCGAGCGAGCATTTCGTCGCTCGAGCGAGCTTCTGGGTTGCAGACCTGAAGCATCGAGTTTTTGGCTCGAGCGAGCTTTCTTCGCTCGAGCGTGGATTTTTGTGTCTGGTCGCTCGAGCGACCATGTCTTCGCTCGAGCGAGCCTGTCCAGTTTAAATACGCAGAAAGAAACGTTTTAAATCATTTTTTTTACAACTTTTTGATCCAGAAACCCTAGTTACGAATTTTCTCTCTCCCAACTCACCTTCTCTCCTAGGTTTGATCTAGTTAGGGTGTGTTTTACCCTAGTTGCTTTACAAATAAGATAGAGGAGAGTGAGGGCTTTCATTTAATCTGAACGGTTATTGATTTGGAGCACTTTGGAGTTTGGGCTATCATCTCCGTCTTCTTTTTTGGTTCTTGCTTCGAGGTAGGGATTTCCTACTCCATTTATACGCTTTAATCCTAAGTGTTGGTATTTTGATATGTGGGGTATAGTTTGGTAATTTTGGGAGAAACCTTAGGGTTTTGGCTTAGATTAATTTGTTTAAATTAATTTAAGGGAAAAATGTGGAATTGGGTTTAATTCATGAAATTGGGGAAATTATGAGATTAATGATATAGTTGGGTAGTTTAAATACTTACCTATGAGAATGTTGATTTTACATTATTGTTGTATTTATTTCTTGTTTAGAAATAACTGTTTGGGCTATCGGTGGAGGATAGTCGTGATTGTTGTAGACCTTGCATGTGGCTTAGGTATAACTGGAATTAAGTCACTTATGTTGACTGTTGAATTAGTACAGAACATTACTTGTATTGATTATGTGTTGTATATGGCAATTGTGTGTTTCATTGCATATGCATGTTGTTTGGAGAAGATAGGGGATGAACTCCACGGTTTAGGGGAAGATAGGGGATGTACCTCTAAACCGGATTTGTTGGGAGGAGATAGGGGATGGACTCCAGTAGCATCACTCATATGTGTGCTTATTGCTATTTGTTGTTGATATGATGCATCATTATAATGTGTATCAGTTGGAAGTATGGAAGTGTTGTGGTTTGAGCTTTGGTCTCATTTATTTTTGTGACATCTGGATCACTATTGTGTTGGCCAGGTTCTGAGCCATAATGATATAACTCGAAAGTTGAATAAATATTGGAAAGTGAAAGGTGTCATAGACAATATGTCATAGACAATGTAGACATTCGTGTCATGAAATTGGAAATTGATTATCTTGTGTTAACCATGTATCGAATGCTAATGCTTTAGTTAATTCTTATGCTTGGTTTAGTATTTCTCTACTGGGCTGTGGCTCACCCTATATGGGAACTTCATTTTCAGGTTCAGGTGGTTCACTACCTCCAAGGACTTAGCTTGTGAGGATTTGGACTTGAAGACTTGTCTTATTTGTTTTAGCTGTTATTTGAATTTTGTAAACATTCAAGCCCAGGGCTTTATTTGTTTGAGTTAGAACTCATGAAATTGTGTCCAAGTGTTGGCTTGGCAAGATGTAAGCCCGTAGGGCATTTATTTTGATGTTTTATTTCGTAATACTCTGATGATTCAAATGATATAATGTTTTTCTTTTAATAATGCATGTCTTGTTTTATATTTAATGGGTTAAATTTTGAGGGCGTTACAGATTTGTAGAGAGAATGTGAGTTTTAGAGAGAGTGTGTCTCAACTTAAGGCTTTGAAATGTTTTGAGAGAGAGAGAGAGAGAAAGATGAAAAAGTGATATAAAAAGTGACTTTTACGGACTGATATACGCGTAGACCACTCGAGCGCAAGAAGTGTCGCTCGAGCATCCAGACACAAAAGATGTGACCGCTCAAGTGCAAGAAATTTCAATAGAGCGTAAAATACAAACTCCCAGTAGTTTTACAAACAGAGAACCACCGCTCGAGCACAAGAAGTCTCGCTCGAGCAGGATACCGCTCAAGCGCAGAAAACATCGCTCGAGTGAAGAATGCACACTTCCAGTAGTTTTGCAGGCTTGCAAAAGTACTGAGAATTGAAAAAGTCCGCTTAAGCGTAAGAGTCAAAATCTGGGCAAGAACAATTTTGAAAAACTAATTCCCAACTTGTTCCAAACACAACCCTGACACTCCAATGACCAAACTCAATGAGGAAAAAGAGAAACAAGACTTGAATCACATGTAAGACGATGAAACCCGGATCCAGAACATCAAATGGGTCGGGTCTAAACTAGAATTGCTATAACCCCCCCCCTTATGGAATTTCGTCCATGAAATTAAACCAAACATCAAATCCATGTTTTAAACCAATTACAACAAGGGTAGTAAATCAAATTCATCCCCATGATCTATCCACTGGTCATCTATTCTTATCATAATGATAAACAAGTTGTCGATATTGAATAGACAATTCATATTTTCAAAACATATACAATGTTTATATTAAATCAATACAACAAAGTTTTCAATACATGCTCAAACATCAATAAATAGGTCCGGATACATTTTTAGGTTCTTCATTATGTGAAAACGAGGCAAGTAACATACTGTGTGCTTAATCAATTAATTGATTACGTCAAAAATCTTGAGAAGATTAGGTTGTTCGAAGAAAAAGAGACGATTCATCTTCATGATGTTGTCCAGGCTCGATGATAAATATTTTTTTGTCATTTTTCCTTCCTATGGTCTTCCTTTATATATATAATTTAATCTTTTTTTTCATTTATATTGAGAGTATTATTCCAATTTTTATGCAGACCAATTTTAAAAGGCTACTAAGGAACCCTCCTTTAGAGAAGATTCCAAGTAGTGTCCATCATTTCCTGGTAGATCTTCCTTTTTCTGTCCTTGAACAACTTGCAAGTTCTCCCAAAGAGATAATGAAACTACGTTGTGTGACGCTATTTAAGGAGGGTTCGAACCCTAATGGTATTTGGCTCATTTTAAATGAAGTGGTGAAGGTAATTAAACAATTTTCCTAGGCAAATTAGAATCTGAGGGATAAAATTTTATTTCCTTTAAGATCTCTCACTACAATTTTTGAATTTCAATATGTCACAAATGCGAATTTCTGTTCTGTAGTGGGCAAGTACTCTTGGTATGTATGAAGTGCTGATTGGCAAGCCGTGCGTATGTGACATGATCACAAATTCTATGGTACATGAAGTGCTAATTGGCAAGCCGTGCGTATGTCACATGATCACAGATTCTATGGTACTGTGTTACTTCATTAAAGCTAAAAAATACGAACAGTGCTCAAATCTAATTCAGCAGCAGAGGATATCTTTTGGCAGGTATGATGATATTGGGAGTTCATGATTCTAATCAGTGTAAAACATCTACGGCCTCATTCATTGGCATCTATGTTACCCAAACTTTTCTAAATTTGTAAAGCACCCATGCCAGGCACTAAACATTTAGGAAATGCATGGGATATGTGGCTGATAAATTTAGTTAGACATGCATCTAACAAGTATGTCTTAAGTAGTCAAGTTTACTAGTATATAAATATGCACGAGACCCCCATTGTATGCAATAAAAAGCTCTATGTTAGTTGTTCAACATCATTTTATCCTTAAAAAAAAAAAAAAGAAGTATTTAAACATGTAAAATCTAGTTGCATCGTGATGTCCTTAAGACATACGAATTTGACGAACTTAATACCATTTAGTCACCAATTGTTCCAAAAGCTTAAACTACCCAACAATGTATATCAAGCTATCCAAAACCCGCCCTTATGTTCAACCTCGTCTTACAGATGGAAATCCAAACAAAAAGAGAACTAGACAACCAAAAAGAGAAGAACAAACCAAATGGGGACCAAATAGCAAATGCCAACAGAGAGATTTTAAGTCAAGGTTTCTCTCAACCTGAGTTCTGTACTATGTTAAGTCACCATTTGTCCCAAAAGCTTAAGTCGTTAGGAAATGAGCAACAAATACCTACATACCCGCAGCCGACACCAATTCCCAAGTCCATGGTAACATAGATTGGTATGTAACTCCCAAACACAAACTTGGTATAGAACATTGATTTCTAGTTCTTAATTTCATAATATACATTCCATTAGATCTATAATTGGACATGAACTATTAAGTAATGCCACCAAGTCAAGGATATGTCGTTCATCTATTGATGTGTTTTCTTAGCCAGTGGATGTTGACTATGGAAAGAAGGGTAAAATGGTATTACAATTTAGTAAAAATTTTGATTAACTCTAGAGTGGTTATGGTGTCCCATATCCCATAAAAATGTGTTTCACAGAATGGGTCATACAAGTTATCTATTATTTTTATTTTTGTTTTACATTTTTTATTATAAATTAGATCAGTATGTTTTCTTTTTCGTCTTTTGGTATGAAAGTGCAACTATTCTTGCCAAACTTCTACTTCCTCAAAGTTTTGAGAAAATGGCCATATAAGACTTGAGAACCCTTGTCACATAAAGGTCAATAATGAGTATACGCTTACGGGGAAGAACTATAGAAATACCTCAACATTCCATTGGCATTCTATTAGACGGATTCGTAAAAACACAAGTTATCCAAGAAGAATTGATTACATATCCTACAACACTACTGCCTTCATATGGGGATCTAAACTTCCTAGGATCAGAAACATCAGGTAATTGAAATTTATTTAGCATCCCATAATATGCATGTTTACCAGTATTCCACCTTTTGTTTACATACTATTTTCTGTTGTGTATAATTCTAATGTTTTTGTTTGGGGTTTGATATAAACTCATTGTTTATAACTATTATAGTGACCTTATCTTTGTGTTTTGGGTTTGCATTTTCACTTGACAAGGGGAAATGTGCCCTACAATGTATATCAAGCTCTCTGAAACCCTCCCTCACACACAACACATAGAGATGTAGACATCCTTACATACAAAGAATAGAGAATGCAAATAGGAACCAATTGCAATTTGAGAGAATTAAACCCAAGATGTCCCCCAACTTGGACTCTGATACCATGTTAGATCACCACTAGTTGCAATAATATATGTCAAGCTGTCCAACAATATAAATTTGATATCCTAAATAAATCCACATTACGAGATCTATAAATCTTCAGAACAACTAGTGAACATTCAAGAAACATGTTTGAGAATTGAGCTCCTAGAATGAAAAAATTTCATAGATGGGTTGTAGGTACCAAAAAAATTAAATTAAATTAAATGCATCTAATTGAAGATATAGGTTTCATGTAATGGAGGAATTAGAGGGGGTCTGGCAGGGTCAATGGCACACCTATGTTCAAAGTTCTCCCTTCTATATTAAGACATAATTACAATAAATATGTTTCCAAATAAATAGCAATGGCACACCTAACTATTATTCTGCCCTTTTACCTCCACAGGATTCACCTGGGTCTTTTACTCACCTGATTGACAGCTAATTACCCCTAATGTGGGATTAATTTTCTCTTTAATTAAATTGGTTTTAGAACTTTATGTAGCGTCAAACCAATGCTATGCTCTGCTAAATGCATTTATATTATCAACATATTTGTTTTATTTTCATAAAATACAGCCAAAAAAATAAAAATAAAAAATCATTGCGTAGCATATAAAGACTATGAATGGTCAGAAATTAAGGTCGAAATTAAGTATGGACCTAAGTGTTGAGGTCGCCCCTACTAGGCGAGTAAGAATGATTAAAAGAGCATATAGCCCAAGGGAAGTGGGTCAATAGTGGGCCAGAACAAATCCAACCCACCAAAGGTCCGAACAAGCTCCATGAAAAAAAATTTGTTAAGTTAAGTTGCGGAGCTAACACTTGCAGCGGTCAAGTTGTTGAGGCATTTTTGTCTCAGCGTTGCCATTTCTAGTATTGTCGGTGCCGCTATTCCAAGTATTGTTGGCGCCGCTATTTGAACTTGCTGAGGAAAAAAGAAAACCGAAGCAACTAACTTGCTGAGGTAGCACTTGCTGCGGCCAAGTTGCTAAGGTACTTTGTCGGCGCCGCTATCTCTAATATTTTCAGCGCCGCCACTTGAACTTGTCGCGAGAAACAGACGCCGCAACTAACTTGCAGAGGGAAAAATGGTCCCCCTTTTCAGTTTGGAGTTGTTTCCAAATCAATGAAGCAATTGAACTGAAACAAATAAAAGCCACATTATTTTTTTTGGAACTTTATGAAACTAGGTCCTATGTTTAACCTTTCCATTTTTTAATCGATGACAGGTACTAGGCAAGCCAGTTTTTCTCATCAAGCATCCTGGTATCACTTTGAATCGAGTACAAGAGTAATAATATTTGACATCATTGCATTTGAAGCCCACAAGGCTCTCCAAAGAAGGTCATCTTCAGTGGTGTCACATTCAGTTGATCACCCCTCTAGATCCCTAAGTCAAGAACATTGTGGTCTTATGAGTTGGCCTGAGCATTTCTTCAATCCAAGGCAACAAGCGAACATGTCTGCTAAGGCATTGCAACTGAACAACTTTGAAAGAATGGTATGTTCAATTTATCTTTTCTTTACTTTAAGTCTATGTTTGGAAGTAACTTATTGGATGAAAATTTCAAAACAAAAAATCATTACACATGATTCAAGAACAATTCATTTTTTCTTCTTGTTTTTTTTTTTTCCTCGTCAATTTTAGAAAGCATGCTTTCGTTTTTTTAATTTTTTTTAGAAGCGAGCATGTTTATGGGTTTTGAATTGTTTTATTGCTAGTGTCCCTACTTAATTAAGGACAAAAAACTGGGTAAATTACACTTTTTACCCCGAAGTTTTCATCTAAATTTTAGTTTGATCCCCGTCTTTTGATTACAATAATTATGTTCATATACTTCAACTCGTGTTTTAATATGGTCCTTCCGTCACCTATCGTGAAAAATTTTGATTGAAAGTGCTCTCTTGAGGGCCACGTGAGCACATTTTAGAGCATTAGAGGGAAAAACAATTGCATGATAAATTATACTTTTCACCTTCCAACTTTCACTCAAAATTCAATTCAATCTTTCATGTTTTAACTTTTACTCATATTTTAAATGGTGTGATGATAGGAGAACCACATTGAAAAAACAATTCAAGTCTAATGACCTAATTGTTGCCATTAAAAGACGAGGTACAAAGTAAAAATTGGGAGAAAGTTCGAGGGTAAAAAGTGTAATTTACCCAAGAAAATACTACGCTGAAAAAAAAAAAAAAAAAAAAACTTAGGTAGCATTTGGTAGAACTTTTCAAATATGATTTGAGAATAGGAGTTGTATTTTGAGTTTGTGAATTTTGGAATTATGATTTGAGTGTGGAAAATTTGTTTGGTGAATGAGTTTTGAAAAGAGTTTTGAATTGAATGGAGAATTTTTGATGTGACATATGATACTTGATACAAAAACTTACAATTCATAACCAAACATACAACTCTAAATTCTATTAAAGTTCATAAAAAAATTTTAAAAATTCAGAAAATATTTTTTGTTGAGTATATAAAAATTAACATGTGTCAATTGCAAAAAATAAAAAAAAAAAAAATTTTTGCACTGTTCCGGTCAACTGGCCAGACGACCGATTAGCCCAAATTTTCCCGCCTTCGACCAAGTTTTCAAAAGTGAGTGTGGAATTAATTTTTGAAAGCTGCAAACAAACGTCATATGCAAACTAAAGAGTGGAACTAAAGTTCCAAAACCCTTCCAAACACAGCCTTAAGCTATTGAAGTTATGCTCTTTAGTTTTCATATTTGTTATTTATTTTGTTTATCTTGAAAAGTTATGTTAGAGAGATAGTTCAGCTTCATGGGGTTCCGGTAACCATTGTGCTGGATAGGGATCCTCGTTTCACCGCACGGTTGTGGCAAAGCCTCCAAGAGGCATTGGGAACCAAGTTGACTTTTAGCACCGCTTATCACCCTCAAACCGATGGGCAGTCGAAACGCACCATTCAAATTTTAGAGGACATGCTTAGAGCTTGTGTCTTAGATTTCAAGGGGTCTTGGGAGAGGCACTTACTGTTGATTGAGTTTGCCTACAACAAGAGTTATCAGGCTAGTATCGAGATGGCACCGTTTGAGGCCTTGTATGGCCGACCTTGTAGGTCACCAGTTTGTTGGGCCAAGGTGGGGGATGCACTGTTGTTGGGTCCAGAGATTGTTAGGGAGACAACCGAGAAGCTTGCCCTCATTCGCAAGAGATTAGCTACGGCTCAAAGCCGACAAAAAAGTTATGCTGATAGGAGGAGACGACCCTTGTCCTTTGAAGTAGGAGATCATATGTTCCTTAAAATCTCACCTAGGCGGGGTTTGATGAGATTCGGTAAGAGTGGTAAGTTGTCTCCGAGGTTTATTGGACCTTTCGAGATATTGGAGAGAATCGGGGAAGTGGCATATCGGTTGGCCTTACCGCCACAACTTTCGGGGGTTCACAATGTGTTCCATGTGTCAATGCTTAGGACATACGAGCCCGACCCTTCTCACGTGCTAGATTAGGTTGATTTGGAGGTAGATGAGGATGCCTCTTATGAAGAGCGGCCAGTTCAAATCCTCGATACCCGGGAGCAAGTGTTACGAGGTAAGACCATACCGTTAGTGAAGGTGTTGTGGAGACACCATGGGATTGAGGAAGCGACTTGGGAACGGGAAGCGGAGGTCCGCTTCAAGTATCTGGATTTATTTGAGCATGTGTAGTTATTTTGTTTTAATTGTAAAGTTTCCTTAGTATTGAAGAAGAGGATGTTGAATTGTTGATCACATGTTGTATGTGTGTTGTTAAATTGAGCATGAGCTTATGGAAGAATGATATTTTGTTGTTGATGTTTTATCTCATATATCACATTTGAGCAATTGTTGTTTTGATAGAGTGACCATGAAGAGAAAGATAAATGTTGTAACTTGAGAATGTTGTTAAAATGATTGTAATTGCTAGAACACTTCGGTTTGGTGAATGTACTTAAATTTCGGGGGCGAAATTTCCTATGGTGGGGAGGTTGTGACGACCAAGTCCTAGTTTTACTTCTTTTCTTTCTTCTCCACTCCATCCTCTTTTGCTCTCATTAGGTTTGAAGCACTCGGAAGTTATTTTCCAATTAAAGCTCTCGTTCTTGTTTTCATCGGTGTTGAACTTCACTTGTTCCGGAGGGTGCACGGTTGGGTTCGGAGTGCCCGGGAGCTAAACAAAATTTTCTAGGCTAGAAACCAAGGGCCGCACATGCTGGAGGGGAGCCGCACGTGCGGAATTTTGGGACTGTTTGGCAGACCACATGGCTTAAATTGCAAGTGCGGGCTGAGGTGTGGGAGGACCCCTGCACGTGCGGAGGTGAGGGCCGTACGTACAGGAAGGGGCGCTCCACACGTGCAGGGATGGGTTCCGTACGTGCGGCACTCTGGCAGTTCGAAAACTCTATTTTTTAATCATTTTCAGGTCGAAAATATCTCATTTTCTAACCCTTCTCTCTCACTCTAAAAGCCATTTTCTCCTTCTTCTCTCTAAAAACCTTCACCAAACACCCAAAAACTTTGATTCCTTGCAATCCATGAGGCTTTGATCTATATTCTTTCACAAATCTTGAAGAGCAACACAAAAAGCTCACTTTGTACGGTGGAGATTGAGTTTGGGGCATTTTGATTTCTAGGGTTTCATCTTCTCATCTTCTCCAAAGCTTGAGATAGGGATTTCTTGAGTTATATATACATGTTTTGCTTTATTGTTGATAATTTAAAAGCTTTCTTGAAGTCATTGTGATGATTTTGTTGTTCTCCAAATGTAAAGAAAGTTTTGAGGAGATGGGTGTTGAATCTCACTCCTCCTTCTAGCTATGAGGTTGTTCTTTTTAAAACACATAAGAAAATATGATTTTGTTGGGTTTCATCATGAATTGAGAGATGTTTGGTTTTGTTGAAAAACCCTAGAAATTGGGGATTTTGGAAGATGATATGGAAACATCCATGGAATTCTTCCTCCTTTGATTTAAATGACAAATTGATGTAGAATTTATAAGAGGTTTGTATGAATGAAAACCTTATTGATGTGTCAATAATGGAGGATTTGTTTTATAAAACTATTGTTGGATATATGATGATGTATGATTGTGAGATGACAATATGTTGTGCACTATGGCATTGTGAAAATTATAAACATTGAGAATTTGTGCTTGAAAACATTACATGTAGACTAAAGGAGGCTAACTTGGTGAAAGTTGGGCATGATGAGAATTGATTGTTGCTATGAGTTAATAGCACGGTTACCTTGTGAAATTGATATTGTTGCAGAGATAGTTGGAAATAGAGTAGTACTATGAAGTATGGGAAAGATCATTACATTGCACACTCTTTCATTTATCAATTATGCATTATAAATTCTAGATTGAAGACATTTATTTTTTGAAAGAGAATGATATTGTAATAATAACCATGGAAATGTGTATGGGGTAAATACGGTGGTAAATCCGGATAGGGGGTGTAGATGTTTTGATAAGTTGGCCTGAGTGTCCATGGTGAAAGACCAGAAAACTGCACAGATAGGTGTCGAGCCTTCCGGTTAATACCGGTGAAAATGACAATTGGGTAGTACTTGTAGAGTCTACTTACAGACACCAGTCTAGGGATTACCAGTGTCATATTTACCGCCCCTATTGATTAAAATTGGAAGTTTTGAAATGTGTTGTGATTGTAAGCTTGTATAAAAAAAATGGAAATCTTCAAGAAGAGCATGAAATGAATTTTCTTTAAAAGAGCATGGCATGGCATGGACATTGCATTTTTATTGAGAGTTGCATAACTGTATATACTTTGTGAGAATTCTCTACTAGGCTTTATGCTCACCCCTATAGGACTTTGGTGCATGTAAGGATGTAGTGGTCCCGCCGAGCTAAGGGCGTGGATATGTTTTGGTGAAGAGTAGTCTTGCTCTTACATTTGTTGTGATCTTTTTGTAAGCCAAGGGCTAATGTGTATGGGTCCGAGAGATCATTTTTGTGTAGCCAAGCTATTGCCTTGAAAGATGTAAGCCCTTAAGGGCATTTACTTTTTGAGATTTATGTACTTCACATGCTGTAGATTCATGAGTTTTCTTACTAGTGAATGTATAAATTGCATGTGAAACCTTTGTAATATCTTGCTATTTAATCATGTAAAGATGGAGGAATTATTGTCATTATTGAACGAGGGGTCATAGATGTGGTTTGGTTATGTTGAGTTATTTTCGAGGCGTGACATGAGATGTGTAAGTGGTGACGGAAATTTCATCGCATTTCGAACACATTCTAGAAGCTTCAAGGTGTCTCCATTGTTGACCTTCAGTATATTGAATTCAAGATGAACACCTTCTTCTAGAGTCTTCTGGTTTGGTCTTCACAAGATAAACCAAGCTTCTCTTTTCTTCTTCTTCTTCCTTCATGGTAAAGTAGAGGGAAGAGAAATTGAGCCAACTTCCCCACAGTTCTCTACCTTGGCAAAAATTCTCCATCCAAACTATATAGTGAACAATCAATGCTGCCATGCACCCGAAGGTACTTACATTTGCTCTAAGTGGATTAAGTCCAAACACTGTTTGAACTTAACTCCAATTATGTTCTTCTGTGCTAGGTGTAGCTCGGCTTTTCGCGCTCCCTTTCAGAAGAATGAAATAGCCCTTACAGTTCGGACTCCACTTGTGTTGGTTCTGATTCTGATTTCACAAGTGCAATGTGAAACAATGGAAACACAAAAAGAGTCCAAATCCGACAATTGCTTTTGGAAAATCGATGTTTTGAATCAAATGCCAAAAATGGACTGCTTTGCCAGATATCAGAGTCGCCACCTAAATATTTATTTTGGGAATTTAGGAAACCCGTGACTCGTGCCAAAGGCCATCAGTCCTTCATTACCAAAGTGACTTGGTTCGGGAACTTAGGTATGAGAGGGGAAGGTCAATAATGAGCACCCCACTCACCCGATCAAAAATCGGCCTCTACTAATTATGATGTGATTCTTATGTACAGTATATGTTCTTATTTTATTTTTAACATACAAGTATACACTAATTTCACTAGAAGTTGGAACGTTTGATTTCATGTTTGTTTTGAAAAAGTGTTTTGAATATGTACCACTTGAAAAAGTGATCTCATATATATACATTTAATCAAAGTATCCCAATTTCAGTGAATAGCCTTCATCCACAGGCATTCAAGCAGTTTAACAATTAAGCATTTGGCCTCATGGTAGTATGTTTGATACGACAGCAATCACACTTATGCAATATGTTAAAGCATAAAAACTTACCTCGTACTCCAAGCCAAAAAAGGAATAGTTAGAAAAATGCATGATCCAACTATGTAATATGGCTAATGCAACACATACAATATGCAATTAATAAGCTCGGCTACTAGAATGGCATACGAGTCAATTCAAGGCATGTGATAGCGCACGTATTCAAGTAAAGAGTTTGAATTTGACATTTGAATAATATGATGAGCCGAACTTTTATGCATGCAATACAAATGGATGCAAACATGAGTATGCTAAATTAAACATGATGTCCTTAAACTAACCATCATAAGCTGGTAAATAAAAGGGAGAAAGACGTGGGTTGGAAGACATACACATTATTACATATTTGTCCTCGCGAAGGAGGGTCCGAATGTCCAAGTGTCCGAATAAATAAATATTACAAATCCGAATGAATGAATAATAATGAAAAGGGGCTGTCTAATTTATTACAACAAATAATATGTAATGATCGCGCGATGCTCCTCAGGAATTACTCTGTCTGCCTTGTTGAGATTTGTTCTGTTTCACCTTATCATTGCTTTCGACCAAAAGTGTATATTTATTGGAGCCTTGCCGACTCAAAACAAGACTTAGTCAAGCCCCAAATAAATCCAAGCATACCTTGTTTTCTTTGCAGAATTTTTTTTTTTTTTTTTTTTTGTGCCTGAGGTGAAACAGTGCAAACATGCAGACAGGGTATTCCTGGCCATATTTGTCTCTTCTACTCTTCTCTATCATGGAAAATACTCAAGAGAGGAGCGAACTCGGTTCCCAAACCATCTATGGTTGCAAGTTGGTTTACAAGATGATTTTGGACACGATAGGAAAAAGATCAATAAATGTAATGCATAATGACCACCCCTCCCTTCTATCATGAAGCAAATTCAAGAAGGGAAGTAGAGACGCTTCAAGATTCATCAAAACATTATGGACTAATGTAAGACAAGCCTTGACACAATAAACTCAGTATAAAGTCCGACCGAATTCAATCAATCATATTAGTTCTTTATGTTGGTTGATTCATTTTAAGCTCAATTTTATTAGCCTCTTTTATATTACCTTTCCTTTTCTTTAATCCATTAAGTCCACGGTGATATTTACATCCACTAAGTCCGAAATGCAATAAAGGAAAATAAGTGTCGACTTAACCCGAGGAAATAAACCTTATTTTATTCGGGGAAATTACAAAGGAATAGTCAAACTCATTTACAAGCGATAAGGGATTTCAAGTCAAACTCAAGATGCGCAACAAGGACTAGCCAAACTCAAAAGAGTGATAATGACTTAGAAAAACCCACCGTGAGTGATAATGACTTGAAATCCAAACTTGATAATAAGTGATAATGACACTTTCCTTGGTGAATTCCAAGGGTCAATTAATCCCTTAAAAGTAAACACACTGATGATAAATTCTTCGGGGGAAACTACAAAAGAAGAGTCAAACTCATTTACAAGCGATAAGGGGTTTCAAGTCAAACTCACGATGCGCAACAAGGACTAGTCAAACTCAAAAGAGTAATAATGACTTAGAAAAACCAACAGTGAGTGATAATGACTTGAAATCCAAACTTGATAATAAGTGATAATGACACTTTTCTTAGTGATTTCCAAGGGTCAATTAATCCCTTAAAAGTAAACACACTGATGATAAAGAGAACTGAAAAATAAATGATTGTGCTTTAGTATAAGAAAGTTTTTATGCCTTTGATAGTGAACCTCCGAAGAGATTAAACCATTGAGCATGAGAAAAATTTCTTTCTTGTACTTGAACCACAATCTTAATTTTTCACAACTCTTTAATCAAAATAATCAAAGAATGGAGGGAGGTTGCAGAGATGATTATGCAGAATTGATTAATTGGTTAATATAACGCAACATAATATTTAAAACAAAATTATTGAAATAAATTAAACAACCCCCCTAAATAGCATAAAATAGTGCTAAAATTAAGCTAACAAAAGTGAACAACTATGAATAGATTAAAGCTAGTGAACAAGTTTAAGGAAGGGTGGCTAACCCCTTTACTTTTAGGACTTCTAAACCATATTTTAGCCTCTGAAAATAGTCCAAAAACAGCCCCAAAACAGTGTATAAAACAAGAAAAAGAGAGGACAAGAGTAAGAGAAAATTGTACCTTTGAAAGAGAGGTAAGCTCTTAATTAACAAACTTGATTCCAACACCCTCAAGCTTCTCTGAAGGAAATGATGAATTCCTTAGTTTACAAACTCCCTCTTAATCACCCTCAAGTGTAGGAAGTGTGTTCTCAAATCCTCAGTAGCTATGGAAGTTTAGAAGTATTTTGGCTCAAAATTGAAATGTAAATAAAATTAATCTCCTTTCTCTCTAACTCACTTGAATCCTCTCTTATCATCCAAAAAAACCTCTCTTATCTCCAAAACCAAAAACCCGCTGGTGTAATTAAAAAAAACCTCCTCTTTATATAGCCAAAACATAGAATATAAATATATATAATCATATAATAATATATATATATATAATATGCATATAATATAATATTAATATATATGTGTTGATGTCGGCAGCGAGCTGACCGACATCAATTAGTTTTATATATAATTATATATAATATTAATATTATATAATATACCTATACATATAATATATAATATAGTATAATATATAAATATATAATTTATACCAATTTATATAAAAACACTAAAAATATGAACAAACACATAAAATTATGCAAAATTACAAAACATTAAACTAATGAAATATTTAGTAGTTTAAAACAATTTAGCCATAATGGTGAAGGTTGAGATTAAAGTTCAAATTCCATCTCTCTTACTGAGGATTCTGTGAGAAACACATTCTAATTGTCATCATCGGGTAATCAAAAGAAAGCGCCTAAGTCTTAGGGCCGGTCAAAATGGGGTGTCTACAGTTGCCCCTCTTTGACAGAGCTCGAAGTCATTTCATGGCATGAGTGAATGTCAAAGCCCGAAGACGACCCTTTTGACAAGGCCGTAAGACTTGGGAAAACAAACAAATGTGCAAATGCAAGTGGTTAAACCAGAAGGTTGCCTACGTATCCCGTTTGCAAGGAATCAAAACTGCGTAGTTCAGGGGCATAATGCAAGTGATATGCACTTGAAAGTTAGACACACACGCTTCGCAAAGCCGGCTATTTGAAAACTTATGATCCTGTAATGAAGATGCAAAGTAATAACAGATGCAACATATGAATGAGCAGCTTCAAGCTTAAAATCAATACATCTAGAACATATTCTAACCACCCCAAAACACGGGCACCGCTTAGGATTGCGTTTTACGCATCCAAAGAAATCAAGAAATAAAAACCACTCGAGATTGCGCTCACGCATACCGAGATAGAGGCAAAACACGCCCAGGCTCGCGGTTCACACGTCCTGAGATATTCTAATCACACTGAAATCGTAAGAAGAGGAGAAAAACTGCTCAGGCTCGCACTTCATGCGTCCCAAGATGAAATACGCCCAGGCTCACGGTTCACGCGTCCTGAGATACTCTAATCACTCTAAAATCGTGAGAAGAGAAGAAAAACTGCTCGGGCTCGCACTTCACGTGTCCCGAGATGAAATATGCCCAGGCTCATGGTTCACGCGTCCTGAGAGACAAGAAAAACCGCTCGGGCTCGTGTTTCACACATCCCGAGATACAACCCGCCCAGGGTCGCGCTTCACGCGTCCTGAGATACAAGAAAAACTGCTCGGGCTCGTGTTTCACACATCCCGAGATACAGCCCGCCCAGGGTGCGCTTCACGCGTCTTGAGATACAAGAAAAACTACTCGGGCTCGTGTTTCACACGTCCAAGATACAACCCACCAGGGTCGCGCTTCACGCGTCTTGAGATACAAGAAAAACTGCTGGGGCTCGTGTTTCACACGTTCCGAGATACAACCCGCCCAGGGCCGCGCTTCACGCGTCCTGAGATACAAGAAAAACTGCTCGGGCTCGTGTTTCACACGTCCCGAGATACAACCCACCCAGGGCCGCGCTTCACGCGTCCTGAGATACAAGAAAAACCGCTCGGGCTCGTGTTTCACACGTCCCGAGATACAACCCGCCCAGGGCCGCACTTCACGCGTACTGAGATACAAGAAAAATCGCTCAGGCTCGTGTGTCACACGTCCCGAGATACAACCCGCCCAGGGCCGCGCTTCACGCGTCCTGAGATACAAGAAAAACCGCTCAGGCTTGTGTTTCACACGTCCCGAGATACAACCCGCCCAGGGCCGCGCTTCACGCGTCCTAAGATACAAGAAAAATCGCTCGGGCTCGTGTTTCACATATCCCAAGATACAACCCGCCCAGGGCCGCGGTTCATGCGTCCTGAGATACAAAAAAAACTGCTCGGGCTCGTGTTTCACACGTCCCGAGATACAACCCGCCCAAGGCTGTGCTTCACACGTTCTGAGATACAAGAGAAAGGTATGAGACTGTACCACAATTGTAATGAAAGTGTGCACTAGATGCACAAAGTGAATGAGTGCAATAGATGCAAGTGCGATAGATGCACAAAATGAATAAGGAAAGATGGTGTGAACACCAAGCGCACCTGATGTTTTTTTAAACCGAGTGAATCAACAACCTAACATGTCGCACACGAAAGAAGAAAAGATGGGGTGATGTGAACAACAGGCGCATCTACTGTTTTTAACCGAGGAAACAATCCTAACACGTCTCATTCGATAGGAGAAAATGTGGACTTGAGATCCAAACGCGTCTCACGCGAGAGGAGGAATAGTAAACTAGAGGTCCAAACGTGTCTCACGCGAGAGGAGGAATAGTGAACGAATCCAAACGCGTCTCACGCGAGAGGAGAAATAGTAGTGTAACCAACAGGCGTGCCCAACCGCATCTCATGCGGAAAGGAGGGTTGTAACCGGGGTAAATGTTACATCCTAACACGTTTCACATGAAAGGAGCAAAGGTGGATTCGAAGTCCAAACGCGTCTCACGCGAGTGGAAGAAGGTATGATATAATGATTTTTTTGCTGACAAGGGGTAATCTCTACATGTAGAAGCTACTGATGCTGCTTTTCTTCCTGATCATATTCATAACTTTCCCTATTCTCCAATGGGGTGACAGACTAGGTTGGTTCAGTATCCAGAATTGAGGCGCATACAAGCTACCTCAACCTATGGGGCTGCCATACAGATTTCAAGCCGAGGATACACCTCTGGGTATTTAAACCAGACTTTAATCTTGGAAATTCCAAACCTTTGTGTTCTAGGCATCGCCATTCAAACTCTAGTTTCCATCGTCACAGTTGGTCTCCTAGGAACTCATTACGAACACAGCCAGGGTAATACACACAAATATTTACATATAAATACGTACAGATATGTACATATGGTATACACATATGCATATACAGACAAAATATAGACAGATATATACGGATATATACACAGACATATACAGTATATATAGAGGTATATACGACACAGACATATATGGACCTATACAAAAACATATACGGACAGATGAAGAATATTCCGCTTGCGGCCGTCAGCAGGAAGATGCCGTTACAGAGAAGACATATTCTGTTTGCTGACGTCAGCACACGTACGCAAAACACGAAAAAAAAAAAAAAAAAAAAAAAAAAAAAAAAACACACACACACAACACACACAAATGTATGGATGTGGGGATACGAGGTTTCGACCCTCTGATCTCAAACTTGGCCTCTGAGTCCTCAACCACTGAGCCACACCACTCTTGTGACAAGATATGCAAACAAATATATATATACTTATACGAGACATATATACACAAAATCAAAACAAAACAAAGAAACACTCGATGTGGGGTTCGAACCCCTGGCCTCAGGCTCAGCCTCTCACTCTTCAACCACTGGGCCAAACCACTGAACCCAAGCCACTCTCGTGACAGAAACAATTCAAACAAATATATATATAGGTATACACGACATATGTACATAAAACCAAAACAAAAACAAAACAAAGAAACACTCGATGTGGGGTTCGAACCCCTGACCTCGGGCTTAGCCTTTCAATCCTTAACCACTGAGCCAAACCACTGAACCCAAGCCACTCCTGTGACCCAAATGTTCAAACAAATATATATATATATATATATATATTACATAGTTATACAATATATATACATATATGCGTACACATACATTCCCGCGTCTCTCCCTTTTTTTTTTTTTTTTTTTTTTTTTGTAGTTTAAACACTAGCTTCAGATAGACTCATGATCGGGGTTAGACCCATCAGTTTATGAAAGATTTTTTTTTTTTTTGGACGATGTCCTCGCATAATGTGTGATGAATAGCATGTGATGAATAATAGCATCGTACAGGACTTCAAACTGTGAATACCTGCTCTTGCATTCGTTCTTGAATCGGATAACGACCCACAACCGAACAAATATGTAAATTACAACTCGGTAACAGGAAAACGAAATGAAAACAACTCGAAAATACTGAACGACACTTGGTACAAACGAAACAGTACTTAAAACATAACCGCGATATGCTAGAACAAAGGGCCAGCCTTTGCTGCATCAGCATTGGTCTGGGCCACCACCTAGACCCGGACGGGCCTCAAAAAGAGGTCGGTCAGTGCTGTCTAGCTGTCATGCACTACTCCTTCTAAAACTCAATAAATGGTGTTCCCATGCTGTTTATATTTTGCTCTCAAGATGGAGATGTCGCTCATCAATAGGCTCCGAGACTGGATAGCTACTTTGGATGGCTCGAAAAAGATGAATTTTACAGTTTCGGCCTCAACACCCTTTTTCCTTTGAGCCGTACTTCATTTTGCTTTCCATTCCTCCATGCCACAGTTCGATATTGGAACCCGGTCACACATATATTTCATTTTGAATCACAAGAGATGTGTCCAACACTCAAAGTTCAAGCACTGATGGAATCCCGGTGTGGCAAAGCAATCATGCCTCAACCTCATTTTGGCAATGCCCAAGATTTGGGACGAAAGTGCAGATTATCAGTGCAGGAGGCCCGGTCTTTGGCATATGATGGGGAGCTAGACATCCCAGGTTTAGTTCATCGGTTTTGCACTATTGGAGATAAGAGTGACCTTCTTTGGCGCAGCTATTGACAACATGCTCTCTGTTTATGCCTACTTGCGCAATTCCCAATTGCCCCTAGTTATGGCGGAGCCAGTATCCAGTTGATCGAAGTGGCCCAATGCCTGAAAGAAGGTAAGAGTTGTATTGGTTTGGCATTGGCCAAAACCTTGATGGGCCTGGATGCTATTCATCGGCAGGAAACCACCAGGTTTGCAGGGAGTCCGCTACTTCTCCATGTATGATTTCCCACCCTTTTGATTTATGATTCTAAAATCACTCAACACTTAAACTCTGTTTTTCTCTCAAAACCCCCTCTTTACTTTTCTCTCAACGTACATCTCTCTATTCTTTAATCTCTCTTAATTTTTATCCTGTCCCAGGTATGTTTAATGGACAAACTGAAAGTAGTAGACCCTTGCCCTGAGTACTCGGCTCGAGCTTATTCCTTTCGCCAATAGCTAGTGGATTTCCCGAACAAGGGATGGTGGTACCATTGGATGTGCCACAGGTCTGCTGTTGACATTGCTTGGCGTTGCCCCTGGTTTGATCTGCCCGAGGTGAGCTACAGCATGACTCGGCAACCTCGCATTCAACTGATTGGATTGACACATTATGTGTTATACTTTCCGTTCCGATTCAGGCGTCAGTTTGGACATGACCAGACTTGCCCAAAAGAAGGGGTAGAGTACCTAGTTTCATTCTCAATCCGAGGTTCACAATTGGCTAGATATCCCATTGCGTGGAGGACGAGAGAACTTCTAGCTGCTGCCCCTAGTTTCATCTGTGCCCTTTTCTGGCGAGTGCCTAACTTGGCTCGAAGATGAGGCACAAACAGGGCCCACTTTAGCATCAGAGGCTTCCACAAGCACAAGCAGGGGACGCAGGAACACCTGACTCATCTATGCCCCTAGTTTATTTGCTTTGATCTTTACTGTTCAAGTTTTCTTTTGCATGTAATAAAAGCAACTTTGATTTGTATCGAGAGTTGGAGAACTTTGTATTGAAATCACTGAAATTAGAGTTGTGAACACTAAAAATTTTCCTTTTGGTCCAAAAATGGTCTAAGTTGTAAAAAGATTAATTTGAACGTAATCAACTTTTATCAAAACTTTTCAAGACCATTTTCGATAAGGATTAAAACTTGAAACATATGGAATCTATCTTCGAGATGTACAACCCCGAATCCAAAGATGGAAAATTGCCCCTTGATTGAATAACTCTGCTAAGCACTATAACCAGTTCTTCTCTCAGAGTAAGGATCACAACCGAACTTTTAGATAAAGAATAGACGAAGATGACCTGATCAACATATGGACAGGACAGTTGAGTTGGAGGTGTTTACGGCCGGACTTCAGGATGAAGTTGCCTATGTATCCCGAAAATAGGAATCAGACCTTACGTAGTTCAGTTCGGGTTCACTCGAGTATTGACTCTCTCCTTTTACGCTCTAACTTTTGCCAAAGTTGCCTTTTAGGGTTTTCAACCTGCGAGCTCAATTTTTTGTAATGTCTAATTTTTTTCATGCTCTAACTTTTGCCTAGGTCTCCCTTTCGAGTTTTCGGCCTAGTGAGCCTCTCAAGGGTAATATTTCTTCAACTTGTCCATGTTGATTGGTTGTGAAAATTCTAGGCCGTCTAGATCCATGAGAATGACTGCTCCTCCTGACCAGATAGACTTAATGATGTAGGGACCAGTCCAATTGGGTCTGAACTTGCCCCTAGGGTCATGGATGGGAGCTCGGTTGTCTTTGAGCACCAGATCTCCTTCCTTGAGATTCCTAGACTTAACCTTCTTGTTAAAAGCCTTAGCAATTCTGCGTTGGTAGCCATAGACATGATACAATGCCTTCAGCCTTCTCTCATCAAACAACATTACCTCCTCAAATCTACTCTGTTACCAGTCGGCCTCTACTATCTGACACTCAGCCATAACCCGCAGTGATGGTACTTCAATTTCAATTGGCAGAACAGCTTCCATACCATAGACAAGAGAATAAGGAGTTGCCCCTGTAGACGTCCGGATTGAAGTTCTATAGCCCCAGAGTGCGAATGGCAATTTATCTGGCCAGTCCCTATAGGTTTCTACCATCTTCTGCAAAATTTTCTTGATGTTCTTGTTCGCAGCCTCAACTGCTCCATTAGTTTGCGGCCTGTAAGTTGATGACTTGTGAAAAGCTACGTTATACTTTTTGAGCAGATCTATCACCTCTTTCTTGAAATGTGAGCCGTTATCTGATATGATCTCATTCGGAACCCCATACCGACAAATGATATTGTTTCTGATGAACTTAGCCACATGCGATGCTTTCAAATACTGCATAGGACTGTGTAGACGTCCCCGAACGTCCCGGGAGGGAATATCCCGTTTTGTTCATTTGGGCTCACTACAGTTCAGGACTCAATGTCACGGTTCTTAATCTGAACCAAAGAGTCCAAATCCGGCAAATCGTTTTGGAAAACAGATTTTTGTAAAGAAGTGCCAAACATGGACTGCTTTCCCAGATACAGAGTCGCCACCTAAATATTTTTTATGGGGGAATTTAGGAAGCCCTGACTCGTTTGCCTAAGGCCACGTGTCCGTCATCACCAAGTTGCCTCGGCTCGGGAACTTGGGTACGATTGGAGAAGGTCAGCTATGAGCACCCCCGCTCGCCCGATCAAAGATCGGCCTCTACTAACCATGATATCTAATTTTGAAAACATTATGCGTTCTTATTCGGTAATTAGCTAATCTTACTATGTGATGCGTACACACAAAAGTATAGACTAGATCGCCTAATTTGGAACAAAGCATTGCATATCCGCTCTTTTGAAAGACAATTTGAAATTTGCTACTCGCAAGTAGTCTAAAACACGGATTTCAACGAGTTGTTCCAACTCAAACAATCCCACCTTCACCCACAGGCATTCAGGCAATTTACATCACATAAGCATATAGCCACATAGTAAGCATGCTGTTATGTTAACATTCACACACATGCAAGATGCTAAAGCATAAGAGCTTACCTAGTACTCCCAGCCAAAACAGAAACTAGTTAGTAATCAAATGCATGATCCTAGTTCATGTTAAGTGGCTAATGCATCGCATACAAAATGCAACTAGAATAGGCTCGGCTAACCCTAGAATGATATGTGAAATGCACAGATAACATGTATTCAAGTTAGATTTGAAATACTATGCAGTTAGCATGATGCGCCGAGCCCGGTGCATGCAATACAAATGAATGGATGCATGCAAGCATAGCATAAGGTATGCTAAATTAAAACATGCCCTAATACTAACCATCCAAAGCAGGTAAGTAAAAGGGAAAAAGAAATGGGGGTTGGAAGACATGCACACACGCACCCACACTTATTACAAATTCGCCCTCGCTCGGAGGGACCAAAAGAATAATACAATTTAATTAACTAACAAGCTAATTAAATAATTACCGATCAATTAATTAGTTAAGCAAATTAACTAAGTTAATAAAGCGGCAAAACAGCCTCGGGAAGAGGGCCCAATGCACGCATGCTCGACTCTGCTCAGAAATCCAATGCCATGCACAAGCTGCCTCTATTTACCCTGCTCTGCTCCTCTGCGACTTGCACAAATCCCAAGGTACACTCCATGAACACTGGGGAATGCCACCGGCCATGAGGAATGGTCACCGGCCAAAGGTAAGTGGCCATCGACCACAAATGAAGCCATCGGCTATAAATGGATGGCCGGTCGGCACTGAATGAGGTCGGCCGGCCAAAGCTTCCTGCAGAACCTGTTTTGACAGCAGCAGAGGGCAAAACAAGGCATGGCAATGCATTTCAAGCAATGTTTGCACCAATACACCCCTTTATCATGTTTATGACTCAAAGGGGTTTGGTACTCGGCCCTCGGACCATCAATCACGCATTCCAATGCATGATGGCCAAAGAGGCCAAGTTGTGCATTTTGATATCAAATGAAATGCAAACCAAATAAACACATAAGGCCCAACCTCTATCACTTGATCAAGAGGCAAGACATGCATGCCAAATGCAACCTAAACATGTTAGCTAAGTATGCAACGTGAGCATGCAAGCCTAGCATGCCATATGAACATGCAAACAAGCAATGACGCTACTAAGGCAACTAGCATATTACAAGATGCAAGGACAAGCATGCCAACAAGTGTATGACTTCATTCAATCATGTGACAACATGTGAGGCATAACACGTGCAAACATGCAAGGCCACCTAACATAAGATGCATGCCAATTGTAATGCCACTTAAACATGCAACAACACATAATAAGCCAAGTATACAATCAACACACAAGGTGAGCATGCTACAACATGCGGTGGATGGTCTTATACCAATTTGGGCAGCTCTCAAGTAAGCCCAAAACAGTGGCCAAATGCCAAGGAAATGAAGGCAAAATGATATACAAACATGCATCCACACATGGTTCAACACTTAGGCATTAAAGAGCGACTTTTAAGCACACTTAAAAGAGGACAAACATGGATATATAGCATGCATACTGAGCTCTGAAAATCATGTTATAAAGGTGCCAAACCAACTAAGCAAAGCAAGCATATCATGCAACCAAGCCTAAAGCCTAAGGCTCACCAAAGAGGCATTGAACTACACTTAGCAAGACCAAACATGGCATGATTTAAACGACTAAAATCAGAGTTTTAGCATGTCAAAATGAACCTCAAAACCCACTTAGATGGCATCTAAATGACTTACACATGGAAGCATACACAAATGTCCAAACATGGAGCATAGGACAACACCCTTTTAAAGCATTAAAGGAGCATCAAATGCAAGCATACGAGCATGCTAAATGGACTGAAATGATGCTATAAGTGGTGCCAAACCACTGAAACAAGCCAAACAATGCATGCTCAACACTCACACACCCGAGGCTAGCAAGCCGAAATGCAAGGTGGCTATACAAAACATGTCAAGCATGGCCAAAGCAACTAAAAACAGAGCTAAAGCATACTAAAACATGCATAAAAGCTTCACAAAGCTAGGCCAAAACAAGTGAGCATGGTAGTCTAAATGCTAGGCACATGTTAAGGCGATTCATGGCATTACAAGACAAGTATGCAAGGCAAGCATGGTGTGTCTGAACCAAGTAAAAACAGTGCTATATCATGGAAAAATGAGCACAAATAACACTTAAGACATGGCCAACATGAACTTAAAAATGGTGCTCACACATGAGGCTAAAATGGCACTTTTCGAAGATAACAAGGAGAGGGGATGGCCCTCTCCTTCTTAGGACCTCAAACCACCATCCTCACCACTGAAATCCCTCAAGATTTCAATGGTGAGGAGGCCCAAACAAGGTGGTCACGGAGCTCACCAAAATAGCACAAAATGGGGGCCAAACAAGGCCTAAGAGGGGTCAAACAACCCCAAACACCAAAACAACCTTAAACAACTATTTCAAGCAAGTTAAAAAAAGAACTTTATATGTTATATACTAAGCTTAAAACAGCAAGCAAAGATGGCTAAAAGCCTATTCAAGAATGGGGAATAAAGGGCAAGGTTCTTACCCTTGAAGACTTTCTCCAAGAACAATGCTCCAGCAGCTTCCTCAAGCTTGAATCCACCCAAGAACTCCAAGAACAACCCTCTAATGCTCAGCAGCAACTAAAGGTATAGTGTAACACTAGGTGTTTGTGCACAAAAGTAAGGACAAACACACACTTATACACAAAGAGAGGAAGATATAGAGAGATAGAAGATACACTATGCTAACCCTAAAACCAGACCTCTGGAGCTTTTTTGTAACCTTGGAGGAGGGAGGAGAGGCCCTCCCTTTATAGAGGATCACTCTTGCAAAACTTACAAAACATGCTAAGCAAGAGTGAAATCCCTCCATACACGTGTATGGAGGGGGTGCAAAGTGTATGCCAGCTAGCACAGCTGGCATAAAAATATCTGCAAAAGCAGATGCACAGTGGTCGGCCAGCCAAAAATGCCAAATTGACCAAATACATGGTCGACCGACCACAAAGAGTGCCGGCCGGCCAAACATTTGGCCGATGGCAACAAAACAATGGCCAGTGGCCTCAAGACATGGCCAGTGAGGTGTGGGGATGGCCAACAAGCCATCCTCTGCCCCTCAAAAGCAAAACACAAGTGTTTGGTGCAAAACCAAACACAAAACAGTCGAGTCGAGAGGTCTTGAGGCAAGACGCGTGGCCAAGACCTCGGGAACTCAAGACGAACACAAACATGGATAATCACCGAGTGTTCAAGCGGTGACGTCCAAGTCTTGAGGGCGGTCAAAAATGGGGGTGTCTACAGACTGGGCTTCCACCCACTTTGTAAAGTAGTCGATCGCTACCAGAATGTATTCATGCCCATTCGACCCTTTTGGTGTGACTGCGCCGATAACATCAATTCCCCAAACCGAGAAAGGCCATGGCGAAGTCATGTTGTACAGTTTTGACGGCAGGATATTCAAACGATTAGTGTGAATTTGGCATTGGTGGCATCGCCGAACAAAACCAATACAATCCTCTTCCATAGTGGACTAGTGGTAACCTTGCCTGAGAATCTTTCTGGCTAACATCACCCCGTTCATGTGCGTTCCACACTCTCCTCCATGGATGGCCTCCATCAGGCGCTTTGATTCCTTTTCTGCGACACACAACTTGTGCATTCCCAAATGACCTCTTTTATACAGTTTACCTCCGCAGATGATAAATTGGACGGCTATTCTCCGTATTCCTCTTTTATCCTTGGCATTTTCCCCTGGTGGATAAACCTCATTTTCTAAGAAGTTCCAGATATCGTAGTACCAAGGGTTCTTGTCTTGCACTTCATCTATTGCGGCGATAGTTTCATAGGCTGGCGTATACTTCTGCTCAATGATAATCGGACGCATCTGGACTCCAAGTGGAATATCTACCATAGAAGATAGAGTTGCTAAAGCATCAGCGAACCTATTGTTCTCTCTTAGAAGATGCGTGAAAGTCAGTTTTTCAAACCTAGGAATTAGAACGTCCAGGGTCTGATGATAAACCTTCATCTTTTCTTCTTTGACTTTCCAGTCTCCATTTGCTTGAGACACAACTAGGTTCAAGTCCCTGATAACATCCAACCTTTTTGCCCCTAGTTCTAGGGCAGCTTCTAAACCAGCGATACACGCTTCATATTCTGCTTCATTATTAGACACCTTGAATCGGAGTTTGAAGGCTAAAGGTATATGGGCGTCGTCAGGTGCTATCAGCAACACACCTATCCCATAACCATATTGATTGGACGCTCCGTCAAAGTACATCGTCCAAGTCTCCTCTTCAACATGCAGAATGGCCTCATCCGAGAACAAGTATTATGTTGCCTTATCTTCTTCTACCGGGTGGTCAGCTAGGAATTCCACTACAGCTCTTCCCTTAACCGACTTGCGGGTGACATGTTTGAGATCAAATTCGGAGAGAAGAAGCAACCAACGGGCTAGCTTACCCATAAGCACTGGTTTCTCAAAGAGATATTTGATGGGATCTAATCTCGAAACTAGGATTACAGAGTGAGCTAACAAGTAGTGTCTCAACTTGCGGGTAGCCCATACCAAGGCTAGACAAGCTTTCTCCAACGGAGTATAGCGGGTCTCATACTCCAACATCTTCTTGCTCAAGTAGTAGATGGCCTTCTCCACCCTATCTTCAGATTCCTGAGCAAGCATGCATCCCATAGTTGTGTCTGTTACTGACAGATATAGAATCAAAGGCTTTCCTAGCTCTGGCGGCAATAGCACAGGCAGATTCTAGAGGTACTGCTTGACCTGCTCAAAGGCAAATTGACATCTATCGTCCCATCGAAATTTCTTTCCTTTCTTCAGGAGACCAAATAGTGGTTCACAAGTCAAGGTTAATTTAGAGATAAACCGTCTTATCAATTGCACTTTACCCAGAAAGCCTCGCACCTCCTTTTCAGTCCTCGGTGGTGGCATTTCCAAGATGGCCTTGATCTTGGATGGATCAACTTTGATTCCCCTCTGTGTGATCAGAAAGCCCAGCATTTTTCCTGCCGTTACGCCAAAGGTGCATTTCTACGGGTTTAACCTCAATCTGTATTCCCTGATCCGGTGAAAGAATTTTTCCAGAGCAGTGTAGTGGCCCTTTCGGTCTTTGGACTTGACTATCATGTCATCCACATACACTTCGACCTCTTTGCGGATCATATCATGCAGAATGGTGGTTGCAGCCCTCTGATAGGTAGCCCCAGCATTTTTCAATCCAAACGACATCACCTTGTAGCAGTAGGTTCCCCACGATGTAGTAAATGCAGATTTCTCTCTATCCTCGGGAGCCATCAGAATCTGGTTATACCCGGAAAACCCATCCATGAAGGAAAGCAATGCATGGCCCGCGGTGAAGTCTACCAACTGATCAATATGTGGTAGAGGAAAGTCATCCTTCGGATTGGCTTTGTTTAAGTCCCGGAAGTCTACACACACCCGGATTCTACCATCCTTTTTCGGCACTGGGACGATGTTGGCCAACCAAGTCGGATACTCAGATACTAGCAAGAACCCTGCATCAATCTGCTTGGTGACCTCTTCCTTAATCTTCAAAGCCCAATCCGGACGAATTCTACGCAGCTTCTGCTTGACGGGTCGGGCCTTGGGGTCAAGAGGGATCCGATGCTGTACAATCTCAGGATCGATTCCAGGCATGTCTTCATAGGACCACGCGAAAACATCTTTGAAATCTTTTAATAAAGCGACTAAGCGCTCGCGTTCCTCTGAAGACAACATGGACCCGATCTGGACCATGCGTGGATCCTTCTCAGTACCCACATTAATGGCAATGATTTCATCAATACAAGGTTTAATATACCTCTCCTTCTCTTGATTAATCAAGTTTTTCAAAGCCAGAGGAATTTCTTCCTCTTCGTTTTCATTAAAAGTTTGAAAGTCTTGGTCAATGCAATAAACAAGTGGCACGGGGAAGTACGCAGAAACGACAGAGTTCTTGTTCATAAGGTCTAGCTCTTCAGTTACAACAGACTCAAAAGCAAAATAAAAGGAAGACCTAGACAGGACTTTGGCATCCGGGTTACCACCCCCGAGAATGCCAGACTCAGACTTCTCAAACCGACTGGAATCTGATCCCGACCCCACAGACTCTGTGGAATCAGATTCTAGCCCATTATCCGATTCAGAAATGGAAAAGTAACCTTTCTCCAGTTGCCAGGTAAGAGTTGGTGCCCTTGATGCATCCAATATGCCACTGGTTGGGTTTACGCTTGGCTTTTCCCCGATCACGGAGACAATAAGGTCATCCCTCAAGTTTTCTAGGTCGATCATAGGATCTGTTAGGAGACATGCTAGTGCTGCCCTTATTCCATGCTCGCTGTTGTTCGAGTCACTTTATATGCTTTTGTTAGCTTCAGTACTTGGTTCAGTCTTTTCCTCTGCACCACTGTCTTACAATTGCAGGTCAAAGAAGATTTCAAAACTCGGAACACGCTGATTAGTGGAATTCACCCAGGGCTCGGGAAAGTCGCAAAAAGGGAAATCTTCTCCCTCCTGAACAAAACGACCATTCAGTGTCCCCTGAATCGGCCTGTGGACAAGCTCATAGTGTTTTCCAGCCTGCTTGGCCCTGGCTCTACCTCTGACTTCTTCTCTTTTCCTGATCCAGTCCTCTTTGGTGGGCACATAGCCCAAACCAAAGGCATGTGGATTATGCGGCACATCGGCCAATGCTGCAACGCCCTTCCGGCCACTTCTTCCAAGTCCCATTCCTGGCACATACTGGAGTTTATTCATGACATAGATTGATTGGGCACTGACATACATGCCCTCGTCAGCGGCCAAGATATTCTGCACTACCCGGGCCTCAGCCAAAGTGAACCCCGAGAGGAATAGATCCTCCTCGCCATGAACGATCTCCAGCACTGGTGTAGTTATTTCTAGCGGGGGATGGATAGACGAATTCCTGAAGACAATCGCCACCCCTTTCCCCTGAGGGTATTTCAGCATTTGATAGAGGGTAGAAGAGACTGCTTTTACCAGGTGCAACCAGGGTCTTCCTAGCAGTAAATTGAAAGTGGCCGGGACGTCCAGAACATGGAACTCGACATCCTGTTGAGCTGGGCCCACTTGAACTCTGATCTGTACCGTGCCCATAACTTCCCTGCTTGTATTGTCGTATGCCCGAATTACCTGGGCAGTAGGCGTAAAGTTGGCCGGTTTAAGACCGATGGCATAAGCTGTACGGGAAGGACAGACATTGATCGCTGAACCGGTGTCTATCAACACCACTGGCACCCATTTCCCTCTGCACTCAACAGATATGTACAAGGGTTTGTTGTGTGCTGAGCCTTCTGGTGGTAGTTCCTTGTCAGAGAAGGTTAAGGTTGGGCTAGCACCACCTGGGAAAACCAATCCCACAAGCTGTTCAGGGGTAGTGTTAATGGACAACTTGGCCTTGTCCATTGCTGATAGTACTGCCTGTCGATGCACCCGGGAGGCCATAAGCAGACCCCAAATCGAAATATCGGCTTGTATCTTCTTCAACTGCTTCAGCACAGCCTCTTCTTCCGATTGCTTCTCTTTTTGCTTCTCAATCTCTTTATCCTTCCCAGATGCCTTAGCCTGATCTAAGTGTGGCGGCTTGAAATACCCTCCGCTCCTTGTCATGTGGTCGATCTCTTTCACGTACCAGGTATTGTCGGGAAGGTCCTTACCCCAATCTTCATCGGTGTGAGCCAAATGTAAGTCATCGTCATCATCCCACCAGACTCCTTCAGCAATCGACAAACAGTTGTCCAGCTCCGTTCGGATTACCCTTACATCACTAACATCCCCCATGGGGTTTTGAGTCATTACGGTTTTTAGGTTGTCTTCATTTCCTTCTTGTGCAAACTGCTTCAATGTAGCTTCCTGTTCTATGTCCACAATACTTACAATGCCCAGTTCTGAAGTTTCCACATGGTGTTTGCCGGTAATTTCCCTTTTTCATTGACTAATCTGGCCACCACAGTAGTTCCTGCTTCCTTTTCCTTTGGTTTTGTTTTGGTTTCCTCTTCCTTGTCCGGCTCGTCATTAAGCCATCCAGAATTGTCCATTAATCCATGCAAATCAAACCAGGCAATCCGCACATCTTTTTGATCTTGTTCATCAAAGAACTGCAGGTTATCTAAATCCTCCTCTAACTCTGCCAAATCATCCAAATCTTGGTTTGGGCCATCCGCTCTAACCACATTTACCTCCACTGCCATTGGCAATACTAATTCTGGTTTGATTTGAACAATCGGCACGATATAGCAGCTTGGATCATACATTCCCCCGGACAAGTCCTCGAAACTCTCCGGTAGCAAACTCGTACCTTCTTCCAAGGTCGACTTCCTGTCTACTGTAAGTGTCACCACAGGTTTAGGTTGGTGGTTGGATGGATGGTTGGACGTGTCCATCATGCACAGATCTGTGCTTTCTGGAATGAACAACGTTGGTTTTGGTAGATAGGAGGGGGTAATATATACGCTGGGGTCATATGGGACGGCCAGTGTATGGATCAGATTTAGGTTTCGAGGTGGAGGGACTTGATTATGAGTTGGCAGTGGGTTGGTAATTGTATTTGGTTTCTCGGGTGGTGCGATCACCTTGTTGTCAATGAGGTCTTGAATCTCATGACGCAGTCGAAAACATTGGTCAGTATCATGACCATGTTGTTGGTGAAATGCAAAATATTTGGCTGGGTTGTGTTTGGGTGGAAGAGGATCAGGCAGTGGGAGAGACTCTAATGGTTTGAGGTGCCCCTTTTTGATCAGCACCTTCATGGCTTGAGATAGGGTCATGTAGAGTTGGGTGAATGTCCTGTAGGATCGGACAGGGTTGGCTGACGGTTGTGGAATTGTATTAGCAAAGGGATCAGCAGTATTAGTTGTGGTGACAACACTTACATCTGGTCTTGCAGCTGTGCTACCACTGGCAGCATTGGAACTGTGAACAAAAGGCCTCTTGACCTGCTCTCTCTCATCTGTAAGCAACCCCTGTTTCATAGCATCTTCAATTTGAACCCCTATTTCACGGAGTTCTGAAAATGTAGATATCGGGATGACAATCATCTTTTGTAACAGCTTGCCTTGGAGATTACGGACTACCATCCTTATCTGGTCTTTCTCTGAAGGCCTTGTGGTCATCATTGAAGCCTTAGCCCTCCACCTCGTCACAAAGTCTGAGAAGCCTTCTTTTGGCTCCTGGCGCGTTGCCTCAAGGTCACGAGTTGTGATCTCGATTTGTGTGTTGTATGAGTATTGTACGATGAAGGCTTCGGCCATTTCCTCCCAATTCTGTTTAACAGAACCCTCCAACTTTGCATACCAGATGGCTACTATTCCCGACAAGGTCCGGCCGAAGAGAGATAACTTTTGAAGCCTGGTTAGGCCTATTGGCCTCAAGATGTCTGAGAATAGACACAAATGAACCATGGGATCTCCAGAGCCATTGAATCGATCAATATGTGGCATCTTGAACCGATCTGGCAAGGTTACTACTGAGGCGGCATACCCATCTTCGATGTCAGGGATTGAGGTAACACCCTGCGCTTTCTTGAAAAGTTTCTCTAGCTTGTTGATTTTAAGCATAGTCGAGTCAACTTCAAATTCAAATGGAGCCTCGGTTTGGTACATAGGTGCCTTGGAGGTTTGTGGTGGAATTGGGTCTACTAGAATGCCCTGATTCTCAGCCTGGACATTAGCAGTATGGACTGGGGCTGCAGGTATTGGGATGCCCGCAGGAGATTCATGAGATGCAGAAGCCGCTGCCGACTGTGTTTGTTGTTGTTGCAGCTGGTTTATCACTTCAGCTTGGTGGGTTGCAACTTTAGCTTGGTGGGCATCATCTTGCTGCATGGTTTCAATTGTTTGTTGGAGATGACGGATCATGTCCTCTATACTGACTGCAGAGTACTGAGTCATCTGAATAGGCGGGTGATTTCTTGCTGGCCTAGATGTAGAAGACTGTCCCTGACTGGATACAGGTGAGATAAGGGGTGACTGCTGAACAAACCGAACCGGTGAACTCTGCTTGACTCTTCTATGTCTTATAACCGGTGGGAGTGAAACAAACACTGGTTGTCCCCTAACAAGATCTCTGGCTCTGTAAAGCCTTCTGACACGGGTCCAGAATACTTGAGGGATATCCGAATTTTCTGAAGCTATGGTGTTAAACTACCTAGCAAAAGGAATAAAACAAAAAAAAAGAAAGCAGCAATCAGAAACCGCACAGCACCTCAGCTGAGATGTTATCAACACAGATGTAATCAAAGCTATAGGACTGTACTCAACACTGAATTCTGCCACCCAAAACAGAGACCAAACTTGCAACTGATACGCACATTCCTGTACAGTTTCACTATAAAACACATACCAGTTAAGTGAGAGCCAAAACACCCCTATGAGGGGATAAGGTTACCCTGTCCTAATTTCGTCAGGAACTAGGTTTCACTATTTCAAACAAAGCGGTTTCATACAATCCTAAATTTCGGGTGAGCATCCTGTCCTAGTTTGGAAAAGTCACTATAGCTTCACTATATGTAACTAGGTCGAATGGTCAAAAAGGGTACCTCAGCAAGACTACCTAATATACCTCTCATACCTAACACCGAGAAGTGAAAGGAGGATCAAGAAGTACAGCAGTAACCCAGATCCAAGGGTTGTATTCCCAACTTGATAGAGCCCATGACCGGTCAGCCTTTTGGCAAGCTTTGTAGGCAAGCCTCCGGCAAACCGTCCAGGAATATCATATGGCAAACACAGGGACTTAGACGCACCAATGCAAATGCAATGCAAAGAACATATAAATGTAGATAAAAATTCACATCATAAATTTCAAGTCAAGTTCTCTAAATCCCCAGCAGAGTCGCCAGAAACTGTAGCTCGGCTTTTCGCGCTCCCTTTCGGAAGAATGAAATAGCCCTTACAGTTCGGACTCCACTTGTGTTGGTTCTGATTCTGATTTCACAAGTGCAATGTGAAACAATGGAAACACAAAAAGAGTCCAAATCCGACAATTGCTTTTGGAAAATCGATGTTTTGAATCAAATGCCAAAAATGGACTGCTTTGCCAGATATCAAAGTCGCCACCTAAATATTTATTTTGGGAATTTAGGAAACCCGTGACTCGTGCCAAAGGCCATCAGTCCTTCATTACCAAAGTGACTTGGTTCGGGAACTTAGGTATAAGAGGGGAAGGTCAATAATGAGCACCCCACTCACCCGATCAAAAATCGGCCTCTATTAATTATGATGTGATTCTTATGTACAGTAGATGTTCTTATTTTATTTTTAACATACAAGTATAGACTAATTTTACTAGAAGTTGGAACGTTTGATTTCATGTTTGTTTTGCAAAAATGTTTTGAATATGTACCACTTGAAAAAGTGATCTCATATATATACATTTAATCAAAGTATCCCAATTTCAGTGAATAGCCTTCATCCACAGGCATTCAAGCAGTTTAACAATTAAGCATTTGGCCTCATGGTAGTATGTTTGATACGACAGCAATCACACTTATGCAATATGCTAAAGCATAAAAACTTACCTCGTACTCCAAGCCAAAAAAGGAATAGTTAGAAAAATGCATGATCCAACTATGTAATATGGCTAATGCAACATATACAATATGCAATTAATAAGCTCGACTACTAGAATGGCATGCGAGTCAATTCAAGGCATGTGATAGCGCACGTATTCAAGTAAAGAGTTTGAATTTGACATTTGAATAATATGATGAGCCGAACTTTTATGCATGCAATACAAATGGATGCAAACATGAGTATGCTAAATTAAACATGATGTCCTTAAACTAGCCATCATAAGCTAGTAAATAAAAGGGAGAAAGACGTGGGGTTGGAAGACATACACATTATTACATATTTGTCCTCGCGAAGGAGGGTCCAAATGTCCAAGTGTCCGAATAAATAAATATTACAAATCCGAATGAATAATAATGAAAAGGGGCTGTCTAATTTATTACAACAAATAATATGTAATGATCGCGCGATGCTCCTCAGGAATTACTCTGTCTGCCTTGTTGAGATTTGTTCTGTTTCACCTTCTCATTGCTTTCGACCAAAAGTGTATATTTATTGGAGCCTTGCCGACTCAAAACAAGACTTAGTCGAGCCCCAAATAAATCCAAGCATACCTTGTTTTCTTTGCAGAAATCTGTTTTTTTTTTTTTTTTTTTTTTGTGCCTGAGGTGAAACAGTGCAAACATGTAGACAGGGTATTCCTGGCCATATTTGTCTCTTCTACTCTTCTCTATCATGGAAAATACTCAAGAGAGGAGCGAACTCGGTTTCCAAACCATCTATGGTTGCAAGTTGGTTTGCAAGATGATTTCGGACACGATAGGACAAAGATCAATAAATGTAATGCATAATGACCACCCCTCCCTCCTATCATGAAGCAAATTCAAGAAGGGAAGTAGAGACGCTTCAAGATTCATCAAAACATTATGGACTAATGTAAGACAAGCCTTGACACAATAAACTCAATATAACGTTCGACCGAATTCAATCAATCATATTGGTTCTTTATGTTAGTTGATTCATTTTAAGCTCAATTTTATTAGCCTCTTTTATATTACCTTTCCTTTTCTTTAATCCATTAAGTCCACGGTGATATTTACATCCACTAAGTCTGAAATGCAATAAAGGAAAATAAGTGTCGACTTAACGCGAGGAAATAAACCTTATTTTATTCGGGAAAATTACAAAGGAATAGTCAAACTCATTTACAAGCAATAAGGGATTTCAAGTCAAACTCAAGATGCGCAACAAGGACTAGCCAAATTCAAAAGAGTGATAATGACTTAGAAAAACCCACCGTGAGTGATAATGACTTGAAATCCAAACTTGATAATAAGTGATAATAACACTTTCCTTGGTGATTTCCAAGGTCAATTAATCCCTTAAAAGTAAACACACTGATGATAAATTCTTCGGGGAAATTACAAAAAAGAGTCAAACTCATTTACAAGCGATAAGGGGTTTCAAGTCAAACTCACGATGCGCAACAAGGACTAGTCAAACTCAAAAGAGTAATAATGACTTAGCAAAACCCACAGTGAGTGATAATGACTTGAAATCCAAACTTGATAATAAGTGATAATGACACTTTCCTTAGTGATTTCCAAGGGTCAATTAATCCCTTAAAAGTAAACACACTGATGATAAAGAGAACTGAAAAATAAATGATTGTGCTTTAGTATAAGAAAGTTTTTATGCCTTTGATAGTGAACCTCCGAAGAGATTAAACCATTAAGCATGAGAAAAATTTCTTTCTTGTACTTGAACCACAATCTTAATTTTTCACAACTCTTTAATCAAACTAATCAAAGAATGGAGGGAGGTTGCAGAGATGATTATGCAGAATTGATTAATTGGTTAATATAACACAACATAATATTTAAAACAAAATTACTGAAATAAATTAAACAACCCCCCTAAATAGCATAAAATAGTGCTGAAATTAAGCTAACAAAAGTGAACAACTATGAATAGATTAAAGCTAGTGAACAAGTTTAAGGAATGGTGGCTAACCCCTCTACTTTTGGGACTTCTAAACCATATTTTAGCCCCTGAAAATAGTCCAAAAACAGCCCCAAAACAGTGTATAAAACAAGAAAAAGAGAGGACAAGAGTAAGAGAAAATTGTACCTTTGAAAGAGAGGCAAGCTCTTAATTAACAAACTTTATTCCAACACCCTCAAGCTTCTTTGAAAGAAATGATGAACTCCTTAGTTTACAAACTCCCTCTTGATCACCCTCAAGTGTAGGAAGTGTGTTCTCAAATCCTCAGTAGCTATGGAAGTTTAGAAGTATTTTGGCTCAAAATTGAAATGTAAACAAAATTAATCTCCTTTCTGTCTAACTCACTTGAATCCTCTCTTATCATCCAAAAAAACCTCTCTTATCATCCAAAAACCAAAACCTCTAGTGTAATCAAAAACCTTCCCCTCTTTATATAGCCAAAACATAGAATATAATAATATATAATCATATAATATATATATATATATATGCATATAATATAATATTTAATATATATGTGTTTGATGTCGGCAACCGAGCTGACCAACATCAATTAGTTTTATTATATAATATAATAATATAAATATTATATAATATACCTATATACATATAATATATAAAATATATAATTTATACCAATTTATATAAAAACACTAAAAATATGAACAAACACATAAAATTATGCAAAATTACAAAACATTAAACTAATGAAATATTTAGTAATTTAAAATAATTTAGCCATAATGGTGAAGGTTGAGATTAAAGTTCAAATTCCATCTCTCTTACTGAGGATTCTGTGAGAAACACATTCTAATTGTCATCATCGGGTAATCAAAAGGAAGCGCCCAAGTCTTAGGGCCGGTCAAAATGGGGTGTCTACACTGGGTTTTCTTCTGTTGGGAGAGATGCACTATGCTTCTAACCCTAACGCTCTCTTGGGGATTCTCTATCCCAAGAGTCTTCTTCTATGCAACCGTAAAATGATCAGACTAATCATACCACTGTCATGGTGATTGTTTCATTCTGTAAAGAGATTTCTTCTTTCCAATGAAATTTTCCTTTCCAGTTACTCGAAACCTTCCAGGTTGAGATAAGAAAATTTCTTCGTTCAAATCACCATTCTTCTTGGCGAATTTCCATTTGTAGCTGATTACCTTTTTCATGTTTGGTAGTCGCTCCATGTCCCAAGTCTTGTTCTTGTGCAGATTCTGTACTTCTTTTTCAACTAGCTTTTTTTGCTCGAGATTCTTCTTGGCTGCTTCAGTTGTTGAGATATCATTCCCAACTACTAGAAATGCATAAGATATGATATTCACGTATCTTGCCAGTTTTCTGGTCTCTCTATTCGACTTCCTCGTAGCAATAGACTCTGATTGCTGCGATATTATTGTGACTGATTCTTCTTCAATTGCATCTTCTTCAATTCGTTCTTCTGAGTCTACTAGTGCATTAAACTCCACCTGTTGCATTCCAATGGCTTTGTTATGTTCACTAGAGTCTTCAGGCTTGTTTTTCTTAAGCATTTCAGACTCATTAAATGTGACATCTCGGCTAACTATGACCTTCTTCAATTCAGGGCACCAAAGCCTGTACCCTTTTACTTCATGACTAAAGCCCAAGAATACACCTTTCTTAGCTCTAGGATCAAGCTTACTTCTCTGCACATGATAGTAAGTCGGACTACCAAATACATGCAATTGATCATAGTCGTTGGCATAAGTGTCGAACCATACCTCCAAAGATGTTCTTCTGTCATTTGCAATAGTCGACAAACGATTGATAAGGCGGCGAACATATGTCACAGCTTCAGTCCAAAATTACTTGTCTAAACTGGATTGAGCAAGCATACAGCGCACATTTTCCAATGGAGTACTGTTCATCCATTCTACCATTCCCTTCTGTTGTGGAGTTTGTCTTTCAGTGATGTGATGTACTCTACCTTCTTTCTGACAGAGTTCCTTCAGCGGATCAGTAGTGTTCTCTCCACCATTGTTTGATCTTAAGGTCTTCAATTTTCTGCCAGTTTGGTTTTCTATCATCTTTTTCCATGTTGTGAAGATGTTCACAATTTCATTCTTATACTTCATAGTGTACATCCAAACACGATGAGAATATTCTTCAATAGATGTGACAAAATAGTGCTTACCTTATTTCGATGCAAATTTGGAAGGCCCTCATGCATTGGTATGCACATAGTCCATCTTTTCTTCCAAATAATGTTTTACTGGCGTAAACTTGACTTTAGTCTTCATGCAATTTGTGTCAAATTTGTCAAGATCTTCATTGTTTCTACTGTTGGTGGCTGCTCCACCTACAACTGTACTTCCTTGCAACAAGTACAAATTCTTCTTTTTGTTTCCTTTCATTATTACCCAAGTTCTCGATGGTACTTCGAGAGCTCCACCTTCCAAGGTAATCTTGAAACCTTTGGATGCTAAAATACTCATAAGATTCTTCTTCAATTCTGGTACATACTATACTTCTTTCAGAGCTCGAATTGTTTCATCATGTACCTTCAGTTGGATGCTTCCTATTCCCATTGTCTCACAGGCAGCAACATTACCGATAAGAACTATTCCACTATCTAACTTCTCAAAGTCAAAAAACTAGTCTCGATTGGGACACCTTGTGGAAAGTACATCTAGAATCCATTCATCAGAATGGCATGGAAATGATGGAGCAATACAAACACAATCTGAATCTTCATTCTCCTGAGCAAGGCTAACTATAGATATCTCATTGTCATTATTCTCCAGACAATCAGCCTTCTAGTGTTCTTTCTTTCGACAAAGGGCACATTCATCTATAGCAGGTATTCTTCTGGTTGACGGTTCCTTAGACATGGAGCGGGATCTGTTTTTGTTGCTTCTATATGATCCTCACCCAGATTGCTTCTTATCTGATCTTCCTCATGTAACTAAGGCTCCACCTGATGTGTCTTGATAATGGGCTTTCTTATGTTTCTTTCGGTACTCATTGTTAACCAATGTGTTAGACACATCTTCAAACTTGATTTCTTCTTTCACATAGAGCAGTGTGGTAATCAAGTGCTCATATTCATCTGGTAAGGCATTCAGCAGCAATAAAGCCCTGTCTTCATCTTCAACTTCAACATTCAGATTGAGTAGATTGGCAAGAATCTTGTTAAAGTCATTCAAGTGTTTGGACATCAAACTTCTTTCTTTATACTGAAACCGAAAAAGCTACTTTTTCAAGTATAACTGATTCTCTATGCTTTTTGTTATGTGCTTGTCCTCCAACTTTTTCTAGAGGTCTTTGGCATTCATCTCCTTCATGACAGAATACTTCTGATCTTTTGCAAGACATAACCGAATAGTACCACAGTTTAGCCGATTGATCTTGATCCAATCTTTGTCGGACATTTTTGCGGGTTTGTCCTCCAAAGTGATATCCAATTTGTGTTAGATGAGCACTCTAAGACTTCGCATTGCCACATGCTGAAGTTGTTTATTCCATCAAACTTTTCAACCTTGAACTTGGCATTGGAGATTGAGCTCCTTCTTCCTTGGTTACTTGATGAAGCTATTTTTTCAGCCATTCTTTTTCAAAATTTTGAAACCACCAAAAGACCCTTTATTCAGGGATGTCTAAGACAATTTGGAATACAACACCCTTGACAACTTCACAAATTTTGGATGCAAATCTAAAGAAATGGATAGCACGGTTGCATCTGGAACAGTCGATTTAGCCAGGGGCTACTCTCCTTACGTCAAAAATTGGCCCAAAAGTGCCCCAAAAATTGACCAAAACCTCGGGGAATATTCCGTTATTCAAGAGAATATTCAGTCAGAATATTCTTCACAAAGGGAATATTTCGTTCTGGCTGGGCTGCTGATGTGGCAGTCAACACTGGCGTGGCAGTCAAACATGTTGATGTGGCTGCTGAAGTGGCAATTAACCAGGCTGTCAGAGCTAATATGGCAGTGAGGTTGTTTTTAGTCAACATTGACGTGGCTCGGTAGACGTTAACGTGGCATGCTGATGGGGCACGAAATATTCCATAGAATATTCTTCTTCGACTCGACTCGGCTTGGACGGTTGACTTTTTCAGGCCAACTTTGACTAGCGATTGAGAGAGCTTTCGGTGTCCATTTGAGGTGAATTTTTTTTCAAATTGCTCTACTCGATGAGAGCTATTCAATGGTGTGTTCAGAAGTTGATTTTGACAACTTCGAAATCTAGGTAGTTCTAAAAAATGCCTCTAATTTACTGAAAATTCACCTAACCAGGCTCTGATACCACTTGTTAAGCCAGGGGAGCCACAAATTGATACAAACAAACACACACGAGAGAGAAACACAAAGTTTACGTGGTTCGGCAATAGCCTACGTCTACGAGCAACGAAAAATCTATATATTTTGAAGAGATACAATTTCACTCAGTGTTTCCTCACCACTCTCTTCTCCTTCAATTCAATGTTTGCATATCAAATACAATAGCTAACCTCTTTATTTATAGAGTTTCTTCAGGGTGAGATACGTAGGCAGTGACGGAAATTTCACCACATTTCAGACGCATTCTGAAAGCTTCAAGTTGCCTCCATTATTGACCTTCAGGAGGTTGAATTCAAGATGAACACCTTGTCCTGGTGTCTTCTGGTTTCACTACAAGAAAAAGCACCTTTGGCGACTAAATTTTTAGTCGTCAAAAGTCCATTTTTAGTCGCCAAAAGTCAACTTTTTAGTTTTCCCGACTAAATTTTTTAGTCGCCGGTTTTGTCGCGAACACATGGTCGCCGGAGGTATTGGCAACTAAAAAAGTTTTAGTCGACAAAAAATAGGTCTTTAGCGACCAAAGTTTTGGTCGCCAATAGTCAATTACACTTTTTAAAATTATACATTTACCGACTAACTTTTAGTCGCCAATAGTCAATGAATCGCCGACCAAACCTTTTAGTCGCCAAAAGAAACACTTTTAGCGACCAATAATTTTAGTCGCCAAAGCTCATTCCGTGAAAAAATAAAAATAAAAACTTTTCTTCTGCTGAGATTCAAACCTTAAGCAACACACTCTCTCCACTCTCTCCACTATGCCTCTACAACACCACATGATTATATATGCAACATATATTATTTATATAGTATATTGACCCGTATTAATATAAAACTATATATATAAACATAATTATTTTTATTCAATATAATTTGTGTAAAAAATAAATTATTTACTAAAAAAAATATGAGACACTTTTGGCGACTAAATCTGGTTTTTAGTCGCCAATTCTATACTTTTGGCTACTAATTATTTTTTTAGTCGCTAAAAGAATTAATTCCCGCCTAAAACCTCCACTTTTGGCGACTAAACTGAATTTTAGTCGCCAAAAACCTCTACTTTTGGTGACTAAACTGAATTTTAGTCACCAATTGAAGACTTTTAGCTACTAATTTTTTTTTAGTAGCCAAAAAGCTTCACTTTGGGCTACAAAATTTAATTTTGTCGGTAAAATACGTATAATCGGCGACCAAACTATTTTTTAGTCGCCAAAACCTATACTTTTGGCTACTAAATTTTTTTAGTCACCAAAAACCTTCACTTTTGGCTACTAAAATTTTTTTAGTCGCTAAAACCCATATAATCGGCAACTAAACTGATTTTTAGTCGCCAATAACTATACATTTGGCTACTAAACTGTTTTAGTCGCCAAAAGTCTTCACTTTTGGCTACTAATTCCATTTTAGTTGCCAATTCTGCTACTTTCAGCGACGAAAATTCTATTTTTAGTCGCCAATTCTGCTTTTTCTTGTAGTGTTTGGTGTTCACAAGAGAAGCCAAGCTTCTCTTTTCTTCTTCAATCTTCATGGTGAAGTAGATGAAAGGGAAATTGAGCCAACTTCCCCACATGGGTGATGTTCCATCCCCCAATTTTTTCCACAGGGTCTTACTAGTAATGTCTAAATTTTATAAGATTATAATAAAATTTTAAAAAAAGTAATTATACTAAAGTTTTGGAGTCAATTTGTAGTTTATGAAAATTTGTTGATTATGTGGCTTGGTGACGTGGACTATCTTTTGTGATATAGCTTGTCCATATCATTTGAGCTTGGTTGAATTATGTGGATGAAAAAGGCTATATACTTTGTTTAAATTAAATAAACTTATATATTTATTTATTATCGCATCTCATGTGAGTTGAGGTTTTTTCCTTGCCTTACCATTCTGATATGCTAGTCTAATGTCGCTTGGAATGGACTGATTGCCTACTTTTCAATTATACATTTTCTGAATGTATTGTATTTTAGTTGCCTAACATTTTATTTCATAAAACCACTGCTGGAAATTCGGCTTTTAGCGGCGTTTTAAAAACGCCGCTATATCTATAAAAAACGCCGCTAATTCATTTTGTGGCGTTTAGTACCAAACGTCGAAGCTGCCGGCGTTGCTGTAGCTTTGCGACGTTTAAAAACGTCGTGATATGAGTATAGGAGGCGTTTTCAAAAACGCCGCCAAATGTCTCACCATACAGACGCTGACGTCACCAACGATATTTAGCGACGTTTTGGAAACGCCGTCTTATCTGTTTGAAAAATATGACCATTAGTGGCGAGGGTTTAGGAGGCGTTTGTAGAAACGCCGTCATATCTCTTTTTTTTTTCTTTTTTTTTGGGGTGAAATTGTGTTAATTTTATTTGATTAAATTAAAAAAAATACCTATAATAAAACTAACATATAAAATATTAACTCCCATTCAAACACCTATAATGAAACTAACATATAAAATAATAACTCCTATTCAAATAACAAATGAAGCATTAATTCAATTTCTCATTCAATTAATATTCAATCACCATTACCCACAAAATAATATATATCTAAAAATCACAGCGCACCAAAAGATTCTTTCCCAGTAGAATATTGCCAATGTCTTCTATTTCTAGGTTCTTATCTGATTCTAGTATGTCTTTAGAATATGATGAATACAAAATCACAATCCATTCCAAGATATTAATACATAGCTGGAAGTACATCCTTCTTTTCCTCTGAAATATTCCACCTTCTCAGCAAACAACTGAAATACATCCTTCTTGGCAGCTTGTTTCTGAAATTATGATAAAAAATTAGAAAACAAAACAATAACTCATAACTCAAATTATTCATGATCTATGATAATAGAAGGTACCAAATCAGCCAAAATAAAACATTCTCTAACAAACAGTTCAGCACATTCACTAGACATACATGATACACCAGTGTCAAGCATGAATGCAGTGTGACAAACTATTTTTTAGTCACATAGGAAAAGAAGAAACAGATCTGGAGACTCAAATTAAAACTTGCATTTAACTCCTCAAGTGACTCAAATTAATGTGTATCTTTCACTGTTTTTGTTCTCATTACTCCTCAGGTGACTCAAATTAATGTGTATCCTTTGTCAGCTTCATGTTCCCAAACCCATGATGCCAAGTTCATCCTGATTGAAGACATCCATACAAATCTCTTCATGTAGAAAATCGGTAACGAAATGGAGGACCTTACTCGCTCAAAATGTTGTGAAACACAATTTCATGGATTGAAGCATCAGATTTGTATATATAGTGACACCAAAAAGTAGCAGGAAATGGAGTATTGGGTATTTGATTAGACCAAGAATTGAATTTCATTCAAGATAGGTGCATCTAGCAGTGGACACAATCAAAATTAAGATAGGTGCATCTACCAATGGATGCTATCAGAATTCAGAATACTTCACTGAAGGGAAGGAAAATAATAAAATAATAATAATAATACTTGACCAAAAAAATAATAATAATAATTGTCCTATAGCAACACTACATTAGGTAAGGGTTATTAGAGCATAATAAGATATATCTTTAGATTTATCTCACAGAGGCTGCCGAAATGAGGCTTAGAACCTTCTGAAGGATGCCAAGCATAGAGAGAACTTTGGCTATAGAAAATAAAACAAAATCACTGATGCACACATCATAAAATAGTAATTAAAATAAGTGACGACCTTTGAAGTGGAACATATCACACAGTGAGATGATTTAGGCTAAATTAGATTGTTCAAGAAAAGTAAATTTGTTAATGACTTGTAGAGTACCTTATGAAGAAAAATAAGTACTCAGGAAGTCGCTAAGAAAATGGCAATACCTCAATCTCAGTAGCCTTGAAATCCTCTTGTAAAACAGATTGCAGTGCAGAAATCACAGTCTACAGAATAAAAGTAACTTTGCAGTATTAGAACCACATAATTCTGAAATTAATATATCAAATAAAAAAACATTATAATTATTGTTGTAGATTATCTAAACCAAAAAGAAACAACATCCTGTCCATTTTCTGTTTCACTAGAAACTCCCAGACACTAGAAACTCCAAAAGCTAGTTGATATATGATGAAAGAATTTAGTCAACCCCTTTTTCCAGGATACAAATGCAATGAAATTCTCAGCTGTGTTGTGGTGAGCATAGTGGCTAAACTTCCAAAAGCATCACATGTTTTAATGATCTATTAATTAGAAACACTTGCACATAGCCCAAAATGCATAATTCGAAGCGATAAATATACAAATACTAAACCCTATATCCATTTATGTTTCTTCGCCAACCTGGTTTAAGTTGACAAAAATTTGGGCAGGGATGAAATTTGAAGCTAATATTATACCTTGTTAGTTCTTCTTCTTCTTCTTCTTCTTCTTCTTCTCTTTCTTTGAAAGGTGAACCTATATTTAATAAGAGCAAGTATTGTAATTAATAAGATATGTTATTTGTCAAAAAAGCTTTGATTAAATGATTGCTCACCTCTTGGGATGAAAATGCATGAGATTGTTGTTGATGTGACATTGGCCGAACAGTGGGATGACTACTAAGTGAATCCACAACCTATCATTCAATAAGAGACTTAAGTTGTATTATAGCTCTAGGCAATTTAAAGTAATAACTAGTAAAAATAATTAGAATACCTGCTGCCTATGTAATGGGTTTGATGGTGCAACAACTGGATCAACGGGCACGCCTGCAGCTTGCAATTGAGATTCCAAAAACTGAATTCGTGACTGAAAATCTATGCATATAGCCTGAATTTGTTTCTCCATTACTTCATTCATCTTCGACTCAAACTGCATTTGATACCGTTGAAGTTGCTCTTGAACTTGTTCCTGAACTTGAGTTTGGAAGAGACGATTCTGCTCTTGTGACCGCCTATATCCACCTCCAAAAACATCAGTGGGTGACGGTCCCAATCCAAAAGTCCGAACACGGCCAGGTCGCTCTGGGCCCATAACTTGTGTGAAGATTTGCTCCTGTAATGCTACAGGGTCAGTAGAAGATCCTTCCATGTGCTCTGCTAACTTATTCATTTGAGTCTGCAAGTTTGAATGCAATAATTAGCCTCTAATATAAATATAAATCATATAAAAAGTCCAAAGATAAAGTAGTATCACATACCATAACCTCATTAACTGAATCACTATTTGACGTCCCATCTTTCATGTATGCGGCCATCCACACCTGTGACCGACTAGCAGGAACCCCATTGTTCTTTTTTGTCTCCTGTAAATGAAAGACAACCAAACTCTTAAGATAAATAAGAAAATTAAATAATTAAGCAATTAAATATGTGAACAAGTTAAGTAAATAAAATAAACAACTAAGCAAAGTATTAACAAATGCTCATACAACTCATCTGTTTCACTGCTAAGGGTACTAATGCTCTATCTGTATGGTCACATGACTGATATTATGCTCCCTGCTGATATAGTCAATCACTTTCTCTAGCACCAAGTCTGAGCCTCTAAGTACCATATGTAGTCAGAATTTCGGACCCATCTGGAGAATCTTACCCAAAGGAGGCCGGCTGATTCAGTTTCGTGGTTAGACAGTTATTTACTAACTCAGCCAACAGCAACACTGAATTAATTGCATTCTTGCAGAGTGGCTCGATTTGGCTGTGTACCCATCATGTTTTTTTTTTTTTAAAGCAAAATTTAACATAATATGCATGTAGCATATATGAAGCTATTCAACAATCTTACTTATAGCTTATAGCAACATCTTAACTCACTCCATAGCTTATGGCTGATAAAGCACGATTCAAACACCAAATTGTATATCTAAGACTAAACAGAAAAACTACTTCTCATGGATAGCATACTTCTAATGGAGTTTTTCAAACTCCCCCATTAGACTGCTCAATTCATCAATAATATTAGAGCTAGTTATGAGCTTATACCATGTTTCATAGAGAATCAATACACAAACAAAAAGCATAGATATTCTGTTTCTCTGGTACTTGACACTAACATATTACATAATAGCATTTCATACACAGATTTGTAATGTAGAGTAGAGATACCTCTTTAGCATACCAAGTCTTCAAACTGTATGAAATTATTGGCACGTATAATATTGTCCTAGCTACTTCACAATCAAATCATCAAGAACCAATAATAGAACACTAAACAACATAGCCATGTCAAAATAAGGCCTGAACCACTTGCTTAAAAGATTTGCAGTGTAGACAATGTATAAACATGTAGAATACTAATACTGGAAAAGTTGAGGTGAATTGGACCTATACTTTTTTAATTTCTTATTGTGTTGATGAGGGGTTACTGTCACCATCAACAAATTCAAGCAGAACAGTTGAGGTGAATTGGACCTATACTTTTTAACAATTGTATGTCCTAAATTATCGCAGGAGTAAGCAAAGCACACGATTTTGACACTAAGCAATAGGGATGATGATGACAAGTCAATTGAAATTTATTTAAGATGTGATAAAAAATTAACAAACTTTGAGACAGTGTAAATAAACTTTGAGAGAATAATTATACCTCCAGTCGAACTACTGAGAAAGGCTTTCGGCCTGTTCTATGATGTAATGTCTTATTCTTCCGGATTTTTCTATTCTTCTTGCTTGATTTCTATCAAATATGAAATTTATTTAAGATGTTATAAAAAATTATCATATATAAACATTTTTTCACATAAATAAAATATTACCGATGCACTCTGAGTGCCCCAATAGTAGACCAAAGCCCGCCACTGATCCTCATGTACTCTATCTGGTCGATGAGCCAACCTTTCTGCATCATTCTTGAAGGGTTTGTATCCCATTGTTTTCACTCGACTTTTCCAATCTCTCCATTTCTTTCCAAATGAAGCCATTATTGTTCTCTTCATGGATTCATCTGCATCTGTATGAGCCTGCATTACAATTATAGACACTTGTAATATGCAATGTCAACTACACTTGTAATATGCATTTCATATGGAATACAATTGTAACTTATTTCATATTAAATATCCATATATACCTTTATCTCCCTCCATATGTTATCTTTGTTTTGTTTTGGAACATAATGCCAAGTCGTAAAAGTGAGTGGTGCAAGACTCCCATCTCGTGCCAAAACGCCCAAATGTGAAGCAAGGGATGTGTGTCCTTCAACTACTTGATTCAACTCATTTGGAACAACTTTTAAAATGCCATCTTCACTAGTACCCCATTGACCATGCACATATGTGGGACCCCTTGTCTGCTTTTGTGTGGCTTGACTTGAGCTAGGACCTACAAAACATTTTATTTATTTTTCCAAATATATATACATATATAATTAGGTTAAAAATAAAATGTTAGGTTGTGAAATTGGGAGTATTTGGATTATTGTGTGCTTTAATTAGTAAATAAATATATGACTAGGATAAAAAAATTGAGTGTAACATAAGAGAGAGAAAGATAAGATAATAGAATAGTAGTAATGTCATTTTGTACCTGCTAGATGGGGCCTCTTTGAAAAATTTTAAATTTGACTATTTTTTGGCCTTTTGTTTCTTTAAATTCTTTTTCGCCTTTTGTTTGGCTTTAGCTTGTGGATATGAGGATGTTAACATGTTAGTTCAATGTGATAAACACAAATAAAGTTGCACTCCAGTGGACATGGTAGCCATCACTATAAGTTTTGAATAGAGTACATGTCTTTTATCTCAATGTGTAAAGAGACTATTTGCATGGAAGCAAAAAAATAAAAAGTATTATTAGCAATCAACTAGTGGTCTCCACCCAGGCCCCTCTATAGGTTGTTAAAATAGTGAGAGTTATTTACATGAAAACTCTTTAAACTATTAAAAAGTATCATTGAGCTATAGCATACCTTTTATTTACACCATAAGAACATATCAAGCAAAGTTGATACATACCTGCTGAAACAGAGCCATGTGATGTACTACCGCTACGTGATGTGGTAGGAAGACTGCCTGGTGGATGCCATGATGCCGGTGGATCGGGTATGACTTTCATCTTGAGTGTGGTCTGAGTCTCATCTGAACTAGAACTACTAGAGCTTGATTGCTCACTTTCACTAGAAGAATGGTCGAAGCTAGAACTCATAGATAATATCTATAAAAAAAACTACAAACATAAGAGTAAGGACATGATAATCTATAAATATCTACTGCATTCAAAACAAAATAAGAGTACATCAAAGGTAAAAATGGCCATTTAAAGAAAACTACAAAGGTATAAAAGCAAAGATTTTATTAACATGAATATCCGTACAGAAAACACAAATGTAAAAGTGAATATGCAACCAATTACAATAGCATATCATTTCTTCGTCATCTTCAAATGGTGCCTCTGTCGATGCTTCAAGAGGTCCAATAGTTTCATCAACAGTTGTTCCATCAATACCTTGCCTAACCCAATCCATGTCCTCCTCACCAGTGAAGGAAGCTACATCTAACTCTTGATCACCAAATCCTTCCACTTCGTTGTGATGTAGTCCTTCATCAATAGTTGGTTGTTCTCCACATACCTCATACAAGTCTCTAGGTTTCATCTTGAGTACAACATTCCAATCTTCATCAACAGAATCATTAACATAAAAGACTTGTTGTGCTTGAGATGCTAGGATGAATGGCTCATCACTGTCCTGTTTCTTCGCATATAACAAGTGATTGAAATTAACAAGTGTAAAACCAAAATCATCCTTCTTGAGTCCCTTATTGTTATCAATCCAATTGCACATGAATAACATGTATCTATGGTCATGTGAGTAATACAATTCAATAATATCTGTCACATATCCATAGTACGCTACATCACCTTCCACTGGATTAATGTCTTTCGCACTTGCATAGCTAGAAGTCTTTGCCTTCACCATAACCCCACTATTCTGAGTTTTTCTTCTCAACTCACGACTCCTAGTATGATACCTAGTACCATTAATTATATACCCATTAAATCTGGTGGCCTTTTGGCTGGGTCCCAAAGCCAAAATTTTAATCTCATCTGACAACGCTACATTTTCAGTAGTTAATAGCTCTGCAACCTATTTTTTAAAAAAAGTTATCAATATTAAACATCAATTAACAACTTCAAAAATATAGAAAGACTTGTTGTGCTTGACATGCACTTACATGAGAATTGAACCATTTGGGAAACTCGTCATTGTGACGACAATCCACATCATAATCTCTGAGACGACGATGTGACCGCTTAATAAATTCACGATGTTCCCTACACAATTAAACTTCTTGTAAAATGCAAGATAATTATAGTTGGTATAAATACATTCACGATGAGACAAAGGTTGCGTCTATCTTACTCTCAATATGGGACAACCGCAGCGATGTTAAATAACACATACCGATGAGCTTGTACCCATGTTGTGTTATCAAGCACAAACCCTTTTCCTTTTCCTAAAGCCCGCCCCATTAATATCTCAGGATTGTCGCTAACATCACAATTCCTTAACGGTCGATGCAATTTCGACTCAACATCATGCAAGTACCTTGAGCAAAATGTCATACATTCTTCGACTAAGTATCCCTGTGCAATTGAACCTTCAGGATGACTTCGATTACGCATGTATGATTTAAGCGTCATAAGGTACCTATAAACAAAAAGATGCATACATGACTTCCAAGTATAAACAAGCAAATATATACAAAATGGACATTGGAGTAGAATTACACACCTTTCTACAAAGTACATCCATCGATATTGCACCGGACCGGCAATCTTTGCTTCCTCTGCTAGGTGAATGGGTAAGTGCTCCATTATATCGAAAAATGATGGAGGAAAAATTCTCTCAAGATGGCAAAGTGTAAGAGCAATTTGGGACTGAAAACGATTTAGACCATCCACCTCTAGGGTTTTGAAGCACAACTGCCTGAAGAAATTGCTTAACTTAATTAATGGTTCAACCACTTTCTTCGGTAACAAATTTCTCACTGCTATTGGAAGTATTTGTTGCATGAGTATATGGTTATCATGACTTTTCAGTCCAGATATGCTACGCTGTTTGAGGTTAACCCGACGAGAGATATTAGATGCGTAACCATCTGGAACTTTGATATTCTTTAGAAGTGTGCAGAATAGACTTTTCTCTCTATTGTTCATGGCAAAACATGCAGAAGGCAAATAATACTTGTTTCCAACCCTTTTCTGAGGATGTAGTGCCTTCCGAATTCCCATATCTTGCAAATCTCGACGAGTATTTAAATTGTCCTTCCCTTTCCCATCAACATTTAATATCGTCCACAATACATTATCACACACGTTCTTTTCAATGTGCATCACATCAAGATTGTGGCGAATCAAATTATGCTCCCAATATGACAGCTCAAAGAAAATACTCTTCTTCTTCCAATTATGACCCGAGTCCTCATTTTCCTCCTTTTCTTTCCCCTTTCTATTCCGTTTGCTAGATTGTTGATGCTTAGAATTCAATTTGAACTTAGGGCCTAGTTGTTGTAGCACATTAGCCCCTGATAACCAAGTTGGACATGGTTCGAATTCACGAGTGCCATCAAAAGACGCACTAGCTTTCCGAAATTTGTGACCCTCATTCAACCAGCGACGATGACCCATGTAACATAATTTCCTTCCATTCTTCAAATATCAAGAACGAGTATGTGTGTTACAACAAGGACAAGCTAAAGCGCCTTTCGTGCTCCATCCAGACAAAATTGCATAGGCAGGAAAATCATTTATAGTCCACAATAACACAGCATGCATTCGGAACATCTGATTAGTATCCGCATCATACGTGTCAACACCGTTTTCCCACAATTCTTTCAATTCATCCACTACAAGGCGCAAGTAGACGTCAATGTTATTTCCAGGTGAAGAAGGACCATCGATGAGCAATGTCATCATCATATGAGGCTGCTTCATGCATGTAACGCCCTCAAAAATAACCCATAGCATACACAGTACTAAGATGCATTACTTAAGAAAATAAACCATAATTCATTCATCAGAGTATCTTTAAATAAAGACATTACATGTAATAATGAAAGTAAATGCCCTATGGGCTTACATCTTTCCAAGCCAACACTTGGTCACAAAATGTGAGCACTAACTCAACTACAAATTAAGCCCTCGGCTTGTGATTACATGTAATATCAAAACAAAACAAATAACTAAACTAGTCTTCAAATCCAAGTCCTTCCAAACTAAGTCCTTGGAGGTAGCTTATCACCTGAACCTGAAAATGATGTTCCCATAAAGGGTGAGCCACAGCCCAGTAGAAAGATACTAAACCAAATATAAGCATTGAATAAAGCCATAGCATTCAATAGATGGTTAACACTAAATGTCATATTCACTTTCCATTATCTATTCAACGTTCCATTATTATCAACATGGCTCAGAACCTGGCCAAACTACAACAGTGAACAATATATCATATTCACATACTTCCAATCTCAACAAAACAAATGAGACACAGGCTCATATCAAAACACTTCCATACTTCCAATATGATACACATTTTAGTGTTGTATCAATAACATGCAAAAACACTTCAATATCAATAAGCACACATAAAAGTGATGCTAATGGAGTCCATCCCCTATCTCCTCCCAAACAAAATTCGGTTTAGAGGTCCATCCCCTATCTTCCCCTAAACCATGGAGTACATCCCCTATCTCCTCCCACACAATGCAATGTATATAAACACATAACATATACAACACACAATCAATACATTTAATGTCTGTATTAATTCAACAGTCAAAGTTAATGACTAAACCAATGTGATTAGTTTCAGTTATCCCTAATCCACATGCAATGTCTACAACAATCATGACTATCCTCCACCGATAGCCCAAAACAGTTATTTCTAAACAGGAAATAAATAAATCAACAATTCAATAGGAGAGTGATTTAAATTAATCAACTACCCCATTTAATCAATAAATTCCTCAATCTCATGAATTCAACTAATTTCCCCAATTTTCCTTAAATTAAACATACAATTCAATTTAATAAAACAACTAGGGTTTTCCCAAAATTACCAAATTACCCCCCAACATATTAAAATACTAAAACTTAGAACAAAACGTATACATTGGAGTAGGAAATCCCTACCTCGAAGAAATAACCCAAAAGAGAAAACGAAGATGATGACCCAAACTCCAAAGTGCTTCAAAACCCAAGTTGTTCAGATTAAACTGAAGCCCTCGACCCACTCTATCTTTTTAATAAAGCAACTAGGGTAGAAACACACCCTAAATAGATCAAACCTAAGAGAGAAGAGAGGGAGAAGTCGGACCTAGGGTTTGGATCAAAAAGAGGATGAAAAACTGTCCAAAAACCCGCTGCTGCCTATTTAAACTGAACAGGCTCGCTCGAGCAAAGACATGGTCGCTCGAGCGACCAGACACAAGAAATCCTCGCTCGAGCGAAGAAAATCTCGCTCGAGCCAAAAACTCGATGCTTCAGGTCTGCAACCCAGAAGCTCGCTCGAGCGGCGAAATGCTCGCTCGAGCGAAGGACTCGAAAACATACACCTCTCTCGCTCGAGCGAAGGAAGCTCGCTCGAGCCAAGAAACACAACTCTCAGGTCCTAAGCCCAGACACAGACTCTCGCTCGAGCGACCAAAACCTGGCTCGAGCGAAGGACTAAAAACAACTGCTCGCTCGAGCGACCAACTCCTCGCTCGAGCGAAGGTCCAAAAATCTGGACAGCAACACTTGGTTTCCAACCCAACCAACCTGTAACAAAACCTGTCCAACATATCCTATAACTCAAAAATAAGGAATTAAAGGACAACAACAACAATATAATAACAACTGAATCTACGGAACATAAGTCCGGGTACAACAACCAAATGGGAAAAGACCGGGGTCGCTATAACGCACAACCATGGTGGCAAATTGTATGGCATCATAATAACTGGCCAACTGCTATGAAAGACATTCATTACCTTGAATGGATTGAATCTATCTGCTGCTAAACCCAGTCTGACATTGCGAGGCTCACTCGCAAACTTGGGATACAAATTATCAAAATTTTTCCAGACTGGAGAGTCAGCAGGATGTCTCATTTTGGCGTCATCAATTCGGCCCTCTGCATGCCATCTCATTAAAGAAGATGTTTTGGATGACATGAACAATCTTTGAAGCCTTGGAATCAATGGAAAGTATCTAACAATCTTCTGTGGAATTCTTTGTTGCTTCTTCTTAACATCATTCTCCTCCCCCTCAAACTGTTTGTATCTAGGCATATGACACACTATGCAATCATCCATACTAGCTGTTTCCTTCCAATATAGTGAACAATCCCTTGGGCATGCATGTACCTTATGATAATCGAGGCCCAAGTCCCTGAGGAGTTTCCTAGTTGCATAAAATGACTTTGGCAAAGTTTCACCCTTTGGGAACGAATCCTTCAAAAGCTCGAGCAACATCGTGAAAGACTTGTCACTCCATCCACTAAGGCAGTTGATGTGCAATAACCGAACAATAAATGAGAGCGTTGAAAACTTCTGACACTCAGGATACAACTCTCTTTCGGCCTCTTTCAATAAATTGAAGAATTTTTCGGTTTTCTCATCTGGACCTTGTTTAATACCAGAACTTGCTGTCTCATGAATAAAGCTTGGTGGAGGAAGTCCAAATCCTTCGTATAGCATTTCATAAGTTTCATCACCATCGTTCGAATCAGTTTGCCCGACATTCACATTGTGTGGCACAGGCGATGACAAATTCTCCCCATGAAATATCCAACTAGTGTAACTTGGAAGAAACCCGTTGATCATTAAATGTTCCCCTAACAGGCCTTTCTCCACCAATTTGACATTACGACACCGTTTACATGGGCATGTGACTTCATTCAACAACGGCTTATTTTCGCATGCAAATTTAATAAATTCCTTAACCCCTTGTATGTATTCCGGGTGCAACCTATGTTGATTTATCCAACTTTTATCCATCTGATTCTCTCTTACACTACAAATGTCACTGCCAAATCAACAAAGTTCAAAATTACCGTTCCATTTTAATTAATCTTAACCTCAATTAAATACCTTATAATGCATGCAATATGACATCATTCACCTCTAACTGGTCTCTAATATGTTGGTTCATCCTACTTTCCCATTCAGGAATGCACAATCTATATTGTAAAAAGCAGCTCATACCGCTCTGCTCATCTCTAACGAAATTTCGGCAGCATCTCCCCATGGTTCTCCAAATACACGACATAGACTAGGTGTACTGTTACACCTTGTCTAGTATGCACTCGGAGAACACAAGGAGTTGCTACACGAAATCTCTACGAGATGGCAGTAGAACTACTAATTACAATACAGACTTGTGCTCCTGAACTGTCCAACTGGACAATCCAAGAAGAGCTTCATCAAAGATGACTAGGTATCTCTAATGAAGATTCTTGGACGGGTCTAAGGCTATTTATGCATGCATGCACTATTAATGATTGCATCCCGGTGGTGCAATCTAAATTAGTACTATCAAGCATACTAGAAGCATATCTAGTATGAAGCATATTAATGAAGAAACCAAAAGTTTCTACAATGCTCTTGATAGATTATGATAGATTCAAGAAATACATTGCTCTCTCAAATCAATCAATAATGGAATAATTTTGGCAGGAACTCATGAATGTGGGAAGTTCAAACCCACTACCCAAACCAATAAGTGTACCAAAGCTCGAATACTTCTAATGATGATGATGATGATGATGATTCGTCAGAAAACACAATCAAGACAAAGTTACATGCACAATCACAATCAAGACAAAGTTACATGCAAGACAATTCTTTCACATGCTAGCTAGATGATTATTTATTTATTTATTTATTTTGGGTCAAATAACCCTCCAAATGAAGTTAACTGTGTCCTACACACTCTCAAATTATATTTTATACACAATTATATATATTTTTGGAAGAAATGGTTTAATCATGTAGCATAAACATCAAATTATTTTTTTAATAGGATGGGTCCAAGGTCATGATGAAAGATAACGTAAAAAGGACTAATGGTCCAAAAAAAATACTAAAAAAAAGGATGGGTCCAGTGATTACTAAATTGGAGAGATACACCTATTCCAATGATTATCGATTTCTAGCACTAATAATGAGAAAAATATTTTATTTTTATTTTTATTTGCTATAACATAAATTGCCTTTTAATAAATGCATCTATAAAGGTAACATGGGCGAAACCTATTCGAAACATCTATGGTTTGCTTTGTGATTCATGTATATTCTAAAGCATGTAAATTAAATAATAAAAAGAAAAGAAAAAAACAAAAAGAAAAAGAAAAAAGGTAACTAAAAAGATTGTCCATTTACTATTAAAACTATACCTAATTTTTTAAATGGAGTACTTAGGAATTGACAGCTTAGGTCATTGTTTCTTTGAACATCAATTATGGTTTCATTTCAGCGGTCAAGGGAGAGGGTGAGGGTGAGGGTGAAGGTGAAGGTGGGTAGTGAAAGCCACAGAAAGTGTAGCATTTGCAGATGTGTTGATTTGGAGGATGAGGATGGCATTTGCATTCCTGTGGCATTGCCTGTGCTCCCATGTCCAGACCGCACCAGTAACTATGGGGTAAAGGAGATTCGGAAACAATTAACAAAAGTGTTCATTTATTAACTTTATTAAAAATGAATAGTAATGAAAGCACTTTTTCTTTTTTCTTTTTTTTTTCAAAGAAGACATTGAATTGATGAGAATTTTGAGGAAGATAACACAACTCTTATTACTATTAATCATTTTTGGCACCAACACTTATTTGTATCCTTATGAATAAAGGCGGCTATGGTAATCTCTTCACAAAGAGACTACAATTTACATTCTTCTATCAGACACGTAAAGAAGCAAAGCAGAGGATACACAAATTGTTCAAATATCAATATCTATTACTGTCTGTAAAAAAAATTATGCAAGAAATTGAATTAAGCTAGATTTTTTCTCAATATGATGAATACAAAATCACAATCCATTCCAAGATATAATGAACTGTTCTATATTTTAGAATTCAAAATAATAATAATAATAATAATAATGTAACCAGATATTCTACCTAAATATCTAAGCTACACTGATTGATCAATCCAAACTGATGCTAATTTAGGGTAATAAAAAAACAGAGATTAAAATTCAACATGCTAGGAAAATTCAACATGCTAATTTAGGGAAAAAAAACAAGCGAATCTGAAGCGATGGTGCTCACCTTGGTAGATGATGGTGCTCACTTTCCTCGCTGAACAAATCTGAGATTGAATCACCGAGCTTTGAAATTGAGAGAGAACATCGAAATCGCCGAACGAATCTGAGATTGAATCACCGAGCTGAAGAAGGTTGAACTTCGAAATCACCTTCAATCGATCAACAGATCTTCAATCGATCAATCTGATCTAGATAAAACCTAGCAAACCTGAATCGAATGATTCCATCAGTAAGTATCATCTTCAATCGAACTTGACTGTGAGAAGATAGAGATAAGACTGATCAACACTTACCATGAAGAAAGACCTACGAACTCGAACACGAACTAGAGATAGAGATAAGACTGATCTGCGAATCGATGATCTACGAATACTTCAATCGAATAAACGAAGAGGTGAATCGAATACTTGAAGAGAAGGGTTGCAGATTAATCGATTACTAAATGAAGGGGTTTGAATCGAGAGAAACGAAAGGGTTTGAAGCAAGAGAGAGTGAAATCACGGGTGTAGTGAATCTTCTTTGATTTAAGCTTCGATGGATCTGAATCAGGTTTTGTTCAGATCGGGGCTTCGATCTGAATCTTCTTTGATTTAAGCTTCGATGGAGCTTCGATGGAGAGGGTTGAGAGAGAGAGATCTGTGCGCATGTATTACGGGTTGAGAGATCTGTGCGTATGTAGGCTCTGATTCAAAATAAGGTTTTCACAAAAAGGGGCGCGTGTGGGTCACCGCATTCGGAGGCGTTTTTAAACGCCTCCCATTATAAAACAGTGTCGTTTTATTTAATAGAATATGCGGCGTTTATAAAACGCCGTTAAATACTGATAACAGTGACGTTTACAGAAACGTCGTTAACAAAACGCCACCAAATCCCCCTTTTCCTGTAGTGAACATCACTTCCCTTATAGCTATTTTGTAAATTTTCTTTAAATTTTGTAAATACCAAATTATAATATGCTCTAATTTAAACAAGTATTTTTATCAAAAGAAAAAAAAAATTATCAATGACTATAATACTCATTGAAGCCTGTTTTGAGAGAGCACTAGGATAAATGTAGCAGAATGAGAAGTCATTTTTTTTTCTTGGGCAAATTTTATTTTACCCTCTCATAATTTGGTCTATGTACAGATTGTCCTGTTGTCATTTAGAAATAATTGTATAATGAATATGTAGTTTGTGAACTACAATGAACCGTTAGTTTTTCGTCTAAAATAACAGGTTGTGAGAGTCATACCGTTGTGTGGAGAGTATGTCTAATTTAAGACGAAAATATCCTTTATACATATTTAAATTTACAAAAGAACGCTTATTTTTTCCTCTTTGTACTCCGTTTTCTTTCCAACCATTTAGCACCTCTTATACCTGCTGGAAAAAAATCAGTGGCATTTAGTCTGTCAACAGCTTAAGGAGCTCGAGTTTTTAGTGCTATTGTTGTAGGTTTTGGGTTTTGTCTTGCAAATATTTGAAAAATGTTTCCGGTAATCAATCTCTTGGTGGTGCCATAAACTCCATCAAACATTGCTGCCGCATCACTCTATCTCACCACTGTCTCTAACAAATTGGGTCTTAGAATCGATCATGAAACACCATCCAGAGACATGAATTAGAGCAAACAAAATTATTGAATGCAATTACAAGTGGGCACATGAATTAGAGCAAACAAAGTTATTGAATGTAATTATAAGTGGGTACATGAATCAGAGCAAACAAAATTATTAAATGCAATTATAAGTGGGTTTGTATATATAACCCACTTTACATATAAGTTTTCTATCCATATACTTGATTAACAACATTCACTGTGAGACAACCACCCGATTAAATTTAAGAGAGGAAGAAGAGGATATAAAGGTCAATTTATATGTTTTATTAACAAAAAGGGAAATTCTATTTACACATCAGTAATCGTCTCCGTATATACTACTAACAGATTAAATTTATATTTTAATAATATCCTCAAATGAAAAGATCCTTAAGGATAATGTCGAAGTATATTTTACCCATTCAAAGATTTCATATATAAAAATAAAAAATACTCTTCACACACCATCATCACCTATAAATATATAAACATCCAAAATAAAACATCTAAAATAAATTAGTTTTGAAGATTTAGGTTTAAGAACATAAAAAAATTAATTTTGAAGATTTAGGATTTAATAAAATTGAAATCAATTGATTTTGAAGATGTGCATACAATGGATGACACCGAGATTGTTGATTTCAAAATGTACATCAATGAAAATGTCAATTTAATACAGCTTTTTGTTTTTTTTGTTTATCTCATTCATATAATGGTTGGAAAGATGACTTTGTCACATGTTCGAATAACCAGAATTGAACTTTTATACAATGTTTGATTATTATTATTCGAGTGTTCGATTATTTTTATTTGAACAAAACAATTTTGTTCAAATTATTAAGGTTGACCAAATTATAAATGTTCATACATAAAAAATTGAACATTTTAATTCCTTAAGAATATCATTTCTCAAATTTTTCAATTCAATAATATAATTTGTTTTTAAGTATATTTTCTTTTCTTTTTTACAAAAAGTAGATGTATTCAAATTTACAAAAAAATAAATAAATAAAATACAAAACATAATATATATTTAACATAATAAGTCTGAACGAGTTAAAATTATTCAACATATAAACTATAAATGTATTTATTTTGTTCAACATAAATATTTTGAATATATCCAATTTGTTGAATTTTATTTTTTTGTACGATGATATTATGTTCAGACAATCAAAGTTGAGTTAAACTCGAAATAGAAATTATTATGAAGGTTGAGTCGGTAACCAAATCAAAAGAAGATAGGAAAAATATACCAATGTGAGAATAAAATGTGTGAATCAAGGGTGAGAATGATAAATTTTCAATACTAACAATACACCGGCGAAATAACGGCGAGACAATGGCAAAGATGGAGATCTGAAACGACAATAATACACTGGCAAGCTAATGGCAAAATGATGGTGACGCGACGATGAAGATCTAAAACAATGAGTATGCATAGGCCGAACAAAACTCTCTGCCGGCATTGGAGATCTTCAACGCCGACGATAGAGATATATGGTGAAGATAGAGATATTTGGGTATGGGTTGTGGTGTGTATTCAAATGCATAAGTGATGTGTTATCTTATGACTAGTAATGTAAAGTTAAGGTATGTACTAAAATATTTTCAAACTCTAAAAATTATTATGTATGTGTACTAAGTAATAGTGTGTTCTAAAATGATTAGTGGTGTATAAATAGAATTACTCTAACAAAAATTAGTGAGGGTTATGTGATTATTTTCAGGATAAGTTATACTTTGTCTTCTTTATTTTTGATCACTTTCTCACTTTGGCTCTTAAAGTGTTTTTTCTTTTTTCTTTTTTTTTCTTTTTTTTTTTTTACCCTTTTTGTTTTAAGTTTTTTTTTCTAATTTACTCCTAAAATTAACTTATGTTAAAAGCTAAACAAAACATCGTACGTTGGCGGTCACGTGGTATAAAAATATTTTATTATATATAGTTCACATTTCTAACACAAATTCAAAACTCAATATCATAATATAATTTTTATATTATGAGATAATTATTGTGATATTTTCTATCTAATTTTGAACATAAATTAAATTTAGAAGTAAATTAGGAAAAGCTTAAAACATGAACGGTTAAATAAAGAAAAAATAAATTAAAACCAAAGTGAAAAAGTGATCAAATATAAAGAGGACAAAGTGTGATTTACCTTTTTTTTCAAATGAGTAATCTGCATATAAACCAGACCACAATGGGATAAAGTAGTTTATCCTTTTTTATCTCTCTTTTTTACAAGTTTTTTTTCCTAAAACCAACAATTTTTTTTTTTTTTTAAGATCTGGAAATTGAATTCTTATCAAATAATTATACAAACAGTTAACACGAAATCTTGTAACGTCGGCCAGTTCACAAATTATACCAAAATTTTTTTTTTAAAAATCATAAATGGAGAAATAGTTTCTTGTAATTATAAATAGATCCTTTTCTTGTGAACCACAATCAATTATTTGTTGTTACATATATATCTATTCTTTTATAATACATTTTATCTCTCCACTCAAAATCCAAAATACATATATAAATTACACCCACATTACATTCTAATTGCCACTACCTAAACCTTAACTTTACTTTGGCTTTTATACTAATCTCTCTCTATCAAAACACAATGCAATCTCATTTTCACTACCTGAAACTTAAACATTACCTTGGCTTTTACGCTCCTCTCTCTCTCTCTCTCTCTCTCTCTCAAACCTCATAGAGCATTCCAACCTCAACACGTTGCGATAGCGGCACCCCCAGAGCAGGCAATGCTGACCTGCAATTCCTATGCAGAACTTCATAGAATGCAAGCATATACCCATCAAACCAACCACAATTTTTACTTACATAAAACCTTGTCTTTCCCCGAACATGAACTGCGCCAGTGAGCTTTGCCTCTTCCATATCAGACATCTCTTCCTCAAGCTCAGAAGTAACTGACGTTGCATAGCCAGAGCCGTTCTGTATATGTGCCCGCAATCTATCAATAACTTGACTGACAAAATCGTCTCCTTCAAGATCAAGAGAATCAGCATAACCATATTGAACCACACATCTGTATACCCCTTTAAGGCCTAGTTTGCTGACAACAATTCTTTCGTGTGGCGCAACTCTGGGAACCAACAAGTATCGAAAGGTCGTGAAAATAGTAACCTTGTGAAGAGATTTCATGTTCTTTATGTAATGCCCGAGAATTGGGGTCAAACCGTCTTGAATGCTGGTGTAGAAGAAGCAAACTCCGGGAACTCTTTGGACTATGGGATCAGATAATAACATTCTTAGTCGGTCTCTGTCTATCTTGTGGGATAGTTCATACTGGATCTTTCTGTGCCTTCCATTGAACCAACCGAACATGATGAAAGCAAGGATGAAAGAAATGGCAAATGGAATCCATCCACCTTGTGGGATTTTTGTGGAAACCGCACTCACATAAACACCTTCCATCACAAAATATACGGTGAAGTAAAGAGCAACCAACACCGGTGGAGTTCGCCAAATCATGATCATGACTAATGTCAATAGTATTGTGGTGATGAGCATAACAAGACTAACAACAACACCTGTAAACAATGTCTTGACGATCAATAGATGCATTAAAATTGCAGAATAAGAAAGTCAAATGACATATAATCAGGAAAAAAGAAGCTGCATAACACAACAAAACAAACGGTAGTAAACGTGTTTGATTGTGTTTTTTTATAAATTTAATTTTTTTTTTTTTTTTTGAAAAACGCATTTGGCAAACTATTTTTGAAAAACATTATGATAAACTAGAAAGTAAATTTTCAGATGTTCGATTAAAAAAGAAAAAAAGATTGAAGGTCAATTAGTTTATCATACCAAAAGCATTTCCGATATCCTTTCCATCACCGAAAATGAGAATGACAGCAACACAAAGTATCATGAGGATGTAATTGATTTCCGGGCAGTAAACCTCGCCTTCTTTCTTGGAGGATGTGTGCAACACCTTGACTCGAGGGAAATAATCCAGCGTGACAGATTGCTTGATAATAGAAAAGGTGGCCGATATCAGTGACTGACTTGCAACAATTGCTGCCAACGTGGCTACAATGAACATAGGCCAGTAAATTGTTTTTGGTATAAACTTGTAGAACCCGTCATCGTGATCATTTGGGTTTTTGATCAGGTATGCTGTTTGTCCCGCATATGTCAGAACCAATGATGGGTATATAGTAAATAGAAAGGCTAGCTGCTAGGAGAGAATGTGTTAGAAAACCGCTGCATAATATCAGAGAAATGGAAATTCATGAGATAGTGAGCTAAATAGGAAACCTGAATGGATTTCCGATTGAAATGACCAAGATCAGCAAACAATGCTTCCGAACCTGAAAAAAGTGAAATTTCACATTAATGAATCAAGCGTGTCTAGAACACTGTATTTGCCTAACGAATAGATTCTTCCACCATGATCAACTAAGCAATTGAACCTAACCTTCTAAAACAAATATGGAAAAAACTAAAAATAAATAAATAAAATAAATAAAAATTAAAATAAAATAAAAAATTCTGAACAATGGGCAATGACAACCAAGAAATCAAGAAAATGATATTCAAATGAAAAAAAAAAATTTAAATACTATAATAAATTGGGTTAGCTTGAATTTTTTAATCAGAATTTCCAAATAAATTAGATTCGGGCGATCTCTTATTGGATTTTTCATAATCAGCACAGGTTTAGGTTCAGATTTTATAATTGGTACGGATTTGAAATACACCAAATCCGATCCGAATCCAATTCGTTAACAAACCTAGTAAAGACCTTCATAAGTACATATACAAGCCAAAACCTAAGTAGCACGGACACGGATACGAGACACGACACGGACACGACACAGACACGCGGACACGCAATTTTTCAAAAAATGGGGGACACGACACGCTGGGGACACGTTTAATATATATAATTTTATTTATATATTATATGTAAATTAAAAATATATACTAATTTTATTTTTTTATTTTATTTATTATATGTAAAATTAAAAAATAAATATATTATTTGTATTTATTTATATTATTTAAGACCAAAAAAAAGGTTAAGGGTTATATTATTTATTTATTTATTTATATTATTTATTATTAGTATATAAATATATATATGTATATATATTGTTATTATTTTTTATAAATTTTATTAGCTTTTTTTATTATATATGATTTAATTAGATTTATTATATAACAAATTTGAGTTATTGGTTAACAAATTATATTATTATATAACAAATTATATTATTTATTATATTATAATTATGTTATATTATAATACTCACAAATGTTACAAACGGGAGGGACACAGATCAGAGAGAGAGAGAGAGAAGAAGAGGGCGAAGACAACGAAGAAGCAGAAGAAGGAGAAGACGAGGAAGACGAGAGCAGCGAGGGAGACGACAGACGAGGAAGACGAGTAGAGAGGGAGACGACAGACCAGGAAGACGACCTAGGGTTGTCGATCGTCTGCTTCTCGCGATCGTCTTCTACTCGCGATCGTCTTCTTAGGGTTTCCGTTCGACTCGCGATGAGGTTCGACTCTCGATCAGGTTCGACTCTCTCCCCTTCGACTCACGATCGTCTCCTTTTCTTTTCCTTTTCTTTTTGTTAATTTTGCACTGTTTTAAGTTTCAAAAATTATTGTTTCCACCCCGCGCGTGTCCGTCGCGTGTCTGGCCGTGTCCGGAGCGTGTCCGGAAAACAAAAAAATAAAAAAAAATTGGGACACCTCTGCAGACGTGTCTGACACGTGTCAACCGCGTGTCCGACGCGTGTCCGTGTCCGACGCGTGTCTGACACTGATACGTAACCCCCGGAGAGGTGTCCGTGCTTCTTAGGCCAAAACACAGAAAACTTTAAGCACCAATTCTTTCTTGTTACTTGTAAAATCATTATATCTAAACCACTAAGAAAAAATTGATCATCTTCCTCAATCTTTCTGCAATAAAGTACCTAAATCATGGCTTTCGAACATTATTTTTCAATTTTTAACACTAGCATTTAGCACTGCTATTCAAGTTATAGGCTATAGAGGAAGATCGTGATTTGGACCTCGAATTCGTCCGCCCCGAGTGCCCCGAAACCATGAAACGACGTCGTTTCATGGTTTTAATTTTTTTTTTTTTTTTTTTCAGCAGAAGACGAAGACGAAGACGGGGGAGGGGGAGGGGAGGGAGGGGGAGGGGAGGAAGAGAAGGAGGGGGAGGGGAGGGGAGGGGGCCAACAAACTCGGGGATGAGGCAGGGGCGGAGGCCGGGGCGGCGAGGCAGAGCCGGAGTTGCGGCGAGGCAGAGCCGGAGCTGCGACGAGCGACGAGCTGGAGCTGCGACGAGCGACGGCGGGCGACGATCGGGCGGCTGCGACGAGCGTCGGCAGGCAACGATCGGGCGGCGAGACGACGCCTCTCTCCCTCTCTCTCTCTCTCTCTCTCTCTCTCTTCCTCTCCCTCTTCTTCCTCTGCGTCGAAAATGGCAGAAACAAAGGAAAAAAAAAAAACCTAAGCCCAAAACGACGTCGTTTTGGGCTTTGGGGCATTCGGGGCATTCAGATTCGAGGACCAAATCATTTTTGATAGAGGAATATGCTTTCCAGAGAAGTTTGTGGAAAGAACAGTAGTGTCATTGTTAATAACCACAATGTAATAGACCAGAAAAACGAGGCTCACCGGTGATGCAAAGGACGGTGCCACCAAGCAATACCCAGCCTTCCTTTCCATTTCTCAAAAAAAAACTGACAATGTAGTGCGGTGATATCGCCTTGAATATGCTCGGGTAATGACGAATAATGCTATAAATTCCTATAAGAGGAGTAGTAACGGTCCATGTGCCCATAATGGGAGAAAAAATGAAACTCACTCGTGAGGTACCATACTTCTGTAGCAGGAACAGAACAATAAGAACTACTGCAGACATGACTTCAACCAAGGCTGCAAATTTAAAACCAAGAAATCTGTAAACACATAAACAAACTGAACTCCATAAAAATGAAAGAAGTTTCAGTTGCTACTATGATCTCTTCCATCTCTCATGCTTTTTAGCTATTATTACTGTTGTCAAGTGCTTATAAAATATCAAGTATTTCAAAAGAGAAAACTTAAGTTCACAGAGAAATAGTTTCATTCCTTCACCAACACATGTTTCCAAGGTCGACAATGGATTTACTTATCTGTTTGTTTTGATACTAGAAAAATGGGTTTTAATGTTGATTTTACCAATCTACCATTTAGTTAGAGACCATATGATATGCTTATCTGCAAAAAGTAGACAGAATGTAACAAAAGGATTAAATTAAATCAATTTGGAAAGTAAGAGGGCCTATTTGAATGAAAAAATAGATTAGAGGCTTAATTTAAAAAATACACAAAGTTAAAGGGCTTTTGATTTCAAGAAAATAACACCTTGAAAAGATGTCATAGTCATTGAACTTTAACGACAATCAAATATTAGGAACTAGCTAAAGTTACAGAGCTCCATGTCAATACTTACTTTTGCTGACAGAAGGAAAAGGTGCTCTTATGCCGTCAATTGCTGATAACACTGGAACAATTTTGACAAAAGATAGAAGATTGTTATGAACAAGTAAACACAAAAACTGCTGCAAAAAAAAAAGAAGAAGAAGAAGAAGAAGAAGAAGAAGAGTTCAGGATATTTAAATGGTAACAAACCTGAGATTGCAGGTGTGAGTATCCCATCACCGATTAGCATGCACATACCTAGCATTGCAATGAAAAGCAACACTCTTCTCGCGACCACACTTTTTTCAAAAAAAATACCCAGCCTACTTCGCTTTTCAGAGCTTGAGTTCAAAGCTACACGTTTGGAAGAAAGAATTCCAATATCCAAATTCCTACAAAGTAAGGAATATAAAGCAAATGTTCCACCTGCAATAAATCATTATCCAGAATTTGAGAATTCAGGCAAACGGATGCATATGGATGCAAGTGACATGTGGAAAAATTGTTCTTACAAATCAAGAAGAGAATTTAATATATCGAGCAAACAAGAATTTTAAATTTAGTCATAATAAGAGAATTAAATGTATCGTGGAAACAAGCTTTTTGTTTTGATAAGTATATCGACCATACAAGACTTTTAGTATCATCTCAAAACCATTGTCGAAGAACAACTTGGTAATAAAACATGCAAGATTGATTGATCATATTCTTTCCCCTGAATAGAACTTTTGAGCCCACAAGCTTCCACATATCAAATTCACTTCATAAGGACAAGTTTAATCTAAATCTGAGTTTATAACATTGAATGTGGATAACAAATTTCCTAATAAGAGAATACGGGCGGCTCAAGAATGAAATGTAAGGACAATGCTGTCAAAAGCACCATGCAATTGCTATGTAGAGAGGGTCCCCACCCTCCTTCGCACGTATGAAAGCCTTCACAACCAATAAGCTGTGGTAAAAAATAAAGCAGAATAAAAACACTCAGATAGGAAGTTATTTACCTCTGATCTTGCAATGGCATTGGCAACATGCAAATTATTTTCATTCTTTTCTAAGAGTAGTTTTTTAAACCAGGTTTTTCGTATAATAAGGTACTAGATATAGTATTTAAAATTTATACGTCACATGAAAGTCCATATAGCTCTTCGAACGTGATTTGAAGTATCAATCTTGGTAATGGTATCATGGTCCCTAACAAAATTATTTCCAATAAGGCTCATTTTGCTCAATTCACTATGCAAAAATCATGGCAAAAATTAGGTTTCACTCTTTGATCCCACAAGAAACAGAGATTTATTGAAAAACAAAAACAAGAACAAAAACAAAAATAAAACAAAAGAAAAACTCTTATCATTCTATCATATACCAAACGGTTCGTGAAAAGCCAAAAAAACATGTCTCCAAATAACCTTGCCCCTTAAATCTCTCGAGCCCAAAAAAAAACAACATTGATGGGATTTGCAAATAAGCCAATCTTTTCCAGCCAACGAAACATGCTAAATAAGAAAAATGTAATCACACTTTTGGCATCACCCCAACAATTACCACAAAAGCATCTTTAAAGCATATTACCCATGTTTACCTAATTGCGGGTCATGTCTCAAACATAATTCTAGGTCACTTTTGTCCAGTAGAAATGGACAAGATTTGTTAGCACACACAAGTTGAAGGAGAAAGTATTTCCAAGAAAAGAATCATTTGGATCAAGTGGCCAAACACAAAATTCAACCAAATCGAAAAATGATAAAAAGAAAAACATGTCGTAATAACGAGCAATAATAATACTCATCATCACGACAAAGAAATGAAGAAAAGAATGTAGTTAAAGGAACTACATCAAAACTATACTCCCACAATTTAATTTTCTAATTGTTACCAACATAATACTTACAACAAGGCAGACAAATAAAAAATGAAAAAAAGAAAATTATAAATGAAAGAGACTACTGACTAGTTGAAAGTAAACTATATTGACAAAGAAAGAATTGAGTCAAATTCACGACAAAGTGCAAGATAAATGGTTAATGTCACATAAAAGCAAAACATATAGAAGGCCAAATTTTGGAAGCAAGAAGGGAATCCTCACCACAACGTTAGATATTAGCATAAACATAAAACTACAATGAATCATTTAAATTATTTTATACCTTCACCCTGATCATCGGCTCTGAGAGCTATGCAAGCATACTTGACGACCCCAATTAGACTGAGGGTCCAAAACATGATGCTGTAGATACCCAAGTAATCATATTCAGTTGGAGATTTCAGTCGCATTGAAGGATAAACATACAGTGGGGAAGTCACAAGCCCTCCAAAAACAACTCCTAATGTCTTGTAAGCAAGTTTTAGAGTTCCCTGATCCAACATAAGAGATTTTACTCACAACTTCAAACTATAAAAATTCTCAAAAATTAAAACTAAAACTTCATATTAAGAAGAAAAACAAAAAAGATAAGAGACAGAATTGAAGTTAGAATAGTACATAATTTCAAATATTTCTAAATGAACTATTAAACATAAACGTAACGACTTCAAATTGACGAATTCAAGAAACCCCAACTGGATCATGTATAAAAAAAATAAAAAAATGAGAATTATAGCGAGACATAGGACTAGAATGACATTTTTATTTTTTTTCTTTTGATCAGTAAATAAAAATTTCATTAAAAACATGAAATTAAAGATACGGGAAGATGACATACATTGAAAGAGATTCGAAAAAGTACAGACTATCCCTACTATTGCTACTTGCAACCTTCTAACCAACCCCTCGGACCTCACGATTTTTTTAATACAGAAAACAAAACAAAACAAAACAAAAAAAGATTACCAGAAACAAAAAATAAAAATAAAAATAAAAATAAGAGTTAAGAAGAACTTTAACTCCAACACAAACACAAGCTCCACGAAAGTTTCAAAAACCATCCTGTACAAGGATGCCTAGATTCCCCCTTTCACACCAAACCACACCCCACTAACAATGATAATTCAGCAACTTTTCCACAATCAGGACAAACACCATCCTCTCCTTACCATCACATCCCATTAACCCTCTAATAACTGATTCCCCCTTTCAAACCAAAACACACCCTTACTAACTTTGATAAGTCAAAAACTAATTCACACCCAGGACAAAACACCATCCCCTAACATTCTATTTGTTTTTGGATTTTTGTTTGATTATCAGGGAAAACAACAAATATATATGACAAAAGTTACTAAAATAATAATAATTAATTGTAAATTTTATTTGATAAAAAATTCTATTTTTGAAAAAAACAAATAGAATTTAGGATATAATTGGCCATATAACTACTATCAGTGTATTTTGAGAAAACCCAAAAACTGGAACATCAACGCCTTTATAATAGTATAGAGAGATAGATAGATTGTGTATGGTCTGATAATCTGAGGGTTGTTTGTGGGACTGCTGGGTGTTAATCTGATTATCTGTTAATCTGTTTTTCTGCTGCTGTGTGGCTGGTCTACTAATCTGTATCTGAGGCTAATCTGCTACTCTGTATCTGTTGGGTGATAAGCTGAGAAAATTGTTACGGTGGTAATGCCCCTTTCTTTCTTGAACTTTTGATTTTGGGGGGTATGGTCTGATAATCTGCTGAGGGCTGGGTGATAATCTGATAATCTGTATGGAATGGATTCTGGACTGCTGAGGGTTGTTTGTGGGACTGATGGGGGATAATCTGCTGGGTCTGCTGGGTGATACTCTGTAGCTGATGCTAATCTGCTACTCTGTATCTGTTATCTGTTGGATGCTAATCTGCTACTCTGTATCGGTTTTTCTGCTGCTCTGTGGCTGGTCTGCTAATCTGATTTTGATGCTAATCTGCTGTGTATCTGCTGCTGGTTTTGGCCTCTGCTAGCACTAGGTTGCATGCCTATATTTGATTTGTTTGTATTTGGATTAGGTTGCAAGCCTCTATTTTGTTGGTTGCTGTATTGACTAGGTTGCTGTCTCTGTTGGTCTCCCACCAACAGGGTCTTGCTGGTTTGGTGCTGCCATGTGATGGCTTGCATCATCCCTCTCTTTTTGTTGATGTTCTATTCCTCTATGTAAGGTTTTCCGTCATCAATAAAGGGTTCTTTGTTGTTGATAAAAAATAGAGAGATAGATAGATTCATGCATTATATTACTATAAAGGACACAATAATTTAGAAATTTTGTGATGCTTTTTTGTTTTAGCCAAAGGAAAATGAGTGAGACCCCCACTTTTGGGATCTCATGACCCCCAAAATGATCTGACCATTTATGTGTGCTGTTTTTTTCTTTTTCTTCATTTTTTTTTTTTATTCAGATCATTTTGGGGGTCATAGAGGTCTCTAAATTTGGGGGTCACAATCACTGTTGTTAGCCAAAATACCTTTACAATTAGTAACAACTGATAAAACTTCACATCCATCCAGTAATTATTAAACACTTTTGTAATTCAATCCTCGTTTGTTAAATTGTCAAAAATATAATGCATAATTACAAACAAACAAAAAAAATTGTGACATTTTTTTTGTTACACTAATAATTTAATAATTTATTTTAAAAAACATATTTACCGTTGCATTTTATAATAAATAACTATCGATATGTCATCAATATAATTTTTTTACATTGATGAAATACTTGACTAGTTAGATTATCAATGTGGGTTGCTTGACGGGTTAACAGCACCCTCCAGTCCAATATGAATTGGAGGGAAGCCATATAGTATCAGAAGTACAAAATTTTGATACATACTTGTGAATATGTACGTATAGATACATAGATGTATAGTGTGTGTGTGGTGTAAGGGTAATAAATACGTACCTTGACCCCTGAAGGTGTGTGTGTGGTGTGTGTGTGTAAGGTTAATAAATACATACCTTGTCCCCTGAAGGTGGGATTGGAGGAGGAGGAGGAGCGGCGGAATCAAACACCACCAAAGCGATGTCGTCCGACCGAGTGGCGACCGAGTCAGGGATTCCGGGTTGCCGATCCATCTCACATTCCACAACTAACACTTCTCTCTTCATTGCTCTCTCTCTCACTCTCTCTCTCTCTCTCAGAGAGGGAATGGAACAGAAGGGCTTGTTCGAGTTGTCAGGTGGGATTATGGAATTTAACGAATTGAAGATTTGTTTTTATAGAACAAGACAAGGAAAAAGCGTGTTTGGTTTCGCCTTGGTTTGCCAATGATTTTTTAAAGTCAACTTTTTGGTTTTTTTTTTAATTTTTTTAGTCTTGGACTTTTTTATTCCTTTGTATTGTTAATTGGCTTTTTAACTTTCAAATAGTGAATTTTTTTTAAATTTTTTATGATTTTTTGACTTTTTTCTTTTTGTCTTTTTGTGATTATTTAGTCAAAAATAAAAACCAAACACCACCGTCGTTTTTCTAATTTTTTTAATTTTTTGAAAATTAAGTTTTTTTTTTTTTGTATTTTTTTTGTTTTTAGTAAATATTTTTCAAATTTTAAGTATTTTTTTTAGATGCACCTTACTTGAATATATTTAAAAGGTAAAGTATTTATAAAAAAAATATTTTTTAAAAATTAATAAATACAAAAAAATACGAAAAATATATTAAAATTTCGTATTTTTTTATATTTTTGATATTTAGTGAATTTTTAAAAAAATCATGAAAATTATAGTTTTTAAGTGTATTTATGTTAAGTGTGTCTAAAAAATTTAAAAAGTGCTTAAAATATTTTTAAAAAATACGGAAAAAAAAGGTAAAATTTTCTGAAATGTATTTTTAGAAAACCCAAACCAAGTAAAGTGATGTTATAAACACATAAATTAAATATAGAATGGAACACACGTATCTATCAATTTATCTATGGGTAAATTACCCTCACCTCCCCCTGAGGTTTCTGACAAATATAGCGACCTCGCCTGTAGTTTCAATAATTACAGTAACCTCCGCTACTTTATCTGACATTCTCCAAATTCTCCTCTTGTGTCAAATTGGAACTAACGGGGTTACATTTTCTATAATAAATGACCTTATTGCCCTTCATTTCAAAATATTAAAAAATATTTTTGGATTGGAAGGCATGTTTGGAAAAAACAAAAAGCGTTTGAAGCAGTATTTTTTGATTTATTTTTTTAAAATATTAAAAAATGTTTAAGAAATTTTTTTTATTTTAAATATATAAATTTTTTTATTTTAAATATTTTATTTTATTTTGTAAATATTTTAATTTTTTTAATTTTAAACTCAAAACACAATTCTATATTCATATCGTAACCAAACACATAACTCAAAACTCAATTAAAAAATTAAAACCTCATCACCAAACACATAACTCGAAACTCCACACTACTTTCAAAACTCTACACCCAAATCGTAACCAAAAACATAACAAAAAAATTAAAATATTTATAAAATAAAATAAAATATTTATAATAAAAATTATATATTTAAAGTAATTTTTTTTTAATTTTCAATATTTAAAAAATATGTTTAAAATATTAAAAAATACAACACATAAATTTATGAAATATAATGCACATTAAAACAAATAAATAAATATTTAAAATATAAAATATTTACCCTAAAAAAATAAGTTCGAAAAATTTCAAAACTTATAACCAAACACAAAACTCAAAACTCAATTCAAAACTTATAACTAAAAAAAACATTTTTTAAGAACATGTTTTTACTCAAAACTTAATTCAAAAATTATTTTCAAAACTCATAACCAAACACAAACTAAACTTAAAACTCAATTCAAAACTCAAAACTCTTTTCAAAACTCAAAACCAAACTTTTTCCAAAATTTTATTTTAAAAGAAAAAAAATTAAAAAAATTATTTTATTTTTTAAAATTATTTTTAGAATCATGATTTGAGTGTGAAGTCGTATTTTGAGTTATGAGTTTTGAATTGAGTTTTGAAAAAAAAAAAATTTGTTTGGTTATAAGTTTTGAAATTTTTCGAATTTATTTTTTTAGGGTAAATATTTTATATTTTAAATATTTATTTATTTATTTAATGTGCATTATATTTAATACATTTATGTTAAATATTAAAAAATTTAAATTTTTTTTAAATTTTAAATATATAATTTTTATTATAAATATTTTATTTTATTTTAAAAATATATTTTTAAATATTTTAATTTATTTTGTTATGTGTTTGATTACGATTTGAGTGTAGAGTTTTGAAAGTAGTGTAAAGTTTCGAGTTATGTGTTTGGTTATGAGGTTTGAAAATAATTTTTTAATTGAGTTTTGAGTTATGTGTTTAGTTATGATATGAGTGTGGAAATGTGTTTTGAGTTTAAAATATTAAAATTTAAAAAATTAAAATATTTACAAAATAAAATAAAATATTTTTAACAAAAAAATTTAAATAAAAATTATATATTTAAAATAAAAAATAAATTTTTCTTAAACATTTTTTTAATATTTTAAAAAATAAATCCAAAAATACTGTTTCAAACGCTTTTCGTTTCTTCCAAATATGTCCTCCAATCCAAAAATATATTTTAATATTTTAAAAGGAATGGCAATAAGGTCATTTATTATAGAAAAAGTAACCCCGTTAGTTCCAATTTGACACAAGGCAAGAATTTGGAGAATGTCAAGTAAAGTAGGGGAGATTACAATAATTATTGAAACTATCGGGGAGGTTGCTGTATTTGTCAGAAATTTCAGGGGAAGTTAGTGTAATTTACCCTTTCTCAATTTATTTATCTATCTATGTATCTCTATATTATATAAAGAAAATGAGATTTCCAACCCATTAGAGCTCTAAGATCCCAATCTAAATTTTATAATTTTTTGATTTTTAAAAATTAAAAAATCTTCTATTGGCTCACTCTTATTCAAGTAAATAAAAATTAATCAGTGTGTTTGGTTTTAGTTTTTTGAAAATTTAGTTTTTTAAATTTTAACAATTTTTTTTTACTTTTTTAGATGTACCTTACTTAAATGTATCTAAATAGTAAATTATTTGTGAAAAAAAATATTTTTAAAAATTAATAAATACACAAAAATATAAAAAAAATGTACTAAATTTCAATTTTTTTTTTTTGTATTTTTAGTATTTAGTGATTTTTTTTTTTAAAAAAAATTCACAAATATTATATTTTCTAAGTGTATTTATGTTAGGTGTGTCTAAAAATTTTTTTAAAAAAAGAAAAAAGAAAAAGAAATTGCGTAAAATATTTAAAAAATTCAGTGATAACAAAAAATGGAAATATTTAAAATATTTAAAAATTATATCAAATTTAAAAAAGATAAAAAAATATACTAATCCATTTCAAAATTCAAATTTGCAGGTGACTAAATATGGAAAGTAATCTATTAATTTAAATTTATATATTATATAAACAAAGGAGAATTTTTAACCCATAAGGCCTCTAAGAGCTCCAAATTCTAAATCTAAATTTTATAAATTTTTTGTCACGGCCTCAAAATAATACAATAAAGATAACTCATATACGGAATAAATATGAAAAACAACATACTTTCATATATCAGAGTTCACTGTTTAACAACCAGTTAAATGTCATGTAAGTTTACATGTTTCTAAGTCATTGTTTGGTTACACAAATTGAGTCTCGCTCATTACATCTTAAGCCATTAGCTTTACAAATAACAAACATACACACAAAAGGCATAATTAAGAAGTTCTTGATTTCCAAAACTCCATCCACGCTATTGCCTTGGAGAAAGCATCTCACCTATACCTGAAAATCGTATTCCAATATAGGGTGAGCCAACAGCCCAGTGGAAATAATCTAACACAATTTATGAGGTTTAGCAAAGGTATAAATATCACGTGCATAAACAATACCGATCCTGAAACATCCACAAGACCTGCATATCCATATGCCACTAAGACCAACTTTATTCCATTTTCCTTTAATTTCATTTCCAGTTCATATATGCTACTCAATTCATGAGTTAAATTCGTTATCTTTCAACAATCAAAATGAGACTACAACTCAATGATTTTCCAATTATGCAAAACTCATATAAACACTTCAAACCTGCCATTTTACGGATATTTCATCCGAAGGAATCGGCACCCATTTATATATAAAATTTCGGATCTTTCACCAAGGACACTCTGGCCAACTTGCTTTAAATGGAGTTCATCCCCTTTCTCCTCCCAAACAAATATACATATGCAATGTATTTATAAACATAATCACATATGGAGTACATCCCCTTTCTCCTCCCAATAAACATACATATACAATGTATCTATAACATGGTCATATTCAATGACACCAACAATGGATTAGCATTAAATCACTTAATCTTCATGTAATTTCTACAACAATCATAACTATCCTTCACCGATAACCCAATGCAATTATTTCTAAAGAAATGTTCAATATCAAAATAAATAGTTTATTCAAAACTTCCATAGGTGAGATAATATATATCCTATATCACCATTTATAATCACAACCTTTCAATTTCACGTTTTCAATGTTAATCCCAATTATTTATGCAAAATAATAATTTAATCAAAATTATGGCAGAATCACCCTTTCACCAAATATCAACCCAAACACCAAAATCAACTATTTTGGCACAACATGATCTTATATTCAAGCCTCATACTCGTTTACCTCATATTCATCAAAACCGCTCTTTTTATTTCACACCCAAATCCTAGATTTGTCCAAACCAAAACCAAATCTCATCATCTATACATAATAGCAAATAACTAAGCTAAAAATCATATTAGAGTGTAGAAAATCCCTACCTCAAGTTTTGAAGAGAATCTGAGATGAAACCCCAAAATCTATGGTGTCGAAACTCGATCTCCACCGCACACAATGAAGCCCTTGAGGTGATAACCAACTTTGGTGAAGAATTTAGGCCTAAATCCCAATGGATTTGGAGAAATCAAAGAGAGAAGATGACTTCTAGAGAGAGAAGCTCTAGACCTGGAAATTTGGAGAGTTTTAGAGAGAGAGGGGGCTGCAAAAAGTGATCTGAAACCCTAATTTACGGACTAATATAACAAGGTCACTCAAGCGTGAAATACACTTTCCCGTAAGCAATTTCAAGTGGATTTTGCATTTTTGCTTTAGGGAAGCTGACCAGGCAGCTCGACCCCCGAAGTTGACCAGGTCAAAATTGGGATCGCTACAACCTCCTTCCCTTAAAGAATTTTGTCCCTGAAATTTCAAATCAAACTATCCAAACAAAAGAGTTTCTAGCGATCAAAACCACGCTATTACATTTTTAAATCACAATATTAACTTTCAACCAATTTTTTTTGTCATTTCCACCATGGTTATCTTATCAACGACAACCGTCCACATCAACCTAAACATGAAGCAAAGAAATGACAATCCGTAACTACTTCATGCTTAACATAACAACATACATAACATGTGGTCAACAATTTTAACACAATTCCCTCAAACACTAGAGAATGTTACAAGGAAAACAACTTAAGCATTTTCAAACAAATTCGGATACTTAGAGCAGACTTCCGCCTCCCGTTCCCACGTCGCTTCTTCAACCCCATGGTATCTCCATAACACCTTTACCAACGGTATAGTTTTTCCCCATAGAACTTGCTCCCAGGTATCTAATATTTGAACTGGTCGTTCTTCATAAGAGGCATTCTCATCTACTTCCAAGTCAACCCAATCAAGCACATGAGAAGAGTCGGGTTCATACTTCCTAAGCATAGCTACATGAAATACGTTGTGAACCCCTGAAAGTTGCGGCGGTAAAGCTAACCGGTATGTCACTTTCCCAATTCGCTCTAAGATCTCAAAAGGCCCAATGAACCTTGTTGATAATTTACCACTCTTACCAAATCTCATTAAACCCCGCCTTGGTGAGATTTTTAGAAACACGTGATTACCAACTTCAAAAGATAAAGGTCGTCTCCTCTTATCGGCATAACTCTTTTGTCGACTTTGGGCCGTAGCTAACCTCTTCCGAATGAGAACCACTTTCTCGATTGTCTCTCTGACAATTTCCAAACCCAGTAACGGTGCGTCACCCGCTTCAGCCCAACAAACCGGTGATCTACAAGGTCGGCTATATAAGGCCTCAAATGGTGACATCCCAATACTAGCTTGATAACTATTGTTATAGGCGAACTCAACCAACGGTAAGTGCTTCTCCCAAAGCCCCTTAAAATCAAGGACACAAGCTCTAAGCATGTCCTCCAAAATCTGAATGGTACGTTTCGACTGTCCATCGGTTTGAGGATAATAAGCAGTGCTAAGAGTCAACTTAGTTCCCAACGCCTCTTGAAGGCTTTGCCATAACCGGGCAGTAAAACGAGGATTCCTATCCGACACAATAGTCACAGGGACTCCATGAAGTCGAACTATCTCTCTAATGTACAACTTTGCCAAGCGTTCAACCGAGTCGCTGGTGCACATCGGAATGAAATGGGTAAACTTAGTCAACCTATCAACAATCACCCAAATGACGTCATTGCCTCGTTGTGTTCTAAGAAGCCCAACTACAAAATCCATGGTAACACGCTCCCATTTCCACTCAGCTATAGGTAAAGGTTGTAACAAACCCGCTGGTCTCTAATGCTCGACTTTCACTTGTTGACAAGTAAGGCACTTTGATACAAACACAGCCACATCCTTTTTCATACCTCTCCACCAAAACTGACGACTAAGATCATGATACATCTTTGTGCCTCCTGGATGCACCGTAATGTGCGAATGATGAAACTCTCGGAGTACCTCCTTTCGACAAGACTCCGGTATAAACAAACGGTCACAGTATCTCACACTTTGGTCGGGATACATAGTCAAACCTCTTTCTACCTTCCCGTTGGAAATCTTCTCTCGGAATGACTCCACCTCAAGGTCACCCTTTTGCACTTCCAACACTCGGTTCACAAGTGTAGGTTGTGCAACTACTGAAAACAAAGCTGCAGACTCAACAGACTCGCCCAGATGCAAGTCAAACTCATTAAGAGTACCCAACATTTCCCATTCTCGGATGGCGATAGAAGCTACACTGCTAACTGGCTTTCTACTCAAAGCATCGGCTACAACATCGGCCTTCCCGGGATGATAATGCAACTCAAAATCATAATCCTCTATGAATTTCATCCACCTCCTCTGTCTCAAATTCGAGTCTTTCTATGTAAACAGATATTTCAAACTCTTGTGATCAGAGAACACTTCAAATTTCTCACCATATAGATAGTGTCTCCAGATCTTCAAGGCAAATATCACTACTGTTAACTCTAAGTCATGGGTGGGATAATTTCTCTCATGTGTTTTCAACTGTCGTGAGCCATAGGCTACTACTTTACCCTCTTGCATCAATACATAACCTAGACCTTCTTGTGAAGCATCGCAATAAACTAAATAACCCAAACCCCTCTCCGATATAATCAATACTGGAGTAGTGGTGAGTCTAATCTTAAACTCTTAGAACGACTTCTCACAAGTCTTACTCCACACGAATTTGATTTATTTCCTCGTCAACTTAGTCAAAGGTGAAGCTAGTCTAGAGAAATCTTTCACAAACCGACGGTAATACCCGACCAACCCCAAGAAACTACGAATCTCGAAAGCATTCTTAGGTTGTGCCCAATCTTGCACTGCCTCTATCTTGGATGAATCTACAGTCACCCCTTCCCTTAATACTACATGCCTTAGGAATTTAACCTCTTCCAGCCAAAAGTCACATTTCCCAAACTTAGCATACAGCTTATGGGCTCTAAGTAACTCAAGTACTACTCGTAAATGTTCCTCATGCTCCTCCTCAGAAGGTGAATAAATCAAAATGTCGTCCACAAAGACAACCACAAAACGATTTAAGAATTCACGGAAGATCCGATTCATTAAATCCATAAACACAGCTGGAGCACTAGTTAGCCCAAAAGGCATTACAAGAAACTTATAATGGCCATACCGCGTGCGGAATGCCGTCTTCGGGATATCCTCATTCCTTACTCTCAACTAATGATAACCCGATCTCAGGTCTATCTTAGAGAAACAACAAGACCCCTTCAACTGATCAAACAGATCATCTATACGAGGCATTGGGTACTTATTCTTAATAGTAACCTGGTTCAACTTTCGATAATCAATACAAAGCCGTAATGCTCTATCTTTCTTTTTAGCAAAGAGAGCTAGCACTCCCCAAGGTGAAGTACTAGGGCGCATAAAACCCTTATCTAATAATTCCTGGAGTTGAATCTTCAACTCACTCAATTCAGCAGGTGCAAATCTATATGGAGCCATAGAAACCAGTGCCGTGCCATGTACTAAATCAATAGAGAACTTGATCTCTCGGTAAGACGGTAAACTGACAAGATCCTCGGGAAAAACATCTGAGTATTCACAAACTACCCTCGGCAATTCAACCTGAATTTCATCACACTCAATACTCAAAAAGCTAGCAAGAAGACAACTAAGTTCACTCCGCCCATGCGGATCATATACCGATGATAAGACTCTATCCACCCAGTCTCCCAAGAAATAAAAGCAATCGCCACTCAAGGTACATACAATAACTTTCTGATGATAGCAATCTATAACAGCCCGGTATGACGATAACCAGTCTATACCCAACATGACATCAAAACTAAGCATGTCAATCAATATAAATGCCAAAGGTAATCGACGACCAGCAACCTCGATGTCACAACCCCGACATCCCTGTCTCAAAACAATCTGACCACCAACAGGTGACTCTACACAAATAGGAGATGCTAACTGTGCTAACTCCAAACCCAAAACTGATGCAAATGTATACGAAATAAAAGAATGGGATGCACCCGTATCAATCAACACATTAGCAACTGAATTGCAAAACAAAAAGGTACCTCTCATTATAAAAGGATCAGGTATAAGATCTGGCCCTACAACTGTATACATACGTCCAATAAGCCTTTGCTCAACCTGCTCACCCCTCGGAGTATAAGCCTAATGCACAGACTGAGCCGAAGAGACTTCCTGATTGGCCCTTGAGGCCTGTGCTGACTGTGTTGGCTGGTGACTCTGTGTCTGTCTCGAACCAGACGCACCAGGTATACCACCCAACTATGGGCAAAACCTCTTTAGGTGCCCCGCCTGCCCGCACTGATAACAAGTGAGCGACTGGCCTCTTCCCTGACTCTGGCTCTGAAAACGAGCCGAAGATGATGTTGTTCACTGTCCTCCTCCTCTTTGAGGACAAGCTAGAGACTTGTGGCCCAACTGACCACACTTAAAGCAAGTAAAATCTCCTTGCCCACCTCTCCCAGAACTTGAACTCGGTATTAGAAAAGTGGACCTCGACTGAGTTCCCTGGGACTGCTGAGGGTAGGAACCCCTCTGCCTCTTACTGTCTCCCTGACTACCCTGACTCCTCCTGGAGCCCCTTATCCTTTCATCTTCTGCTTGCATAATAGTTTCAAGGTGGGCTGCAGACTGCACAAGGCGCCCATAATCTCTAATCATGGAACCGGCCACTCGAAGCATGAGTCCAATCCTCAATTTCTTCTCAAACTCCAGACAGCGGCGTTCCTTAGTCGCCACTAACTCAGGTGCAAACCTGGATAGACTAGTAAATATGGCATCAAACTCCGCCACTGGTGTATTTAGCTGCTTGAGCTGACAGAACTGATCCCTCAACTTCTCCTTAACAGTGGGAGGCAAAAACTTCTCTTGAAAGACATCAACAAATGCCTCCCAAGTCCCTCCAATGCGCCCCCGCGCATACTTCCACCACTGCCCCACATCCCCCTTTAACTAGAAAGACGCCAAGGTCACTTTCAACTGATCATCCTCGATGACAAGCATCTCGAATGTCTTCGCTAACTGTTCAAGCCACACATCAGCCTTCAGTGCCTCCTTAGGGTCAACCAAAAACTCATCCGAGTTCGACCGGAAGAACTCTCTCTTCAGAAAAGACGACCCTACTTCAGCTACATGGGCCTGGACTTGATTCTCAACCCTGAGAATGTCCATGGATTCCCTCAATGCTCCTATCATCTCACGGGCTAAGGCGCCCATGGCCTGCTGATCTACTGGCTCAGCTACGTTGGCTTGACCAACTCCCTCCTCCTATACCAGAATTTCATCCGGTATAGGCATCTCCTGCCTCCTAGGCCTACCACGCCTACCACCACGTCCTCGTCTTAACATCCTAATAAAGGTAACAAAGGATTAGCACATTCACAAATGTGTCAAAGCTATTTCACTTGCGTCCTAATACGTTGGACAACTGTAATTCACTCCACATAAGCACATAATCACATAAGCACTTACGAATTTCATTTCTGGATAATGACCGTCCCGTGGCATTGCTAGAGTTCCAGTTAGAAACGGCAGTGATTAAGTGCCTTTCTAACAGGACTCCCAGAAACCCATAGATTCGATCAACAGCCTAGAAACTAAATTTCATACCCATATAGTCACATAAGCATGTTATCATATAAGCACATAACATCATACACAAGTCTCTAACAAGCGAGACAAACCCATTGTGGTACCAACCATTTCCTACGTACCCAAAGTATTCAAACCCAATACGCTATGATACCAAGTTGTCACGCCCCCAAAACAATACAATAAAGATAACTCATATGCGGAATAAATATGAAAAACAACATACTTTCATATATCATAGTTCACTGTTTAACAACCAGTTAAATGTCATGTAGGCTTACATGTTTCCAAGTCATTGTTTGGTTACACAAATTGAGTCTCGCTCATTACATCTTAAGCCCTTAGCTTTACAAATAACAAACATACACACATAAGGCATAATTAAGAAGCTCTTGCTTTCCAAAACTCCATCCACGCTATTGCCTTGGAGGAAGCATCTCACCTGTACCTGAAAATCGTATTCCCATATAGGGTGAGCCAACAGCCCAGTGGAAATAATCTAACACAATTTATGAGGTTTAGCAAAGGTATAAATACCACGTGCATAAACAATATCGATCCTGAAATATCCACAAGACCTACATATCCATATGCCACTAAGACCAACTTTATTCCATTTTCCTTTAATTTCATTTCCAGTTCATATATGCTACTCAACTCATGAGTTAAATTCGTTATCTTTCAACAATCAAAATGAGACTACAACTCAATGATTTTCCAATTATGCAAAACTCACATAAACACTTCAAACCTGCCATTTTACGGATATTTCGTCCGAAGGAATCGACACCCATTTATATATAAAATTTCGCATCTTTCACCCAAGACAGTCCGGCCAACTTGCTTTAAGTGGAGTTCATCCCCTTTCCTCTCCCAAACAAATATACATATGCAATGTATTTATAAACATAATCACATATGGAATACATCCCCTTTCTCCTCCCAATAAACATACATATACAATGTATCTATAACATGGTCATATTCAATGACACCAACAATGGATTAGCATTAAATCACCTAAACCTCATGTAATTTCTACAACAATCATAACTATCCTCCACCGATAGCCCAATGTAATTATTTCTATAGAGATGTTCAATATCAAAATAAATAGTTTATTCAAAACTTCCATAGGTGAGATAATACATATCCAATATCACCATTTATAATCACAACCTTCCAATTTCACGTTTTCAATGTTAATCCCAATTATTTATGCAAAATAATAATTTAATCAAAATTATGGCAGAATCACCCTTTCACCAAATATCAACCCAAACACCAAAATCAACTATTTTGGCACAACATGATCTTATATTCAAGCATCATACTCGTTTACCTCATATTCATCAAAACCCCTCTTTTCATTTCATACCCAAATTCTAGATTTGTCCAAACCACAACCAAATCTCATCATCTATACACAATAGCAAATAACTAAGTTAAAAACCATATTAGAGTATAGAAAATCCCTACCTCAAGTTTTAAAGAGAATTTGAGATGAAATCCCAAAATCTATGGTGTCGAAACTCGATCTCCACTGCACACAATGAAGCCCTCGAGGTGAAAAACTTAGGCCTAAATCCCAATGGATTTGGAGAAATCAAAGAGAGAAGATGACTTCTAGAGAGAGAAGCTCTAGACCTGAAAATTTGGAGAGTTTTAGAGAGAGAGGGGGCTGTAAAAAGTGATCTGTAACCCTAATTTACGGACTGATATAACAAGGTCACTCGAACGTGAAATACACTTTCCCGTAAGCAATTTCGAGTGCATTTTTCATTTTTGCTTCTGGCGAGTTGACCGGGCAGCTCGACCCCCGAAGTTGACCAAGTCAAAATCAGGATTGCTACATTTTTTATTTTTAAAAGTTAAAACAATCTTCTATTGACTAGCTCTTATTCAAGCAAAAAATAAATAAATAAATAAAAATTAATATCCCTTAATTTATGACTTTCAAATGAAAATTACATCATATTTAAAAAAGATAAAAAAAAATATACTAATCCATTCCAAAATTTAAATTTGCAAGTTAGTAAATATTGAAAGTAATCTATTAATTTAAATTTAAAATTAGTACAATATAAATTTAAAATTGTAATGATCTATCCCATAATTTATAAGTTTTAAATACAAATTTAAAATTATCATAATTAACTCATAATTTTTATATTAAGGAGCAATAAGAGTGATGTTAAGATTATTTATATATTTATATATTTTAAAAAAAAATACTTTTAAGAAAAGATATTATGAGAGTTTCAAAACATCATACAAAATATATATATTATTATAATTACAAAACGGTGTCATCTTATTAAAGCTAAAAGTAGTAATTCTTTATTTTATTTTATTGATTTTTTAAATTTTTGTTAATATAAATATGATTGGTGTATAAATTAATTTTATATTCTTAAAATAAAATTTTAAATTTAGATTCTTTCTTAAATTATGTTATCAGAATAAGATCAATATTCATTCCTTAATTTATGCATATTTTATTAAATTAAATTAAATTCTTTTTAAAATTATGTTACAACAATTAGCATGAGATCAATAATCACATGTGTCATAATATTATTGGTCTAAAAATAATATGTTATTAAATACACGTATTCAAATTATTAATTGCTTTTAAAAATTTATACTTTTATTTTTTGTCATTTTTGGTTTTAAACTTTATAATATTTTTTAATATCCTTCTAAACTATAAGGACTTAAACAATAAATGTTTTTAAAACAAATATTTTTTTAACAAAATACAAAAACATTAAGAAAATAAATAACTTTTTTAACAATTTCTAAACATAATAGATTCTATTAAATTTTTTTTTTTTTTTATCTCGATTGTCAAATAAACAAGTTAATCAAAAAAATTGGTTTAAATAGTAAAAAAATGACTTTTGATAAAATCAAATAGAAACAAACATTTTTTTTTGTAGGGCGAATTACACTAACGGTTCTTGCAGCTTGGTGTTTGCGTCACTTTAGTCCCTGACTTTTTAATTATAACACATTTGACCTTAAATTTTGAATCTCGTTTCAAATAAGGACAATTGAAGATATTGTTACTCCATTTCTAGGACAAAGTCGTCAATTTAATAAAATATAAATTAATTCAACAGAAATAAATGTCAAAAAATTACTTTTAAATTTTTGAAAAGGGTAAATTACACTGACCTCCCTTGAGATTTCTGACAAATACAGCAACCTCCTCGGTAATTTCAATAATTACATTAACCTCCCCTACTTTACCTAACATTCTCCAGATTCTCTCCTTCTGTCAAACTGGAACTAACGGAGTTATTTTTTCTATAATAAATTACCTTATTCCCCTTCCTTTTAAAATAAATGTTTTTGGATTGAAGGACATGTTTGGAAGAAACGAAAAGCGCTTGAAACAGTATTTTTGGATTTATTTTTTTAAAATATTAAAAAATGTTTAAGAAAATTTTATTTTTTTATTTTAAATATATAATTTTTATTCAAGTTTTTTATTTTAAATATTTTATTTTATTTTATTTTGTAAATATTTTAATTTTTTTAATTTTAATATTTTAAACTCAAAACACATTTCCACACTCATATCATAACCAAACACATAATTCAAAACTCAATTAAAAAATTATTTCCAAACCTCATAACCAAACACATAATTCGAAACTCCACACTACTTTCAAAATTTTACACTCAAATCGTAACCAAACACATAGCAAAATAAATTAAAATATTTATAAAATAAAAAAAAATATTTATAATAAAAATTATATATTTAAAATATTAAAAAAATACAACACATAAATGTATGAAATATAATGCACATTAAAATAAATAAATAAATAAATATTTAAAATATAAAATCTTTACCCTAAAAAACTAAATTCGAAAAATTTCAAAACTTATAACCAAACAATTTTTTTCTTTTCAAAACTCAATTCGAAACTCATAAATCAAAATACGACTCCACACTCAAATCATAATTCTAAAAATAATTTTAAAAAATAAATATTTTTTAAATTTATTTCTTTTAAAATAGAATTTTTGAAAAAGTTTGGTTTTGAGTTTTGAAAAGAGTTTTGAAATTGAGTTTTAAGTATGTGTTTGATTATGAGTTTTGAAAATAATTTTTGAATTGAGTTTTGAGTAAAAACATGTTCTGAAAAAAAAGGTTTTTTTTAGTTATAAGTTTTGAATTGAGTTTTGAGTTTTGTGTCTGGTTATAAGTTTTGAAATTTTTGGAATTTATTTTTTTAGGACAAATATTTCATGTTTTAAATATTTATTTATTTGTTTTAATGTGCATTATATTTCATACATTTATGTGTTGTATTTTTTTAATATTTTAAATATTAAAAATTTTTAAAAAAAGTATTTTAAATATATAATTTTTATTATAAATATTTTATTTTATTTTATAAATATATTTTTAAATATTTTATTTTTTTTGTTATGTGTTTGGTTACGATTTGAGTGTAGTGTTTTAAAAGTAGTGTAGAGTTTCGAGTTATGTGTTTAGTTATGAGATTTGAAAATAATTTTTTAATCGAGTTTTGAGTTATGTGTTTGGTTACGATATGAGTATGGAATTGTGCTTTGAGTTTAAAATTAAAAAAATTAAAATATTTACAAAATAAAATAAAATATATACAAAATAAAAAAAATTATATATTTAAAACAAAAAAATTTTTTAAACATTTTTTAATATTTAAAAAAAATAAATCAAAAAATACTATTTCAAACGCTTTTTGTTTCTTCCAAACATGTCCTCCAATCCAAAAATATTTTATAATATTTTAAAAGGAAGGGCAATAAGGTCATTTGTTATAGAGAAAGTAACTCCATTAGTTCTAATTCGACAAAAGGGGGGAATTTGGAGAATGTCAAGTAAAGTAAGGGAAGTTACTGTAATTATTGAAACTATAGGAGATGTCGTTGTATTTGTCAGAAACCTCAGGGGAGGTCAGTGTAATTTACCCTTTTAAAAATTATTTCTACTCACCAAAGATGAAATTATATACAAAGCATAAATCTTTTGCATCTTTATTTTTTTTACCAAATTAATTTTTAGTATATGTTTGGATAATGATCATATAATGTGTAGTTGTTTTTGTTGATATTTTTGGATAATTATCATGTAATAGCTAGTTATATTTGTTATTAATAGATATTTTTTGAAGATTATCATGTAATGGATGGTTATTAGGCTTTTAATGTATAATCGATATATTTAATATATGAAAGATTTTTAGTTTAGGATTTTTTGATTTAATGGATTGGTTTAATAATGACATCAAAATTGTTGTCATGTTTGATTTTTGAAAAAATAACAACTAATTTAACGAAAATAAATATAAAAAAAAATATTTTTACCCTCTCAAAAGATAAAATTATATAAAAATAATATGTTTTTAATATTTTTCACCAATTTAATCTTTTAGTTTCTTAGAAAAAAAAAATTCAAAAACCAAACTAAACAGAACTTTATGACGAAAGAAATTCTAACATTATTCATTATAAAAATTTAAAAAAAAAAGGCCATTATATTTCAACAACATATGTTAACCAACACAAAGTAAGCTATATGATGACTTTGCCCTTCAAATAGAGCAACATTGTCTTTAATTGTTCTTATTTGAAACGAGATTCAAAATTTAAGATCAAATATATTACAATTGAAAGGTCAAAACTCAAAGTGATGCAAGTCTCAAACTATAGAAACTGTTACTGTAATTCGCCATTTTTTCTATTAAAAGTTATAGTTGGTGAAACTATGTGATAATTTATTATTTTAGCAATACTACATACCCACACTTTCATCCATAATGATGTAGCAAAGGAGTTGGGTCTTATGTCATTGAATCTATAGCAAAGTAAGAGTTGACACATATGATACTACATCATTGTGAATACAATTGTGGGTGTTTTTTTTTTTTTTTTGTGGGTATCAAACATTTTCCTTATTGTTCATCTAGACTTTTTTATCACTTGCGAAACATGGTGGATTCTATTATTTTTTTTAAATCTTAATTGTCCATTAAACAAACTAAAATAAAAAATGAAAATTTTTTGGCTCAAATTGCTAAAAAGTGACTTTTGCTAAAACAAATAGAAAAAAAATGTTATTTTTCTAATAAAAGTAATGGTTCGTGAAATATCTTTTTTTACTTAAAAAAGAAAAAGAAAAAAAGAGGGCTAGGTGATAATTTATTGGTCATCTATGAGAATTCATTCTAAATTTTTTTCTTACCTTTTTTTTTTTTTTATCCATATACTTTTATTTTGTAAGAAATTTAATTTTATTATATTTAAATATTTTATTGTAATTTTTAAATTAAAAATAATTTTTGAAAAATCATATTTAAATTATTTTATCATTATAAAATTTAATTTTTTTAATATCAACTTATTCGATGATCTATTTCTAAAAGGTATATTTGCATTTGTTCATTAATATTATATTTTTAATTAATCTTGTTTATTATTAAAAATTAAATTAGCAAATAATTTTATATATTTATATATACAATTTTGTTTCGATTGCTCAGGTTGTTTGGTGTCTCTGTCCAAGTCCATTCAAATTTATTCGAATTTTTGAATTTTACATAAATTCTCACCGAATTAAGAATTATGTTGTCCAATCTTTAAAAATTTGCAGGCTTGACTTGAGTTGTTTGGATTTAACTCGTCTGTAATGCCCTGAAATAAATGCCATATACCACCCAAAACGACAAGTAAATAACAATAAAAATCAGAGTATAATATACTTCTATTACTTGAGATTCGGTTATATAAAAGGGTGACACATGCGATATACATTCATAAATAGTACATTCTGAATCTGCAGCATGTGTTACAAAATAGTAAAAAAAAAGAGATAACAGCTAAACAGGTAATCCTATACTCTAAAGGCTTACATCTTTCCAAGTCAAGACTTGGATACATCAAAAGTGAGTCTAAAGCTCAATACAAGTAAAGCCTAGGCTTGTACAAAAGTGAATACAAAATAAATAAATTGAGCCTTTAGCTCTATAGTCCTCCCAAGCTAAGTCCTTGGTGGAGGCATATTACCAGTACCTGAAAATGATTTTTTTCCAATTAGGGTGAGTCAAAACCCAATAAAAATAATCAAACACAATATATGAATCTTAATAAAGATAAAAGGGTGAAATGTATATGCAATGCTCGTGTCAAAACGGTTTTCATTTCTTTCTCAAAATCATGCCATGCTCAATTTATATCACAATTCTCAAATCATGTCCTTTACCATAGGAAACAATGGGGAATTCTCGAACCGATACAACCTTTCACGGATATTTTGTCCGCGGAAAATCGTCAAATAGTACCCATGTAAACGTAGCCTATGTAAGCGCTACTATTGCCATTTTACAGATATTTCATCCGCGGGAATCGGCATCCATGTATACGTACATTTTTCGGGACTTTCACCCTGGATACACAGGCCAACTTAATTGGGTGATACGCACCCCTTTCCAACATTCTCCACTTTTTCTCAATTTCATATACATATGCAATGTATTAAATGAGCAACACTGTTCAATGTACATGGATGAGAAATCAGTTTTAATTCACCTAATCCTCGTGCAATTTCTACAACAATTATAGCTATCCTCCACAGATAGTCCAAAACAAATATACGATCTCCAATAAAAATAAACTTTCCAAAATTTAAGATGTGAGCGATAATACATATTTAACTCCACCATCCACATCAATATCCATCCAATTTCACATTTCTAACATCAATTTCATTTATTTATACAAAATAGATAATTTAGACATTTAGGGCAAACTTTCTTTCTTTTCCAAAATTCATTTCAAGTATGAAATCAATACTTTAGTCACAAGTCATCCTCATTTCCACTCCCATAACCATTTTCCATACATCCATTTGAAAACCCCTCTTTTGATTTTAAACCAAAACCCTAGGTTTGTTCAAAATCCTCTAAAATCCCAATATTATTTTATAAAAATAAATAGCTAAGTTAAAAATTATAAAAGAGTGTAGAGAATCTCTACATCAAAGCTAGAAAACCAAGAAGATAGTGGAGAAATATCAAGGAAGCCGAAATCCAACTCTATTCAGATAAAAATGAAATTCTAGGTGAGCTCTACCCTTTTTAACAAAGGGAGTAGGGTAGAGAAATGGGTAGATCTTGGTGTATTTGTAAAAAGAGAGTAAGTCCTAGAGAGAGAATGTCTCAACTTTAGGGTTTTGAAATGTTCAAGGAGAGAAAGAGATGAAAAAGTGATATAAAAAGTGACTTTCACGAACTGATATATGCAGAGTCCGCTCGAGCGCAAGAAGTGACGCTCAAGCGTCTAGACACAAAATCATTATCGCTCGAGCGGAGAAAGTGATGCTCGAGCGTCAAGGCACAATGAAAAATGCGTCACCGCTCAAGCGCAGGAAGTGACACTCGAGTGTAGAATATACACTCCTAGTAGTTTTACGAACAGAAGACCATCACTCGAGCGCACGACTACTCGAGCGTAGGAAACACTGCTCGAGCGTAGAATACACTCTCCCTATAGTTTTGTAGGCTCGCAAAAGTACTGAGAATTCTCAAAGGTCGCTTGAGCGCAAGAAGTGACGCTCGAGCGTAAGAGCAAAATTCTGGGCAACAAGGTTTTTGAAAAATAATGTACCAACCTGTTCCAAACACAACTAACACATCTCGATAGCCAAACTCAAAAAGGTATAAGGAACACAAGACATGAACAACAATACGAAACCATGAAACCTGAGTGCAGAATATCAAATGGGTCGGGTCTAAACCGAAATCACTATAATCTTTTCTTACTTAAAGAATTTCATCCCCAAAATTCCAAATCAAACTTTAAAAACATGTTTAAACCAATTACAACAATAATAATCAATTAATTCCAATACCATGACCCATCCATCAGTCATTCATTCTCATTAATATGATAAACAAGTTCTCAATACTGAGTATACAATTCATATTTCCAAAACATATACAATGTTTAAATTGAGTCAACATAACAAAAGTTTCAATACATGCTCAAACATTAACAAACAAGTCCGAGTACTTCTCACAGACTTCCAACTCACGTTCCCAAGTTGCTTCCTCAACTCTGCGATGTCGCAACAATACTTTGACCAAGGGAATTGTCTTGCCTTGCAAGACTTGGTCTCGAGTATCCAAGACTTTCACCGGTCTCTCCTCATACGAGGCATCCTCATCTATCTCTAAGTCGGTCCAATCCAACATGTGTGATGGATCCAGCTCATACTTTCGAAGCATATAAAATAAAACACATCATGAACCCCAAAAAGCTGTGGCGGCAAGGCTAAACGATAAACTACCTCTCCAATTCGCTCAAAGATTTCAAAAGGTCCAATAAATCTAGGGGGTAACTTTTCACTCTTCCCAAATCTCATCAAACCCCGCCTAGATGATATCTTCAAGAAGATATTATCTCCTGCCTTAAAAGGCAAAAGCCTCCTCCTATGGTCAACATAACTTTTCTGACAACTCTAGGCCGTAACCAACCTCCTACGGATAAGTGCAACTTTCTCCGTCGTTTCCCGGACTAACTCTGGACCCAATATTGGTGCATCACCCACCTTGGCCCAACACACAGGAGATCTACACGGTTGACCATACAAGGCCTCAAATGGTGCTATGCCGATACTTGATTAGAAGCTATTATTATAGGCAATCTACACTAAGGGCAAGTGCCTCTTCCACGACCCCTTAAAGTCATGGACACAACCTCAAAGTATGTCCTCAAGGTTCTGAATAGTACGCTCAGACTGTCCGTCAATTTGAGGATGATATGTAGTGCTAAAAGTCAATTTCATGCCTAAGGCATTCTGTAGACTCTGCCACAACCGAGCCGTAAAACGCGGATCTCTATCCGTAGCAATAGTCACCGGGACCCCATGAAGCCTCATTATGTCTTTAATATAAAGATCGGCAAGATAATCTACCGAGTCTTTCACTCGCTTAGGTATAAAGTACGCCGACTTGGTTAACCAATCAATTACCACCCAAATCGCATCACTACCCCGTTGAGTCCTAAGAAGGCCCACAATGAAATCCATCATGACATGCTCCCACTTCCACTCAACTATAAGCAAGGGTTGCAACAAACCCGCTAACCTCTGATGTTTGGCCTTTACTTGTTGACAAGTAAGATACCTCGATACAAACACGACCACACATCCTTCTTCATTCCCCTCTACCAAAACTGGCGACTAAGGTTGTGATACATCTTTGTGCCTCCCGAATGCACCGCAAGGCATGAATGGTGAAACTCTCGAAGTACTTCCTCTCGACAAGACTCTTGTACGAAAAAATGATCATGGTATCTAACACTCAAATCGGATACACATTCAAGCCTTTCTCCACCTTCCCACTAGAGATCTTTTCTCGAAGGGTTTCTACCTTAAGATCACTCTTCTGCGCTTCCATCACTCGGTTCACAAGTGTAGGCTGTGCAACTTCCGAAAACAAGGCTGCAGATTCAACGGACTCACCAAGATGCAAGTCAAACTCACCAATATCACCCAACATCTCTTATCCTTGGATGGCAATACACACTATACTGCTAATAGATTTCCTACTCAAGGCATCGGCCACAACATTGGCCTTTCCCAGATGATAATGTAACTCAAAATCATAATCTTCTATAAACTCCATCCACCTTATCTGCCTCAGATTCAAGTCTTTCTGTGTAAACATGTATTTCAGACTCTTGTGATAAAAAAAATACTTCAAACGTCTCACCATACAGGTAATGCCTCCAAATCTTTAAGGCAAAGATCATCACCACTAACTCTAGGTCATGAGCAGGGTAATTTCTCTTGTGTGTTTTCAACTGCAGTGAGCCATAGGCTACTACTTTCCCCTTTTGCATCAATACACATCCCAAACTTTCCGTGAAGCATCACAATACACCGAATAGCCCAAACCCCTCTTCGGAATAATCGATACTGGAGCAATGGTAAGTTTAACCTTAAGCTCTTGAAATGACTTCTCATAAGTCTCACTCCACACGAATTTGATTCCTTTCCTCGTCAATCTAATCAATGGTGAGGCTAATCTAGAGAAATCTTTCACAAACCGACAATAATACTCGATCAACCCCAAGAAACTACAGATCTCAAAAGCATTCTTAGGTTGTTACCAATCTTGCACTGCCTTTATCTTGGATGAATCTACTGTCACCCCTCCCCCGGATACCACATGGCCTAAGAATTTCACTTCTCCCAACCAGAATTCACATTTCCCGAACTTAGCATACAGTTTGTGGGCTTTAAGAAACTTAAGTACCACTCGTAAGTGTTCCTCGTGCTCCTCCTCGAAGGGTAAGTAAATCAAGATGTCGTCCACAAAGACGACTACAAAGCGGTCTAAGAACTTACGGAAAATCCGATTCATGAAATCCATAAACATGGCTAGTGCTTTGGTTAGCCTAAAAGGCATCATTAGGAACTTATAATGGCCATACCGCGTACAGAATGTCATTTTCTAGATATCTTCCTCCTTTACCTTCAACTGATGATAACTCAATCTCAGGTTTATCTTGGAAAAGTAACAAAACCTCTTCAATTGATCGAATAGATCATCTATATGAGGCATTAGGTACTTGTTCTTAACAGTACCCGGTTCAACTAATCGATACAAAGTCGCAACGCACCATCTTTCTTTTTGGCAAAGAGAGTTGGTGCTCCCCAAGGTCAAGTCCTTTATTTAACAGTTCTTGGAGTTGAATCTTCAACTCAGTGGGTACAAACCTATATGGTGCCATAGAAATCAGTGTCATGCCAAGCACTAAGTCGATAGAGAACTCGATCTCTCGGTGAAGTGGTAAACTAGTAAGATCCTCGGCAAAAACATCCGGGTATTCATAAACTATCCTTGGCAACTCAACTTGGACCTCGTTACACTCATTACCCAGGAAGTTGGCAAGAAAACAACTAAGCTCACTCCACTTACGCGGATCATACACTGGTGATAAGACTCTATCGACTCTGTCCCCCATGAAATAAAAACTATCACTGCTCAAGGTACATACAGTAACCCTTTGACGGTAACAATCTATGACAGCCCGATAAGATGACAACCAATCCATACCCAATATAGTATCAAAACTCAACATGTCAATCAACACAAATACAAAAGGAAGTTGGTAACCGACAACCTCTATGTCATAACCCCGACACCCTTGCTCCAAGACAATCTCACCACCAATAGGTGACTCTACACTGAGAGGAGATGTTAACCGAGCCAATTCTAATCCTAAAGACGATGCAAATGCAGACGAGATAAATGAATAGGATGCACCCGTATCAATCAACACATTTGCAATAGAATTGCATAACAAGAAAGTACCTCTCACTACTGAAGGCGCTGGTACTAGGTCTGGAGCGGTAACAGCATACACACGCCATGTCCGTCTCTGCTTATCTTGCTCACCCCTCGGAGCATAAGCCTAATGCAATGACTGAGCCGAAGAGACTCCCTGATTAGCCCTCAAGGCCTGAGCTGACTGTGCTGGTTGGTGGCTCTGTGTCTGCCTCGAACTAGACGCACCAGGTGTGCTACCTAACTAAGGGCCAAACCTCTTCATATGCCCTGCTTGCCTACACTGACAACAAGTAAGCGGCTGCTCTCTTCTCTGGCTTTGGCTCTGAGAACGAGCCGTAGATGGTACAGACCACTACCCACCTCCCTTCTTCGGGCAAGCTAGAGACTTATGGCCCAACTGGCCACACTGAAAGCAGGTGAAATCTCCTTGACCACCTCTCCCAGAACCCAAACTCGGCACTGGAAAAGTGGACCTCAACTGTGTTTCCTGGGACTGCTGTGGGTTAGAACCCTTCTACCTCTTACTATCCCCCTGAATATCCTAACTCCTCTTGGAGCCCCTCATCCACTCCTCCTCCATCTGCATCACGATCTCAAGATAAGCCACCACCTCCACAAGGCATCCATAATCTCTAATCATTGACTCGGCCACTTTGAACATGAGCTCGGTCCTCAACCTTTTCTCGAACTCTGAACAATGACGCTCCTCAGTCGTCACAAGTTTCGGTGCAAACCTCGACAGACTAGTAAATGCGACCTCAAACTCGGCCACCAGTGTGCTCAACTACTTAAGCTGAGAAAACTGGTCCCTCAACTTCTCCCTAACAGTGAGAGGCAAAAAACTTGTCCTGGAAGGCGTTGACAAAAGCCTCCTAAGTCACTCTAATGTACCCACACTCATATTTTCACCACTGACCCGTATCTCTCTTCAGTTGGAAAGATGCCACGGTCACTCTCAGTCCGTCGTCCTCGATGTCAAGCATCTCAAACGTCTTCACTATCTACTCTAGCCACTCATCCGCCTTTAGTGGCTCCTTGGGATCACCCAAAATTCGTCCGAATTCGATCAGAAAAACTCTCGCATCAAGAATGATGGCCCTGCCTCAGCTACTTGGGCTTGGACTTGATTCTCAGCCTTGAGAATGTCCATAGACTCCCGCAATGCTCCGGCTATTTTGCGGGCTAAGGCGCCCATGGCCTGCTGATCGACTGGTTTAGCCATATTGGCATGACCAACTCCTTCCTCTTGCGCCTAAATATCATTCGGTAAAGGCACATCATGCCTCATTGGCCTACCACGCCTACCACTACTACGTCCACGTCCTAACATCCTAATAAAGGTAACAAAAGAGATTAGCATATTTACAAATGTACCGAAGCTAACTCACTCGCGTCCTAATGCGGTGGACAACAGTAATTCATTCCATATAAGCACATAGTCACATAAACATATATGAATTTCCTTCATAGATAATGACCGTCCCGCGACATTGCCAGAGTTCCAATTAGAAACAACAGTGATCAAGTGCTCTTTAATAGAAATTCTAGAAACCCGTAGACCCAATCAATATCTTAGGAATTAAATCTCATACCCATATAATCACATAAGCATGTTAGAACATAAGCATACTATGAATATAAATATCTCTATTAAGCGAGACAAACCCATTGTGGTAATAACCACTTCCTACGTACCCAAAGTATTCAAATCCGATACACTCTAATACCAAGTTGTAACGCCCCGAAATAAATGTCATATACCACCCAAAACAACAAGTAAATAACAAGAAGAATCAGAGTATAATGTCCTTCTATTACTTGAGATTCGGTTATAAAAAAGGGTGACACATGCGATATACATTCATAAATAGTGCATTCTGAATCTACAGCATGTGTTACAAAATAGTAAAAAAAAAGATAACAGCTAAATAGGTAATCATATGTCCAAAAGGTTTACATCTTTCCAAGTCAAGGCTTGGGTACATCAAAAGTGAGTCTAAGCTCAATACAACTAAAGCCCTAGGCTTGTACAAAAGTGAATACAAAATAAATAAACTAAGTCTTCAACTCCACAGTCCTTCCAAGCTAAGTCCTTGGTGGAGACATATCACCAGTACTTGAAATGATTTTCCCCAAATAAAGTGAGCCAAAGCCCAATAGAAATAATCTAACACAATATATGAATTTTAACAAAGATATAAGGGTAAAATGCATATGCAATGCTCATGTCAAAACGGTTTTCATTTCTTTTTCAAAATCATGCCATGCTCAATTTATATCACAATTCTCAAATCATATCCTTTACCATAGGAAACAAGGAGGAAGTCTTGAACCGATAGAACCTTTCGCGGATATTTCGTCCGCGTGAAACCATCAAATGACACACATATAAATGTAGCCTATACAAGCACTACTATTGCCATTTTGCGGATATTTCGTCCGCAAGAATCAGCACCTATATATTCACGTGTTTTTCGGGACTTTCACCCTAGATACACAGGCCAACTTAATTTGGTGATACACACCTCTTTCCAACATTCACCCATTTTTTTTCAATTTCATATACATATGCAATGTATTAAATGAGCAAAACTGTTCAATGCACATGGATGAGAAATTAGTTTCAATTCACCTAATCTTTATACAATTTCTACAACAATCATAGATATTCTCCACCGATAGCCCAAAACAGATATTTTTAAATAGATATACAATCTCCAATATAGATAAATTTTCCAAAATTTAAAATGTGAGCGATGTTACATATCCAACTCCACCATTCACATCAATATCCATCCAATTTCACATTTCCAACATCAATTTCTCTTCCAAAATTCATTTCAAGTATGAAATCAATACTTTAGTCATAAGTCATCTTTATTTCCACTTCCATGACCATTTTCCATACATCCATTTGAAAACCTCTCTTTTGATTTTAAACTAAAAACCTAGGTTTGTTCAAAATCCTCTAAAATCCCAATATTGTTTTATAAAAACAAATAGCTAAGTTAAAAATCATAAAAGAGTGTAGAGAATCCCTACCTCGAAACTAGAAGACCAAGGAGATAGTGGAGAAACCTCAAGGAAGCCGAAATCCAACTCTATTTGGATGAAAATGAAGCTCCAGGTGAGCTCTACCTTTTTAACAAATGGAGTAGGGTATAAAAATGGGTAGATCTTGGTGTATTTGTAGAGAGAGAGTAAGTCTTAGAGAGAAAAGGTCTCAACTTTAGGGTTTTGAAATGTTTAAAGAGAGAAAGAGATGAAAAAGTTATGTAAAAAGTGGCTTTCACGAACTGATATACACACAGTCCGCTCAAGCGCAAGAAGTGACGCTCCAGTATCCAAACACAAAATCATTATTGCTTGAGCACAGAAAGTGATGTTCGAGCATCAAGACACAATGAAAAAGGCATCACCGCTCGAGCGCAGGAAGTGACGCTCTAGCGTAGAATACACACTCCTAGTAGTTTTACAGACAGAAGACCATCGCTTGAGCGCAAGAATGGCCGCTCGAGTGCACGACCGCTCAAGTGTAGGAAATACCGCTCGAACGTAGAATATATTCTCCCAGTAGTTTTGCAGGCCTACAAAAATATTGAGAGTTTACAAAGGCCGCTCGAGCGCAAGAAGTGACGCTTGAGTGTAAGAGCAAAATTTTGGGCAACAAGGTTTTTGAAAAATAATGTACCAACTTATTCCAAACACAACCAACACATCCTGATAACCAAACTCAATGAGGCATAAGGAAAATAGGAGATGAACAATAATACGAAACTGTGAAACTCGAGTTCAGAATATCAAATGGATCGGGTCTAAACCGGAATTGCTATATCATCCAAATTTACAACACTAATAAGGGAGTTAAAAGTTACATGATTAAAATTATGACAAATTAAAAATTGATATATAAATTATGATAAAATTATGTGTTAGGTTTTATTATTGGCAATCCCGTTTGACAAGGATTTCTTTAAGAAATTGATTTTCTTCCAAAACTAGGATTACTTTTGATTTCTATAAGTAATTGGATTTCTTCCAAAACTAGGATTACTTTTGGATTTTCTATAAATAGTTGGTTTTCTCCCAAAACTATTTAATTCCTCAAGATCTTCTTTTTGGTTCTTAAAGTTTATATCTGGGGATATTTTGTTAGTTTTCTTTGATGTTTTATTGAGTATTCAACTCATGGTTTAAAGAGAATACATCAAAGGTTTTGTTTGTTATATACAAGAGAGAGAGAGAGTTGTTCTTCGGTGGATTCTGAAGAATTCGAGCCTGAAGCTTCGGTGGATTCTGGAGTGACTCATCGTAAAGACAATTCCGAGGTGAAGATGGGGTTGGAAGAGGCACATAGAGGTTGGTTCAATTAGGCGTGGATTCGCTAGGTAATTGAGAGTATACCTGTGTAATTCCTTTAAATCTTCTTAGTGGATTGTTTTGTGGCTGTTGCCCGTGATTTTTTAATCACAATTGAAGGTGTCCAATTGTGGATTTTTTCACGTAAAATCGTTGTGTCGATTTGTCATTTATTGTTTGATTGGGATTGTTATATTCTGCTTAAAATTGGTACATAATCACAAATCAACATCTAGGGTTTCTAGATTTTTCAATTGGTATCAGAGCAGGTCGTTCTATTTTTTTTTTTTTTTTCCAAAAAAATTCTTTTAGAATGAGATCTTGTTTGATTTGTGATAATGGATTCAATTCGTGAGGGAAATTCTATGGTTCGACCACCCCTACTTGACGAATCCTCGGGGAGTGAAGATGAAGAATTTCAGCAAACATATCAAAAGTTGTATAAGGAGTCTCTTAACTTATTCAAATTGAATGACAAACTCACAAAGAAACTCAAAACATGTAAAAGTGAGAATGTCAAGTTAAAAAAAGAGATTTCTGAGGCTAGGAATGATGCCCTTAAGATTTCTAATGATCGACAAGCTCTTTGTGCAAAACTCTTGACTTGTGAGACAGAGAGGAATGAGCTACAACAAATTTATGCAACATATGAAGAAAAGATTGAAACTCTCGAGATGTCTCAAGTTGCTTTGGAAGAACTAATGATCAAGAAAGAGGAAGAACTTAAGTGTGCTATGGCTACCATTGGTCTTTGGAACAGAGAATCAAAGACTTTGGACAATATCATTGGGTCTCAACAAATTTGTTCTGACAAGAGTGGCATTGGCTTTGGTGGTAAGAAAGAGCAAAAATAGAAGGCTTCCACATCTTGTGATACAAGAACTCAAGGAAAGAGAGAACAAAAAATTCAACATGAGGATAGACTTCTCAAACTTCCTAGAGTTGGTAAGGCCAAAGAAAAGAAGGTACACTCTGTTTTTATTTGTCATCATTGTGGTATGCATGGTCATATTCGCCCTTATTGTTATGAATTGCATGGGAGAATGTCTCATAGAGATGGAAGAAATTCTAATATCTCAAGGGGTAGGAGACATTTCATTGGTCATAAGGAGGTTAAGGGTCATAATAAACCTTGCTATTTTGATTTGCTTGAGACCAAACATGAACAGAGGTTGTGTTTACCTAGACCTAGGAATAGGAAGTTGAAAACCATGTCAAGACGGGTTCTCATTAAAGGGGAAGGGAACCATAACGTCAAGACACCACCCAAAAACCGCAATTCTCACAACTTTGTTTATACTAAAGCGGTTTGGGTGAGAAAACTTGACTTGTGTTAATTTGTTTATTTGTTTTAGTTTTTGGGTTTCTGTGTGTTTTTTTTTAATGAGAAAAAAATGTGTGCTTGTTCGTTTTCTGACATGTTTTGTTTTCTAAAAAATAAAAAAAAAATGTGTGCATATTCGTTTTTTGTCTTGCTTTGGTTAAGAAAAAAAAATGAAAAAAAAAATCCAAAAAGATTTTCTTAGTATGGTTTTGCAAACTTGAATTTTTTTTTTGAGATGTGCTTGGTGCATATTGGAATTGATAAGAATATCCATTACATGTTAATATGTGTGTGCTTTCTGTGGTCATTACTCATTTTGGAGTGTGTGTTTTTTGATTAGTATGTCTCATTCGGTACACATTCCTAGATTAGCAAATATCGGAGTCTTCCGCCTTAGTGATTATTTTTTCTCTATGGACTTCTGGCATTGTATCTTTTGCTTTTCTAGAGGAATTGACCTATACTAGCATATCATGGGTGATGTTGAGTCTCTTAACCATTTTTCATCTTTTTGCATCTCCATGGCTTTCCCCTCTATTCTTTGTAGTCCAGCCATGAGAAAAAGGCTACCTCAGAGTCACCAACCAGGCCATCCTTATTATATCCATGCTTCTCTGGTTCGGTTTCCGTACTCTTGAGCGTGTCAGCCGCCAATGAGTGTGCAAAAAAAATAAAAAAAATGTGAAAAAAAAAAAAAAATGTGCAAAAGAAAGAAAAGAAAAAGATGTGAAAAAAAAAAGAAAAAAAAATAAAGGATTCATTGATTGAGGAGGAGCCTTCGCTTTTACTCACCAAATATCCTTTGATTCCTAGTGGTTTGACTTTCCGTAGTTATGCTTAGATTTTCTTGTTGGAGGTCCAGCTTTTGTATCACTACTAGGATTTGAATCTAGTGTTTGTCGAATCCCAAGAGTCACACACACATTTTTATCATGGGATCTATGCTTTTCACATAATGCATCACTTTCTTTTATGAGGAATTTTCTAGAGGCTGTGCACATTGTGTTTTCAAGTAATTGTGCTTCTTGGAAAATCTTGTGTGTATTAAGGTACTAATCTGAAATTCCTTGTCTGCTCCACCATATTATTTTTTATTTTTTTCTTCTTGTTCACTGTTTTCAGTGTGTGTGGTTGTTTTTAGTGAGGGGGAGTTTGGTTTATTGTTACAAAAGTTTGTTCGCATGATCACTTTGATTTGTTTGGTAAAGAATATTGGCTTTAGTTGTTTTGCATGTTGCTTTGCATTCTTGCATGCTCCTGATATTTACATCATCATATCATTGCTTGTGTGGTTTCTGATCATGCTTTAGTTGATTGAGCTTCCTTTGTCAATTCGTGACAAAAAGGTGTTATTTATGTTTTCATGCTACATGTTCTTAATATCTCCAAGTCGCATCTATTCATGTTTTCCATCTCATGCTTCAAGATAATCTTGTCATATGTTTATTGTTTTTTCATATACTCTTGTGACACTAATAGTTGTTTTGGAGATTGTGGCACTAATAGTTGTTTTGCAGATCTTAATCTTGAGAAAGAAGTTTGTGTTTGTTGGTTGTAATGGGTTGGGGTGATTAGGATTTTATTTGTTAGGTGTGTTTTGTCACGGCATTGCCAAAGGGGGAGATTGTTAGGTTTTATTATTGGCAATCCCGCTTGACAAGGATTTCTTTAAGAAATTGATTTTCTTCCAAAACTAGGATTACTTTTGGATTTCTATAAGTAATTGGATTTCTTCCAAAACTAGGATTACTTTTGGATTTTCTATAAATAGTTGGTTTTCTCCCAAAACTATTTAATTCCTCCAGATCTTCTTTTTGGTTCTTAAAGTTTATATCTGGGGATATTTTGTTAGTTTTCTTTGATATTTTATTGAGTATTCAACTCATGGTTTAAAGAGAGTACATCAAAGGTTTTGTTTGTTATATACAAGAGAGAGAGAGAGTTGTTCTTCGGTGAATTCTAAAGAATTCGAGCCTGAAGTTTCGGTGGATTCTGGAGTGGCTCATCGTAAAGACAATTCCGAGGTGAAGATGGGGTTGGAAGAGGCACATAGAGGTTGGTTCAATTAGGCGTGGATTCGCTAGGTAATTGAGAGTATACTTGTGTAATTCCTTTAAATCTTCTTAGTGGATTGTTTTGTGGCTGTTGCCCGTGATTTTTTTATCACAGTTGGAGGTGTCCAATTGTGGTTTTTCCACGTAAAATCGTTGTGTCGATTTGTCTTTTATTGTTTGATTGGGATTGTTATATTCTGCTTAAAATTGGTACATAATCACAAATCAACATCTAGGGTTTCTAGATTTTTCATTATGAAACTTAAATTGTAAGTTTCAATATTTTTTTATTTTCATAATTCACATATAAAAATCTAACTATTTATATTATTTTATATAAATATATTTTTTTAATTTTTTTACATCCCCGTGCTTAGCACAAATTTTCACTAATTTTATAAAAATATAAAGTCAAATATAAATATCTCATAAATGGTGTGTTTCACATGTGATCCCACATCATGTGGGCATTATTTCTTATGAGATATTTATGTTTGATCTTTATGCTCATAAGTTTATTGAGGTAAAAAATTTCAATACAATAGTAATACACGTAATCAGTATCTCTGTCTAATAATATCTCACTATTTACCCTTCAATGCATACATGGCACTAGAAACTACGATTCATCCTATATGCGTTTATTGTGGGTTGGTATCACCACATCATTAATATCACCATTATACTACCTTTTTACTTGAGGAGTAGATGAGACAAAATTACTAATCACGATGTTCTATTTTTCAATGGCACTAGAAACTAGGATTCATCCTATATGAGTTTATTGTGGGTTGGTATCACCACACCATTAATATCACCATTATACTATGTCCAATTTTTCAATGGCACTAGAAACTAGGATTCATCCTGTATGAGTTTATTGTAGGTTGGTATCACGACATCATTAATATCACCATTATACCAAATTGTTTACTTGAGGAGAAGGTAGAGACAAAATTATTGATCACTATGTCCTAATATAAAATTATTGATCCTATTTATTCTATTAATCACAACACAAGACAATGTTATTTACTGATCCATAACATTACATGCCAATTCTATTTATCAATCATCAATTACTATGTCCTTTTTTTCTATGATTTAATATAAAATTATTGATCTTACTTATTCTACTAATCACAATACGAGATAAAATTATTTGATAATCTATGGCATCACGTATCAATGTTATTCATCAATTACCAATCACTAGACCTTATTTTTCTGTAACCTAATATAAAATTATTAACTCCACTTATTCTACTAATCATAATATAATACATAATTATTTGGTAGTCCTCGACACCACGTACCAATGCCACTCATCAATCACCAATTATTATATCCTATTTTTTCATGACTTGATATAAAATTATTATTGATCCCATCTACCCTACTAATCACAACATGACTTTTCATCAATTACAATATACTTGAATAAATCACAAGGCAACAACTTAGCACCACCAAATAACTTCTCGAGATGACAGTGGAGCTCCTCAATCACACGGGACGATTTCATTATTCCCTGCTTTCCATTCTACACTGATATCATGTGCTTATTTCAATTTTACTGAACTTTCGCAATCTCTTATGATCAACTTATATCAATTAAAATATGAAAAATGAAAATAAAAATCATTGAATTTTTTTTGCTCATGAAGCTGTTAATAGCATATGGTTGGACAGATCCATTTGTGAATTTGGTTTGAGGGCTAAATTAGAAAGTTAAAGAAATAACATTCACACAAACCTATAATTAAAAGGTATAGCATTAACTTTTTTAATTATTCATGTTAATGGCTAAAATTTGTTTAATGGGACATGAGTTGTTAAGCACAACAGTCCCATCAAATTCCAAGTACAAGTCCCTCAGTGGTATAGATATGGTTGTTTTTCGAAGTTGTGAACTCACTGTTGCAAAGGATATATGCAACTACCTAATTTTTTTTTTGCTTTTGGGGTACAAATGGAACTATCTAATTGACATTAAAAAATTATTTATAAATAAAAACACATAGATACAATAGTGACATCCATACTTATGAGTCACACTAATAAGTATTTTGAATTGAAATAAAAAAATTCATAAAAATCATAATTGTTTTTTACATATATGTAATTAGAACAATGTTAGAGACTCATACTGTAACGCCTCAAAATAATTACAATAAAACGAGAGTAATAATTCATTAAACAACATTATAATCTAAGAATAAAGTCCTTCCAATCATATACTTCAAGTGTATAAAAGAATAACACATACATTTATACATTTATAAGCTCTAATCCTGAATTTATAGCATGTGTTATAAACAAAAGATATAAAATAAAAGTTAAACAGATATATAATTGCCCTAGTGGCTACAACTTTCCAAGGTAGTACTTGGTTACAACAAAAGTGAGTTTGAAACTCAATACAAATAAAGCCCTAAGCTTGTACAAAATAAATACAACGATAACGAAAGAAGAAGCTCCTGGCTCCAAGTCCCCCTAAGCTACTGCCTTAGCGGAGGCATATCAGCAGTACCTGAAAATAGTTTTCCACATAGGGTGCGCCAAAACCCAGTAAAGATACTCTAACATAGTGTATGAATCTTAACAGAGTTATAAGGTAAATGTACATGCAATACTCGTGTCAAAACATTTTATATTTATTTTCAAAACCATGTCATGCCAAGTTTATATCACGTTACAAGCACTACCAATTGCCATTTTTACCGGTATTAACCGAAAGGCTCGACACCTATCCGCGCAAATTTCTGGACTTTCAACAATGACACATAAGCCAACTTAATACCACAACTACACTCCATACCCACATTCACCAAGATATTCACCCCCTTTTTTTTTTTCTCAAAACAATAAACATTTTCAATGTGTTAGATATATTACAATGCTCAATGCAAATGGATAAGAAATTAGTTTCAATTCACCTAATTCTCATGTAATTTCTACAACAATCATAGTTATTCTTCACCGATATCTCAAAACAGATATCTCTAAACAAATAAACAATTTTCAATACATATATACTTTCCAACATTTCCAAATAGGAGTGATAATTTATATCCAACTCCACCACCATAATCATTATTGCTCCAATTTCATAAAACCAATGTCAATTCCATTTTTCTCTTTACAAAATCAAATGTTCCCAAATTAGGGTAAAATCTCTTTTCTTTAAAAATCAACCCCAAGGATAAAATCCACGATTTTATCACAACTCAAACATGTTTACATATCCATATACATATTCAATAACCCATTATGAAATCCCCTTTTTTGATTTCCAACCAAAACCCTAGATTTTTATCAAAATCTCCAAATCACAATATTCTTTTTAAAAAACAAATAACTAAGTTAAAAATCATATAAAGAGTTAAAGTAATCCCTACCTCAAAGAAGAAGACTCAAAGGAAAGATGGTTAGAACTCATGGAGCAAAAAATACAAACTTTTCCGAATAGAACGAAGCCCTTAACGTGCTCTCTCTTTTTATCAAAGGGACTAGGGTAAGGAAATCACTAGATCAAGGTGTATTTGAGGTTCAAAGATGGTTTTTAGAGAGAGAGCAAGAAGGTCTGAGATTATGTAGTGTTTAGAAAGAGAGATATGTGAAAAAGTGATCTAAAAAGTGACTTTTCGAAACTAATATACGCACAAACTACTCGAGCGCAGGAATGGTTGCTCGAGCCACCAGACACAACAAGAGAGACTACTCGAGCGAAGAACACCACCATCCCAGTACTTTTGTAGGCCTGTAAAAGTACTGAAAGTTCCAAAAAATCGCTCGAGCGCAAGAAGGACCGCTCAAGTCAAGACTGCTCGAGCAAAGAATGCCATACTGCCAATAGTTTTGTAGACTTGCAAAAGTACTGGAAGTTTTCAAAGTTCGCTCGAGCGAACAAGCCAAAAACAGGGCAGCAATAGTTTGAGAAACTAACTCCTAACATGTTTCAAATACAACCAAGACATTCCCATAACCAAACTCAACAAAGAATAAGACGAAAGAAGACATAAATAACCATAAAGACAAGAAAACCCAGATCGAAAACAATGAACGGGTTGGGTTTAAACCAGAATCACTATACATACATTTAGACCCACAAATTCATTCACAATCATGTGACAAAAGAGTTGGGCCCTCCATCATTAACTGTGTAACAAATTAAAAATTGACACATATTCTGACACATCACGATGTTGGTATGACGGTTGAGTTTGTTTTGAGATGACAAATTTCGAAGCTTGATGTTCTTGAACTAGCGAGTTACGATCTCTGCTAGTAGTGTGATCTCGATTGAGATGTTAATCTTGGATGAAAGAACATGTTGGTTTTTGATTCTTGATGAGTGGGCACTTGAGTCCTTGTTTCTTGACGCTAACAAGTCATAATCTTGGTCGGAGAAGTATTTTTAGCATGTTGTTTAGCCAACATGTTAGAAGATTAAAACGATATAGGTTCCATCACTTTAGGTTGAAGAGATAATAGAATCTAGGAGGCAGTTGTAGGAACGTATTTTTAGGGTCGCGTCACGTAGCCGAGGTGTTGGCCTCATGCTACGTGGGCGAGCCATGATGTCGAGGTTGTTGTGATATTGCTGAGATATGGTGCGGTAATGTCGGAATCCAAGATATTCGAATAGAAGACAAGAGTTCTAGATGATGTATGACTGCGTATTTGGGTACGGATGGACTCTAAAGAGAGTTGATCCTAATCTATTTATTGATATGTCAATAAGACAATTGGTTGATAAATAAAAAATAAATAAGTGACAAAGTTACCTTTAATATTTTAATAAAGCGCCACATCATTAAGTTTAATTTTTAAGTCTGAATAACAATAATCTTAAAATATTGATAAAAGAACTACGTGAAAAATTTTATTATACATGCCTTCAAACAGGTGTGTATTATATATCATAATTATGATATTTGTATCTTTTAATTATGATTTATTATGTCATTCATTGTAACTTAATTATTACTTAGGGCTCATTTGGCAACACCAAAAATAAGCTGTTTATTAATTTATTTTTATCACATCATCTCTCTCTACATTTATGTGCGTCTTTTTGTTATAAATAAAAAAGTCAACTTATAAGCCATTACGACCTAGTGTAATTGTTATTTTCTAAGTGCACAAAATTACAAGAGTTGGGGCCCATACTGTCACACCCTATGAAGTTTATTCGAACTATATTTTAATGATCCAAACTGATATTATAGGATTTGTTAAATATATTATTCATATAAAAAATTAATTTAATTGGAAAAGTATAACCCCAAAATCAAACCGAATAATAACCTTAAAAAATTATTAAAATCAAACTAATTGTTTCTTTTTCCTAAACATAAGCGTGATCTTATTGTGGGTTATAGATGTTTAAATAATTTAATTTTTTTCATAAATGATTTACTCAACAAACCTTAAACTATGAACAGCTCGAATTATTAAAATAAATTTGAGATACACATTGAAAAACTCACAATAGGACAGTGTGCCTATAAGAGATAGCACCAATCCTAAGCTCCACATTTAATGAGTTAACCAAAGTGGTCTACTTGGACAGCTTATTTTAGGACCACCCACATCCACCGCAACATATTCAATTAATACCTTCTTTATTAGGGCGAGTTTGGGAAGTCTTTATTTTAATTAAAATATCACAAATTATTATTAAAAAGTTAATTATTATTTTATTTTTTTTATACATCTTTTTTTTTAAAATAATCAAAATAATTAATTTTCAAAATAATCCTTAATTTAGAAATAATATTCTTAAGTTGCGCACGTATCAAATGTACTTAATATGTAGGTCTCATTTGGGAATCCATATTTCTAGCCAAAAGGTCAAAACCCTCATTATTCTTTTTTTTTTTTTTTTTTTTTTTTTTTTTTTTTTTTTTTTTTTACGTATCTTTTCATAAAAAATTAAAAAATTATTAAAAATCTAATTTTCAAACAACCCTGTAATTTTTTTTTTTTTCTTCTTAATATGGAAGGTGAACATTTACGTCCCTTTTGACTAAGCTAGTCTATTACTTGGTCATGAACTAATCAATCCGCTACATCTCTTAATTGAGACCTCCTAATTTCACCCCTAATGATGTGATTAAGATCCATGTAAAGTGGTTTCATACTCTCTCTCACACACACATTCATTTTTAGTCCTCCTAATTCCACATCATTGGGGTAGAATGGAGGCACAAAATTAGAGAGATAAATCATTTTTCCTAGTCATATTATCTTGTACTTTCATCTTTGGTTTGTCTCTTGAGTTTTTAAGATTTGATATGTTCCGTTGTGTATCTTTGTTAGTAGTGTTCTATAATTAGGGTTGTACAAAATACCGCTCAATCTATACTGGTTTGCTCAATCTACCTACCAATCGCGGTTTGAAATTTATAATTCGCTTTCAAAACTGCTCTGCTCCTCTATAATTAATACATATGTTTTTGGGGCAAATTACGTTGGTGGTGCCTACATTTTACCCTTTATGTCATTTTTTTTTATCAGAAGAAATATGTCACTAAGAAAGCCAAAATGGCAATTACAAGAGTCCAAACAACCCAAAACTTACACCAAACAAAGTGAAAATAAAGCGATAAGCACGAAGGAAGAAAACTATGAAAATATTCGGACGTACATAACGTACTCGTGCTCGTACTGCAATGCAGAGTCGATCATAAAAGTTCGGCAATAGAGCATGTCTGAAATAAATCATATATCCCATCCACAATGAGGATAAGCTTAACAAATCGCACAGATGGACTCTAAGAGAACCAAATAAACCCATAACCAACACAAACCAAAGGAACAGAAAACCAAAGAAAACAAACAAGGGACTAAATCTAACAAACAAAAACAGACCCACATCCAAACAGATCTGGTAGCGGCTGAGGCGGAACCGGCGATGGAGAAGGACGGCGATGAAGATGTGGTGGAGAAGAGGCGGTGAAGGCGATGGGAGGAGCGGAGATGTGGCGATGAAGGTTGCTGGAGAGGCGAATCCAGCGTCGGCGAAGGCAGTGGAGAAGAAGACGACGGGGAAGAGACGGTGAAGGTGTAGATCCGAGAAGGCCACTCCCGGAGTGAATGGATGTGGGAAAAACACCTCACAAAGGAGGGAGAGGATGGAAAGCCAAGGCTTCCAAGTTATAGGAAAGCTAAGTAAGGAAAGGAAAGAGCAAGAGAGGGGTAGGGGGAGGGGAGAGGGGGCCAGAGGCCACCGGAAACCCCTCTCCCACCGCCGACAGCCACAAACTCTGAAACCCTAGGGGGAGAAAGTTTAGAGAGAGAAGCTCTCAAACTAGAGAGAGAGACCCCTTTATGTCATTTTGGTCCCTACATTTAGCATAATTTTGACCTTTAATTTCAAATTTTGTGTCAATTTGGTTTAATTGATAATGTTGTTAGTATTTTTGACTAAAAATAATTATTGAATTAGTTGAGGTTAACTCACTGAGATTAGTAAATTTATAATTTTATTCTAAAAAATATGCCAAATGCCATTTATATTAGCGTTGAGTAAGGAATTCGTAAACTCTGTAATTTGATCCGGTCCAGTCCAATTTAGTAGATTTGGATTGATTTTTTAAATCTATGGTTCAATTCCGGATTGAAAAATTAAAAATCCGTAGTCCACGAATCGGTTCCGAATTGAACCCCATGGTTCCGGATTGGAACCGATCCGGACCTTATACAAATAGCCTATATTTATATTATACATTCTCCCGCATAGTATCCTCTCTTATTCCATATAAAACCTAAACCCAACCCTAAACTCGTATAGTATCTTTTTTTATTACTTTTGTTTGTTAGTTTTTAGTTTTCATTTACAAAATACTTGTGGTGGAAGCAGTTTTCTTATGATTGTTTAAATTCTAGAACAGTGTATCGATATTATGGAAAGACATATTGCTATTGTGGAACTAATATAATGCTATGTTTATGTTTTTATAAAATTAAAATGTTCTATATATATTTTTTGTTATTTAATTATGTGAATCCGTGGTCCTAAACCAATCCAATCTATATTTAAATAGATTGGTTTGGATTGGTTCCACGATATAACGAATTAGATTGGTTCTAATTTTTCAGGAACCGTAGATAACGGATTGATTCTGGTTTTACCCTAATCCAGACCAATCCGGACCATGTTCACCCCTAATTTATATGCATATTTTTCATAAAAAGAATGTTAAGAGTTATAATCAATTGGACCACATTGAAACAAAATTATAAATTCAGAGTCAAAATCAAGACAATTGAAATTACAGGAACCCTAACGACATAAGGACCAACGCATAGGGACTACTATCACAATTTGCCCATGTTTTTTATTTTATTTTATTTTACCTCTAATGAAATATTAAAATAAAAAGTAGTATGAGAAAGATTTATGATATGAAATTTATTGTAAATTAGTATCATATATATGAAAAATATTATGTAAAACTAGTGTTATATATATGAAATTATTATGCAAATTAGTGTTAGATATTATGCAAATGCTTGATAATTATTTAAAATTGTTCTTCAATCAACTAGCAAATTGAAACAGCCAAAACCGTCCAAACAGTGATTTGATTATTTGCTAATCCGCCAATCACGGTTTGGTTTATAATTTTACTCTCAAATTGTATCGAATCACACCGCACACACCCCTACCTATAATATGTGAGTAACTTGATATACCTATTGTTTAAAACTCTTGGTAATGCTATATCGGAGAATTACGTATCAACAAAGAAGACAAAACAATATTTACAAAAAAGTAAAAAATATCTATAAAAAAATGATAAATATTAATAATTAAAATTATAAACGTTTTCACTTTTTTATAAATATTTTTTTTATCTTTTCCACTGATATGTAATTTCCCAATGTTATATCTCTTTTAGATTGTGACATTGAATTATTAACCAATAGATGTATCTCTTTTAGATTTTTATATTTCCTCCATATAAATTTTTTTTAGTTAAGAAAATAATGGAATTGAAAATTTTATGGAATTGTTAATCCCTCTAAAAATAAGAGTTAGCATTTTTATTTGAGTGAGATTCGAAAATGGGGTGATTGTTGTATATCAATCATTATTGTTCTTTCGGTGAGATTCACTTCGGGGTTTTATTTTGATAATTGCAACCATTCATTTTTTTTTAGAATTTGTTGAGTAATATATCCCTATTAAAAAAAATCAAATTAATCAAATATCGATAACCTTTTGATCAAATCATATTTGAAATTGTGAGGTTTACAAATATTAAAATTGCGAGGTTTACAAATATTAAAATTGTTTTTGCTATTGCGAGGTTTACAAATATTAAAATTGTTTTTTGCTACCCTAAAGTAAGCCATCAATTTTTGATGTCGTTGCCAGGAATCGAACCCAAGTCACCTGCGTGGTAGATAGGCCCAAGGTGGTTGTGGGGAATGGGAGGTAATGGGCGAAAGTTGTTGCCATTGATAAGAGATAGTTGGCTAGAGGTGGGTATTGGCTACAAGAAGTGTTAGTGAAAAGTGATTGTTAATGGTTAGAGATGATAGTCGATTAGCCGCCTAAAGTGGTAGTTGAATGTAGTTTTTAACAAAAAAGTGGCGGTCAAAGATAGTTACCGCCAGTAAGAGATGGCTGGTGGCAATGGAAGTTGGTTAGTGGTTGAGGGATATGGTAGCCGAAAGTGGTTGATAGATGATGTCATTATTGGTGATGGTGGCCAATAGCGACAAGAATGAATAACAACGAGATAGGTTTGGAGCGAATTTACCATCCTTCCCCCACCCTATATCATATCGGAGACGGGGATAGGTTAGTTTTGTAGCTTTAAAAATAAAATAAAAATTAATAAAAATTAAAGGTAATATAGTATATAATAGATAATAATTTATAATTAATGACAGTTAAAAAATATAATATGATAAATAAATGAGAGAAAATTAATATTAAGTATAATATTTTAATATTGTAGTTTTATTATATTAAAAAATTATATTATATAAATATTATATATATAAATATATTTAATAAATAAAATTGAGGCGGGAACGGATAAATCAGGACGGGAGAGCAATGGGTGGTAGTTAGAAAGAATGGGAGAAAGAAGAAGAAATGAAAAAAAAAATAATAATAAAAATAAACGGAAAACAAAATCAACTTTTTTGTGTTTACAGCTGTTTATAACCTTTTGAAACCAAAAGCATAAACCAAACGAGTTTTTGTTTATAGTTTTCAAAAATTCTGTAAATATAATATGAAAATGGTAAATATAAACGTTACCAAACAGAGCCTAAGTGTTTTATATATATATATATATATATTTTAAAATATTGTTTCAAAAAACTAATTTTTAGTTTTTTATAAAAAAAAAAAAAAAATCTGAAACAAGTTTTTGAAAAGCAAACTAAACATGACCAGGTGTCCCTTTCTCTTTTTTTTTTACAAAAATAAAATGTTAGTGTTTTAGTAAAGTTATATTACAATTAAAAAGGATTACCGTTGATTCATCAATTCGAACCATAGACCTTCCACTCACAATACCCTAAGGCGTGGCTACATACTACTCGGCCACAAGGGCCTTGGCACAACATGGCTAGGTAAGGGGTATGAATCCTTATTTAATGGGTCCCTAATTTTTAATTAGGTGTCTAATTGGTATGAATCCTTATTTATTGGGTCCCTAATTTTTAGTAGAATTAAATTATATTAAATAAAATATTAGTAATTTAAATATTTTTTTTTTTTATTTTTTATTTTTATTATTATTATTATTATTTTTTTTTTTTGATGTGTTATGGAACCCATCATTACACATATATAGTCCCCTGCAAATACATTAGCAAAAAGTAAATCTCAAATACTTGGTACTTTTAAAACAAAGTTCATATGGTATTTCAAATTATTAGTTGTAGCTGAAGTTGAAAGATTCATCATTTTTGTATTAAAATTTTAGGAGATAATATAAAAATTATTAATTAATAAATAGAATTAAATTTATTCTAAGAGTAATGAATAATTTCATCAACTACTAATTTGGAAAATAACATGGAAGTGACATCTGTTATTGGTTTTTGGCATGACGATGCCATGAATAATTGTTTAAGATAAGTATGCTAGGGTACAATATTAAATTAATTATCTCATTTTAATTGGTAGGTAATAGAGAAAATAAGACTATTATATAGATAATTTAGTAAGGAAAATGCATAAAACCCCCAGTAAGGGTGCTGGGGATCCCTTTTGATTGATCCATAATTATTATTATTTTTTTCTTCCACTGGCAGCCCTCCACGTGGAGGTGGGGGGTGCTGGGGGTCACCCCCACTGGGGTCCCCAGCATTACGGAATTTAGTGATTATCTCCATCCCAGTTTTCTCGTTTTAAGGGGCATGGGATTTACATGAGTGAGTTTGGTTAGAAGGGGACATTCACATTCAAAAAGTATGCTACGGAACAATATTAAATTAATTCACTACAAAAAAAAATTAAGGTTGTAAAAATCAAAATTTAGGGACAAAATTAATTTTTAGGGACTAAATATTTTCATTGCAAAAAGTGTCGTCAATATATTTTTAGCAACAAAAATTGGACATTAGTGATGAATTATTATCATTTTAGGACCAAGTTTTTTGTCTCAAAAAATAAATCATTTTGAAACCAAATTATTTTGTCCCTAAAAGTCTATTTATTAGTGACATTTTCAAAATTTTGTCGTTAAAAGTCTTGTTTTTTACTTTTCAGGACGTCCTTTTAGCGACTATCCTCATGACGATAGAAATTGATCCCTAAATGTCTTTTACAACAAAATTTTTACTTTTAAAGACTAAAAAAATTAATTTTTAAAACTCTTATATATTACAGTGATTGTATCATTTTAATTTATAGGGAATAGGGAAAATAAGAACGTCATAAAGATAAGTTAGTAATGCATGTCCATCCTACGTTTTTTCTCTTGTGGCACCAATAGATTGGATATTTTATTTTATTTTTGTTAAATAAATTGAAAGTAATAAAAAAAAAACCTTCTCTTTCCACCGCATCTAATTACATGGACATGCATGCAACATTCTCACCATCAACTAACAAAAGCAAAAATGCGACTTCCAAAATCCATTTCATAGATACCGAAGATATCAGTAAATGGATGACTATGGTTTGGACTTATTGATCATAGGTTGAGTTGTTGGATTGTATGACGACGAGTAGGGTATGTTTTTTCAAGTTACCTATAAAACAATTTTTTTGGACGTATTTAAAGAGCCCTTCAACAATGGCATTGTCAGAAATTTTATTTAGTGAGGTCATTTAATTAGTTTTCGTCGATATTATTAGCTGATATTTTTAGTTTTACAAAACTTATACAATTTTTTTTTTTTTTTTTCATGATAATGTAATATATTGTGATATCATATATTTACAATATATCGTAAAAATAATTTAAACTTGTCAAATTATATGTATAATAAAAATTAAAAACATCAATACACTATTGTTTCAACAAAATTAAAGAAAGTGAGACTATGCAATTTTCAATTGATCGAACAAAGAAAGTGAAATAGGTAAAACATGGTTTCTCTTGGTGGAAAAAAAATGTCTTGTAAAAACCTAAGAATTTCATGCTTAGAAAGAATAGTGACTCTCAAATCTCTCTTTAAAAATAAAATTATGACACCATTATTTTAAGAATAAAGATTGGGACCTCTTTCCCCCACCCCCTTTTGACCCCCTTTCTTTTTTGATTGGTTACTTTTTCTTTTTCTTTTACTTTTCTTTTTTTTCTCCTCCTCCAATCACCACCCGCCATGTGTGTGTGGGTGGTGAGGGTTGAAGTTTGAGGGGGTCTAAATCACTGCTGTTATTTTAAACACATTCAGAATGAATAATTTAAAATTTTGAAGTTGAGACTGTGGTGGGCCCACAAAACCCAACAACAACCCTTCCAATTCACAATGAAACTCATTTTTCAAATATGTAAAACTCTTTCGGTGTAAACCTTTAAGAAATATAGTGAATACTTTTGACAAACAATATTACCCCCAGCACAAATTGTTTATGTTAATCCTATGATTTAATTTTAATAATATCTAAAATATTATGAGATAAATTATTATATTTTTTAATATACATATTTTATAATCATTTCACACAAAATATAAATCACAATTATAGATATTGCTGTTGGGTGTTTGATTTATACGTAGAAAATGATTTTATGAAGAATAAAGATTGAGACCCCCTTTGGGGGTCACTCCCTTCACCCTCTTTAGTTTTGATTGGTCAATTTTTTTTTTTTTTTCTTTTTTTTTTCTTCTCATCCAATCCCCAACCTCCATGTGTATGAGGGGGTTGTGGGGGTGAGTGTTTTAAGGGAGTCTAAATCAATGCCCTTTACTATTCATCAAACAATGATTTCTCTATTTACTTGCCGAAAAATAAAACCTTCCATGTGAGCTACTGACCATTTGAATAAATTCATTTTTCGCGTGCTCAAATCTTCAGCATGGAGCATCCAGATTTTCCTCCGTGAAGCATGCTTAATTCTTCCACTATTTGCTCTCTGCATTGTGTCTGCAACGGCTACTTTTTTGAAGATTATATAAGAGAGAAAAGTAGATTTGCAGAGAACAGAAAAGCAAGATAAGTGGTGAAAAAGTTGTGATAATCAATAGAGTTCTCAAATTATTTTGTGGTGCACTTTTAGTGAGTTATAATTTTTTTGGGAGAAAATTTATTAAGAAAGGGTGATTTTTTAAAAGGGTTTTCTATCCTTATTTTTTATTTTTGTTAAAAGGGTGATTTTTTTGATAAAGGGTGTGTTTGGTAGGACTTTTTTGAGCCAACTTATAGATTCTGACTTTTAAAAAGTATTTTAGACTGTTTAGTTAAACTTATTTCAAATAGCTTTTGATTCTAACAACTTATTTTAAGTCAAAAAAGCTGATTCTGAGAAATTGATCACCCCTTACTTCTGATTATCAGTTTCTGCTGTGGACATGTTAATTCACGGTTATACTCTTAGATTTTTTTTATTTTTTATTTTTTTTAAAATAGAAAAAAAAAACCAAATAGACTATAAAATATTATTATTATTTTTTATGGGAAATGTAGACAAACAGTGAATAATAAAAATAAAAATTAATTGAAAAGTTACTTCATAACTTATTTAACAAACACTACTCAGCAACTTAAATCTATAATCCAACAACTATACCAAACAAATTAATAGTTTCTGATTAAAGTCATAATTTATAATCTGTTAAGTTATAATTTATAATTTGTTTTAACAGTTACACCAAACAGGACCAAAATCATTTGGGAGTGTGACTAGTACTGGCTTCATAACTAATTGGTTGGAGTGATCAGGTTAATCAATTGTTAAGGTACACTAGCACCTATGAAGTTAGGAGTGTAACTACTATTTGACCAATAATCTCAATGAGGATTTTGAGAAGTGGACGTAGGCTTGATTTGAGCCAAACCACTATAAATTATATGTTTGCTTTCTCTTCCCTTCCGTTCGCTTTATTTATTTTTTATTGGTCTTATTTATTTTACTTCGTATTTTTTTTATTATTTATTTCTCATTTGGATTAAATTTTAATTTATTACTCTCATCTTTATTGCTTCATATTTTTATTTTTTTATTAGTTGGGTTAATTTTTTTTTAATTTAGTGATTTATTTAGAAATCCAATTCATCTCCTCTTGGATTGCTTTATGGGTAACGATTTATCCGACACGAAAAACAAAAAATTAAAATAATATATTTTTGTGTTAAATTTTTAATTCTTTGTTCACAAATTAAAAGTATTTATTGAGATCTTTTAATTAGTGATTTTTTTGTAATAAATTTAAAAAAAAAAAAATCAATACACGAATACATTATTTTTAATTTTTTATGTCAGGCAAATAATCTAAAATGAAAGAAATATTAAATTGGTAAAGGACATTTCAAATATATATAGAAAATGTATTATGCCTACCGTTGATGGTGTTTAGTTTTATTTATTTTTTTTTTTTGTCTTTGTTATGTGCATAAAATTTTCAAAGTGGGCTCTTTGAGAAAATTAATAAAATAACATATTATGAGTTTTAAAAAGTTTGGAGACTTTTTTCAGTTTTAGCCATGAGCCGCCCATGGGTATCATGGTTATATTGAGAAACAAAAAAAATTCAAATGAAAATTTAAGAATATATTTGATTCATCAAACAAAACAAACGTAGGTGAATGTATTTTTCATTATTTCCCTTTCAGGTCTCTTGCCACAACCGCACGATCGCTAACAACCATCACTAACCCCGGGTTGAAAAAACAGGGCAACATAGAGATTATAACATTAATTAATTTATTGGAGTGGTACACAAGATTTGAACGAAGATCTTGGATTTTATTAAGTATATTTTTACCATTTAGGTTATATATATATATATATATATATGTATATATTATAACATTAATTAATTTATTGTTTTATTTAGGTTAATTTACACTTTGCACCTCTGCACTTTGCACCAAATTTTATTTTGACCCCACACGTGAAATTATGACAGTCAATCCATACATTTTTTGTCAAATCACACTTTGGTTCCTACACATGAAATTGTGATAGTTAACCCCTTATATTTTTGGTTAAATCTTACTATACAAGTATCAATGTCTCATTTCTGTTACTCAATTCTTTAAATCTTTAACAGAATCTAATCATATGATAAGAATGTGACTACAACATGAGGGTTAGAGAGGAAAATCATCTACATTTTTCACCAATACATATTTTGTTTCAAAATTTATATCAAATTATGACTGTATTAGGGTAAAACAAAACGCAGATTGTGAACAATTAAGAAGAAGAACTAGGATTTTGTATAAATTGGAATCACGAAACTTTGTTTTTCACGGTAATGCAATCTTCTGTCTATTTATCTCACCTTTCTCTTTGATTTTTTTTTTTGTCGCATTTTTTTTGTATTTTATTTCAAAAACTCTATTTTCTTACCTCTTCATCCCAATTTTTAGCATACAAACATATATATATATATATATATTATAAAACTCTCACATGCTTATCATATTGGTAGAAAATATGGATGATTTTCCTCTTTTACTTTCATTTCGTAATCACATTTTTGTCACATGATTGGATTTTGTTAAAAATTTAAAAATGAAGTAACATAAGAAAGAGATTGACACTTGTGTAGAGACCAAAGTGAGATTTGATTAAAAGCGTAGGTGGTTGACTGTCTGTTACAATTTCATGTGTAGGGACCAAAGTGAGATTTGACCAAAAGTGTAAAGGGTTGACTGTGATGATTTCTTGTGTAGGGGCCAACGTAAGATTTGGTGTAAAGTGTATGAGTGCAAAGTATAATTTACCCTCTTATTTATTACGAATTGCGTATGCCACCCGTTAATAAATATTAAGAGATCAATTCCTATAACAATGCAAGTTGTTACTAAAAAAGCTATAAAAAAAAAAATTAGCGGCAAAATTATAAAAATATTGTTAATACCTGGACTTATAGGAGCAAAATAATTTCGCAAGCAATGTTTATTTTTTTAATGCAAATTTTGGGTCTAAAAAAAATATTTTAATTCATTACAAAATATTCAATTTTGTTATTAAAAATATAACGATATTTTGATAACTAAAGTTTTAGTCCTTAAAAAATAATTTTATCTCTAAATTTGTATCGGTCGAATTACACTAACGGTTCCTGTAGTTTGGGGCTTGTGTCACTTTGATTCCTAACTTTTTAATTGTGATACATTTGACCCTAAATTTTGAATCTTGTTCCAAACAAGGACAATCAAAAGAAGTTTCCTTTGTAAGAGGTCTATTTTAAGGACAAAGTCGCCATACAACTTATTTTTTGTTAGTTAACTTATATGTTGTTTAAAATGTAATAGTATTTTTTTTAATGAATAATGCTAACACTTTCTTAGTTATAAAGTTCTATTTGGTTTGGTTTTCAGAATCTATTTTCAAAAAAAAAAAAATTCTAAGAAATTAAAAATTAAATTGTTAAAAAAATTATAAACACACCATTTTTGTATAATTTTACTTTTCGGGAGAGTAGAAATAATTTTTTTTGATATTCTTTCTATTTTTTCAAAAGTCAAACATGGCAACAATTTTGATTTTATTATTAAACCAACCTATTAAATCCAAAAATCCAAAACTAAAAACATTTCATATATATTAAACATATCCATTACACATTAAAAGCCTAATAACCATCCATTTTATAATAACTATCTAAAAATATCTATTAACAATAAAAACATCCATCTATTACATAATAGCCATAAAAAAAAAATTAACAAAAACAACTACCAATTACACGATGATCATCCAAACACATACTAAAAATTAATTTGGCAAAAAATGAAAAAATAAAAATATAAAAGATTTATCATTTTTATATAATTTTATCTTTGGTAGGTAGAAATAATTTTTAAAAATTCAAAAATTATTTTTTAACATTTATTTTTGTTAAACTAATTTATATTTTATCCAATTGACAACTTTACTCTTCAAATGGAGTATTTGTCGTTTTCAAACGAAACGGTACCTTTAATTATCCTTATTTAAAACGAGATTCAAAATCAAAGTCAAATGTATTACAATTAAAATGTTAGGAATCAAAGTGACACAAATATAATTCGCCCATTTTTATCTCTAAAATTATAATTTATTGTTGTTCACCATAACCAACATGCCAACAACCACCTCTACTAGATCAACCCCACGCACCATCTCCCACCACCATGTTTCAGCCATCAAAAGGTCTGAAACCACTGCATAGTCATTAATTTTTTCTTGATAATTATTTTGTTGTTCCAAATCAATCACGCAACAAAAAATTTTAAGGATAAATTATATTGAATTACTTTTATTAAATAGTTAGGGGACAAACCATAATCCACTTAATCTATATTGCATTTTTTATTGATCAAGAGTATAACGTATGTAATATTTAATAGGGCATTTGGTTTATAAATCTAATTTTGAATTTTTTTGTCTAAAGGTCCACACTCTAAAATATTTTTTCCATAAAGACAAGCTACCGCAAAATGACCAAACTACCTATGTATATATATATTTAAGAGTGGGCAACAGTTTATTCGACCGAACAACCCGCCCAAACCGACCCTACCCGCATGCATAAATAGGGCAGGTTGGTCTATTTTTAAATTCAAAATCAGGTTCGGGCCATATCCAAACCTACCCGTGCAAATCCACAACCCGCCCGGAAATTATGTTTAAAATTAAAAAAAAAAACCCCACTCATGTTGAACTAAACAAATCTTCATCCTTTGGTCCTCTTCTCTCTCTCTCTACCTAGATCGATCTCTCTCTCTCTCTCTCTCTCTCTCATTTCGCCCACCTCTCTCTTCTTCTCCCCGTCGCCGTCGCCACCACCATTTCTTGCCCTTTGCTCGCCGTCTCTTTCATTTCCTTCCCATCGCCATCTCTCCCATCTCCTCTACCGTAGCCGTCGTTTCTTGCAGATTAGCCCCTACTCCTGCGCCGCTCCATCACCTCTCACACATCAACCCAGCCATGTCGTTGGTTGCTTGCCGTTGTCCCCTTCTCTTCTCCCTATTGTCGTCGCCCAATTGCAAACCAGATCTGGAGATGCCAGATCTAGAAGATGTAAAAACTGCACACACACAAAAAAAAAAAAAAAATTGTTTCATTGCATGAAGGTTTGAATCCCAAATCTGGAATCCTCCATCTTCATTTATTTATGGTTTGCTGGTTATGTTGTGGGTATGAGTGTTTATTGGCTAGGTTACACAAGTACCCTCTCTCTCTCTCTCTCTTTGGGTCATAATTTTTTAAGCAGTTTTGACTATGAAGTTCTTTAACACCCGTTTTCATTGCTAGGGCCTATTTTGGGAAGTTGGTAATAATCTGCTTTTCAGATTATTACCAACTTCCTCTCTCACAAAAAAGCTGCTTATAAGCAGCTTTTCACCAAAAAGTTGATTATAACCATCTTCCCAAAATAGCCCCTTTTATTTTTTTTCTTGCAGATTCAAGGTTTGGGTGTTTCAGGCATGGTTATGGGTTTGTAGACTTTTGTTTGTAACTTTTTGCTTTGTTTGTTTAATAAAAAAAAAAGTTTTCATTGTTGTATGTGAGAATGTTGCTTTGTTTATTTAATAAAAAAATGTTTTCATTATTGTATGTGAAAATGTTGCTTTGTTTATTTAATAAAAAAATTGTTTTCATTGTTGCTTTATTTATTTAATAAAAATATTGCTGGTTCTGGAATTCCCCTTGTCTTTTCATTATTTTATGGCTTTAAAAAGTGAGAAAGGCGAAGGCCCCAGTTCAAAAGCCCAAAAATAAAATTTCAAAAAAAAAAAAACAAAAAAGTCTATTTCACAAACCGCCCGCAACTGCCAGTACAATCGCATGACCCACTTGTTTAATCCGTAACCGGTACGACGGGCGGATGCGATTCCATTTTTTTCCAACCCGCACCCCACCAGGCGGGTTCAACTTCTCATCCGAACTGCACAAAACTGATCCATGACCACCCCTATATATATTCTATCTTAAACTAAACTCTAACCCGTCCCTTCTTCTCTCTCTTTTCCCCATCTCTCTTCTTTCAGTTTTTCTCTCTCTTTAAAACCCTTCCTCTACCACCATCATCTCCCTCCTCTTCCGCTGCCGCCACCTTCGGCCTTCCACAGATCTTGGCTTATGTCTCGTGTGATGGCAAAGAACATCTCTCTGGTGAGAAAGAGCTTGTCAAGGGCACTCTTCGACACTACCATCACCACCACCACCACTGTTCACTGTTGCCGTCCTTCCCTCATCCTTCGAATCTAACTGTAACCCTAACCCCAACCCTAGTTTCATAATCTTAGATCATTATTATCCATCTTAAATCCAGGTCTCTCTAATGGCAAAGGAGAGATGCAACAGTGAGCCGCTCTCCTCCACCGCTACGAGATCTAGATCTGTAGCTCGTCGGATAGATCTAGAATAGGATCTACAGTGGATCTATTCTTTTCTCTTCGGTCCTTGCGACGACATCAAGATCTTTAGATCTACATATATCTGAAGTTAATTTACCTAGGGTTTCTTTTTCTCTCTGACACGAGAAATGGCGGAAGAAGCTCTTAGTCCTAGTGTAGCATGTTGAAGCAACATTGTGAAGCAGAAAGTAGCCTCCCCGAACCAACTCTAGCACGGTGTCAGTGCGGCAGCAAATCAAGTGATGGTGGAGAGCTGCAAGTCCACAAAAGGCATCGTCGTCATAGTGAAAGATGCCAACGCCATCATACAAGGCGGAGAAGGGTTCTCCAACTGCACCAACAAGTTTGTATTTGTCTTTGAAGTCATAGATGAGGTTTAAGATTGCTTGTCCCATTATCACCTCAATTTCGTCCCCTTTACCGTCAACACCATTGATTCCTTTCCCGATTCGCTAAAAAAAGGTTTTTTCTTCTCTCTCTCTCTCTCTCTCTCTCTATATATATATATATATATATACGCATACTCTTCGTGTTCTTTGTTGTTTCTAGTGTTCCAACTATATCGGATAATTTGGAAAATATTTAATTGTTGAGAAAGTGATGTTTTAGAGTTTCTCACTTGGCTAAAATTTGAAATTTTCAATTATCATAGTCTATAATCTTGATTGGGATTGTGATTATTAAGTTTTTTATTTTTTATTTTATTTTTAGTTTTTTTATTGTTAAAATCTATGTTTAGTTCTGTGTAGTATTGAATGGTTTGGATCTGAATTTGTGGTCGTGTGGCAAGTGATCTCCGACCTTTTCACTATTGGCGATCGAACCATCGCCATCCTTAGAAGAAGACAAAAAGAGTCAGTGATGATGATGATCCATGAGAGTTGAATGCATCAGAGAACTTGAACATAGATTCCTCCTTTTTTCTTTTCTTTTTTCCTTTCTTGGCCTAGATCTATTTTATTTATTTATTTACTTTGTTGTTGTTGTTGTTGTTGATGCTGATGATAAAAAACATATTGCAACAAATTAAAAAAAAAATGACAGATATGACAGATCTGTTTTGAACAAATAATAAGATTTGAATAGTTAAGATAATAGGACAGATCTGTGCAAAATTTGACCAGATAATAAAATATGTTCAAAATTTGAACACATAAAAAATTTTAAACAGATAAAATATTTGAACACATAACTAAAGAAATTGAGCAAATAATAAAATTTGGATAGATATTTGAACAGATAAGAAATTCCAATAAATATATATTCCAGCATAGGGATAAGCTAAAATGAGAATTTCAACAAATAGAGAGATAGAGAAAAGAGGTGTATAAATTCAATAGATCAAGTGGTAAATGTCAACATATAGCAAATTTTTAAACAGACAAGGGGAAAAATTGAGCAAATAGTCAAAAAAATTGAACAGATAGAAAAGAATTTGAACAGATAGTAAAAAAAAAAAAAAAGTTAACAAATAAATTGAGAGATAAAATTAAAAACAAAATGTTCTTCAAAATCAATAAAAGGATTTCTCACTAAACTATTTTATAAAAAGTAAATCTCTCACCAATAAAAAAATATCTCCTAAATCTAATGCCTTAAACAAATGTTAAATTGAATTTTTTAACAACAATCTCTATTTATAATTTTCCATCTTCTCCAGCCAAGACTACTGCCACACCATTGCGACACAAGCACCAAGATCATATTAGTAATTAATTTTTTCTATTTTAAAAAAAGAAAATTGAAAAAGGTAATCGAATTTTCTATATTAGATTAGTAATTACATCTTATCTTGTGCCATCTTATTTGAATAAATTACAAATACACACTTTAAAATTTGTTTAAAATATAGACTGTTTTCTTGTGATTCTAAAAATTACAAATATCTCATTGATTGAAATTTTTATTTAACAGAATTAATAGAAGGGTCTGGTTAACGAGTGCCCTAAGGACATTGGTTAACAATATTTAAATTAATTATACATTACATGTTACACACACTCCCATGCATTATGTATAAGCATTTCAAGCTTCTTATTAAGTGCCCTAAGAACACTCATTAACAAAACCCTTAATAGAAAAATAAAATTCCTAACTACGCTTCTATAACAATAAAATTACTCAAATTATTAATTAAAATATATTTATGATATCATTAAAAATTGTTAATTGACTTTATGATTTGTTAATAAAAAAGGATAATTTGTTATACAATTAAAAACTTGAAGGGACATGATGTAATCTCTAAAACTATATAAGGCAATATATATTTTAAACAAACCTCAAAAAATGTATTTATAATTTACTCATCTTATTTTATTCTATTTCTAGTAAGTGCTCGTCTTCTCCCTATTGTGTATCATATGTTTTATTCTAGAGCAAATTATACCAATGATCCTTATATTTTGCTTCTTGTGTTATTTTGGTCTCTTATTTTTAGTTGGCTCAATTTTGACCATTAATTGTAAATTTTGTTTCATTTTGGTCCAATTGATAATGCCGTTAGTGTTTTTGACAGAAAATAATCACTGAATTGGTTGAATTTATCTCACTGACATTAGTAAACTTATACTTTTACTCTAAAAAATATGACACATAGCACTTATATGCACATTTTTCATAAAAAATATTAAAAGTTGTAATCAATTGGACCAAATTGAAACAAAATCATAAATTCATGATCAAAATCGAACCAATTGAAATTATAGAGAACAAAATAACACAAAAACCAAAATACATAGACTATTATCGCAATTTACCCTTTATTCTACAATTGTATTTTCTTTTTTCTTTATTACTTTTATGATTTTTTTTTTTTAAATAGGCATTCTAATGCTTTTCATGTTTTTTGTTTATTTTTTTAATTTTTTAATTTTTTGGGGTAAAAGTTTTTTTTTATTTTTATTTTTTTGACTAAGATTATGGAAGGTTAGTTTGTTAGTAAAATTATATTATAACTAAAATGGTCATTACTGCTTCATCAGTTCAAACCCTGACTTTCTTTCACTACACCTTCAAACGTGATTACAAGATCATTGGGTGTTTAAAAAAAATTTGCAAATTGGCTTGTCTTTCCTAGAATATTCGGAAGGCTAGGAATGAGCTCATCTTCAACCATACACCTGTTGATCCTTTTGCTACGATAGCTAAAGCTAGTAGGGAGGATGCTGAGTTTGTGGCATGGTTTGCACAGTAGTGTGGGTAGCAGGCTGGTTGGTTACCTCCTCCAATTGGGTCCTAGAAGGTAAACTGTGATTGGCTGTCAACTAGGGTCTAGAAACAGTAATACTAGAATTTCATACTTAACTACTTAGAAATTATTCAGAAATTGTCATCTTATGATTCAGATTTATTCTACACATAAACTCCACACTATACAAATTCAATCTCAACCACACAATTCTCATTCGGAATATATTCGGAATTTGTAAGTAAAATTTATAATATTTATAATATGATGATATTAGATCTATGACAAGTCTGTTGGGTATACCTCCTTATTGGAGTGTGGGACCCAATTGATTTATTAAAAAAGTTTAATTTGGTTTGGTATTAGTTATAATATATTTTTATATACGGTAGCAGTTGGGAGCCCGAAATTTTGGGGCTCGAATGCCCCGAAATTTCCATATAAGGAAATAAAAAAAAAACAAGGCAAAAAAAAAAAAGAAAAAAAAAACAAACTTATCCAAAAAAGGAAATTTGAGCCATTTGAGCCACAGTTTTTAGGGCCACCAATCATTTTCCTTTTATATATTATATCTAATTTGTGAAAACCTAATTCAATTTGGATGCAACTAGGGTTTTGATAAAATAAGTCCTAAATTTAACAATATATATTGTTTTTGTTTGCCTTGAGAAAGTGTGAGCAACAAAACTTTTCTCGGTGAAAGAGAGTGATAAATTACACACATCAATTCGGTGGGTGCAACATGGAGTAAAAGAAAACCTGGTGCACTGTTTAGAAGGTTGATTGCTCAATTAATTTGTGAGGTGGTTTTTTGCGTAGGTGAGTATTTTTGTCTCACGTGGTGTGTGTTTCAAAGTATTGTTTGGGTTGCAGATTTGATACAGTTTGGTGGTCTGCTAAAATTCTAGTTTCGAAGATTTTTGTTAATCTATTTGGTGAGGTCTTTTCTCTTTATTTATTTGTGATTATTTGGAATTCACCTAAGAGTGGTTTGTGAGACTATTCGTGTCTCGTTTGTAATCGTTTGGAAACTATTTAGTTGATAGTGGAATCGGATTTCGATCCCGTGGACATACCTCACATTGAGGGAACCACGTAAAATTCTTGTGTTGCTTTTGATTTATTTTTTCCACATTAGTTTTTATTCCCATTAATTGATTTACTTGTGGGGAATCATATATTTTCCCTAACAACTAGTATCAGAGCCAAGTTTATTTGGGTTTCTTTATTTGTGTAAATCAATGGAGGGGAATGTGGGTCGCATGTCTAGCTTCAATGGAAGCAATTGGGTAATTTGAAAAACTAAAATGGAGGACCTATTATTTTGTAAAGATTTGTATGGACCTATTAAGGGTGATAGTGGCAAACCTGATGATATAAAAGATGATGATTGGAAGAGGCTTAATCGAAAAGCCGTTGGTGTTATCCGTCAATGGATTGATGACAGTGTGTTTCATCATGTTGCTACTAAAACTTCAGCACATGATTTATGGAAAAAAATTACAGGGCCTTTATGATAGGAAATTAGCCACAAATAAAGTCTTTCTGTTTCGTAAGTTGGTTAATTTAAAATATAAAGAAGGCATCCCTATTCCGGAACATCTGAATGAAATAAAGAGTATTGTTAACCAACTTGCTTCTATGAAAATTGTTTTTAATGATGAGTTGCAGGCATTGATACTACTTAGTTCTTTGCCCAAAAGTTGGGAGACTTTGGTTGTGACCGTTAGTAATTCGGCGTCCGATGAAGTTGTCACAATGGGACAAGTCACTAGTAGCCTGTTGAATGAAGAAATTAGAAGAAAAATCAGCGGGTTCCTCTCATTCAGAAACATTTGTTGTGAGAGACCGAAGTAAAACAAGGGGGAGGAGTAAGACTCCTCATGGTCGTGATCAAAGCCGTAACAAATCAAAAAATGGTTCTTTTTCAAAGAAAGACATTGAGTGCTATTATTGCCATGAGAAAGGGCACATGAAGCGGGAATGCCGAAAGCTCAAGAACAAGGAGAAAAGGCGTGACAAGAGTGTGGATAAGAAGTAAGAAGACACAACGGCACTTACTACCGATGATCTCATGGTCGTTTGTGAAGATGATTGTATCAATTTTGTGGCCCAAGAGAGCAATTGGGTGATTTATTCTGGTGCTTCTTTTCATGTGACTTCTCGAGTTGATTTCTTCACTACCTACACCAAAGGAGATTATGGTTTTGTTCGAATGGGTAATGAAGGTTTGTCCAAGATTATCGGCATGGGTAATGTTTGCTTGGAAACAAATTTGGGCTGCAAGTTGTTGCTTAAAGATGTGAGGCATGTTCCCGATATTCGTCTCAATTTAATCTCTATTGGGAAGCTAGATGATGAAGGCTTCAACAACAAATTTGGTGATGGAATATGGAAGCTCACGAAGGGTTCTTTGGTGGTGGCTAAGTGCAAGAAGATTCATACACTTTATTCGATGCAAGGAAAAATTTGTAAAGGTGTTGTCAATGCACTTGAAGATGATACTTCTACCGAATTGTGGCACAAGCGCCTTGGCCATATGAGTGAAAAGGGCCTGCAAGTTTTGTTCAAGAAAGAGCTTCTACCCGGTTTGAAAGGTACACATCTTAAAACTTGTGTTCATTGTTTGGTGGGTAAACAACATAGAGTTTTTTTTCAGAAAAATGTTGCTTCTAGAAAAGAAAATATTTTGGAGTTGATTCATTCGGATGTTTGTGGTCTTTTGAAAGTTAGAACACATAGTGGTGCACTTTATTTTGTTACTTTCATTGATGATTATTCAATGAAAGTTTGGGCTTTTCTATTAAAAACTAAAGATCAAGTTCTAGAAGTATTTAAGCATTTTTAGGCCATGGTTGAAAGAGAAACAGGACAGAAATTGAAGTGCATCCGATCAGACAATGGTGGTGAATACATTGGGCTATTTGATGAGTACTGTCGCGGCCAAGGTATTCGGCATCAAAAGACAGTTAAGAAGACTCTTCAACAAAATGGAGTTGCTGAGAGGATGAACCGCACCATTGTGGAAAGAACAAGGTGTTTGCTTTCACAAGCTAAATTGCCAAGATCCTTTTGGGGTGAAGTAATGAAGACAACGGTTGACGTAATCAATTTGTCTCATTCCTATCCTTTGAATGGTGATGTTCCAGAAAGAGTTTGGACCGGTAAAGATGTATCTTATGAGCACTTGAGAGTGTTTGGTTGCCGAGCTTTTGTTCACATTCCAAAAAATGAGAGGTCCAAGCTTGATAGCAAGTCAAGACAATGTATTTTTCTTGGCTATAGGCGTGATGAATTCGGGTATAGATTGTGGGATCCGATCGACAAGAAAATCATTCGAAGCCGTGATGTTGTGTTTCTTGAAGACCAAACAATTGAAGACTTTGGCAAATGTGATCAACCAGAGCCAAAAACTAGTAATCTCATTGACATGGATCAATCTCCTTCATCTTCGGTGGATGATGAAAATGGGGGAGATGTGCATCCACCTATTGAAGATGTAGAGGATGATGCTAATCCTAATGAAATTAAGCCAGAAATTGAGGAAGAGCATCCAACTCAAGAACCGCCACCACAACTTGAGTTGAGGAAATCTACAAGGGACCGACAACCTTCAAGAAAGTATCCTTCCAATAAATTTGTGTTGATTTCCTATCAAGGGGAGCCTGAGAGCTACCAAGAAGCAATTGAGCATGCAAAGAAAGGTGATTGGAAAAAGGGTATGGACGAGGAGATGAATTCCTTGCTTGAAAACCAGACTTATGATTTAGTGAAGTTGCCTAAAGGGAGGAAAGTTCTGAAAAATAAATGGGTTTTCAAATTGAAGAATGATGGCAAGAATCTGAGGTACAAGGCACGTCTTGTTGTGAAAGGCTTTGGGCAAAAGAAAGGTATTGACTTTGACGAGATTTTCTCACCGGTTGTAAAGATGTCTTCTATTCGGGTTGTACTTGGCATGGCTGCAAGTATGAACCTTGAAGTTGAGCAACTTGATGTGAAAACCGCATTTCTTCATGGTGATCTTGGAGAAGAAATTTACATGGAGCAATCGGAAGGTTTTGTGGAAAAAGGGAAAGAGAAATTTGTTTGCAAATTGAAGAAAAGTTTGTATAGTCTCAAGCAAGCCCCGCGACAATGGTACAAAAAATTTGACTCTTTCATGATGAATAATGGTTTTTCTAAAACCACTTCGGACCATTGTGTGTTTGTGAAAAATTTCCCTGTTGGCAAATTTATTATTCTTTTACTTTATGTTGATGACATGTTAATTGTGGGTCAAGATTCTACCATGATAAACAGGTTGAAATTAGATTTGAGCAAGTCTTTTGCTATGAAAGATTTGGGGCTGGCAAAACAAATACTTGGTATGAAAATTGTTCGTGATCGCAAAGAGGGGCTGATTTGGTTGTCTCAAGAAAGCTACATTAAGAAAGTTCTTGAGAGGTTCAACATGAATAAAGCAAAGCCGGTTGGTTGTCCACTTGCGGGTCACTTCAAGCTTAGTTCGAATCAATGTCCTACAAGTGAGAAAGACAAGGAAGAGATGCTGAAAGTTCCTTATGCTTCAGCAGTTGGTTCTTTGATGTACGCCATGGTTTGTACAAGGCCGAATGTTGCTCACGTCGTTGGTGTGGTGAGTTGTTTTCTCTCTAATCCGGGTAAAGAACATTGGGCAGCGGTAAAATGGATTCTAAGATATCTTCGAAGGACTTCGAAGGTGTGTTTGTGTTTTGGGGATGGTAAGCCGATGCTTGATGAATTCACAGATTCTAACATGGCCGGTGATATTGATTCTAAGAAATCTACTTCGGGGTATTTGATGACTTTTGCAGGGGGAGCTGTGGCATGGCAATCTAAATTACAAAAATGTGTTGCTCTCTCAACTACCGAAGCTGAATTTATTGCCATTACAAAAGCTTGTAAAGAAGAGTTATGGTTGAAGAAATTTTTGCAAGAGTTGGGTTTAAAGCAAGAAAAATATGTGCTTTATTATGATAGTCAAAGTGCTATTCATTTAAGTAAAAATTCTACTTTTCATTCGAGATCGAAACACATTGATGTGAGATACCATTGGATTCATGATGTGTTAGATTCGAAATTGTTGCAACTCGAAAAGGTTCACACAGATGATAATATTTCGGATATGTTGACTAAGACTTTGTCGAGGGACAAACATTTAAAGTGTCGAACTTTGGCGGGTATGGTTGATATCTCCACCTAAGTCGGTAGGGGGAGAATTGTTGGGTATACCTCCTTATTGGAGTGTGGGACCCAATTGGTTTATTAAAAGAGTTTAATTTGGTTTGGTATTAGTTATAATATATTTTTATATATTATATCTAATTTGTGAAAACCCAATTCAATTTGGATGCAACTAGGATTTTGATAAAATAAGTCCTAGATTTAACAATATATATATTGTTTTTGTTTGCCTTGAGAAAGTGTGAGCAGCAAAACTTTTCTCGAGGAAAGAGAGTGATAGATTACCCACATCAATTCGGTGGGTGTAACATGGAGTAAAAGAAAACCTGGTGCACTGTTTAGAAGGTTGATTGCTCAATTTATTTGTGAGGTGGTCTTTTGCGTGGGTGAGTATTTTTGTCTCACGTGGTGTGTGTTTCAAAGTATTGTTTGGATTGCAGATTTGATACAGTTTGGTGGTCTGCTACAATTCTAGTTTCGAAGACTTTTGTTCATTTATTTGGTGAGATTTTTCTTTTTTATTTATTTGTGATTATTTGGAATTCACCTAAAGGTGTTTTGTGAGACTATTCGTATCTCGTTTGTAATCGTTTGGAAACTATTTAGTTGATAGTGGAATCGGATTTCGATCCCGTAGACGTACCTTACATTGAGGGAACCACGTAAAATTCTTGTGTTGCTTTTGATTTATTTTTTCCGCATTAATTTTTATTCTCATTAATTAATTTACTTGTGAGGAATCATATATTTTTCGTAACAAAGTCGTGACTGTATGTCCTTCAAATGATGCCCCAAAATAGCTAATGAGTCAGCCCATTAGATTTCTCGTCCTTGATTAGATGAGTTCTTACCTTTGGATTGGATATCCCGTCCTTCTTTGGCACTTGTTGATTGTCTTTCTTTCAACTCTATGTAATCGTGTAATTGGAAGTTCGGAATTGATTGGGGGCTCGAATGGGGGAGCCCCGAGTCCCCCGAAATTCCACTTTAGGTAAAAAAAAAAAAAAAAAAAAGAAAATAAAAAAAGAAAAAGAAAACAGTTTTCCAAAAAAGGAAATTAGGGGGATTAGGGGGAGGAAAATTAGGGGGATTTTTCATTTTCCTTGGAAGTTTTACCATTCAAAAAAAAAAAAAAAAATGACTTTAATATGATGAATGATGCCTCAAATGCTCTGTTTCCCACCAATGTTGGGAAAACTTTATATTTTGGATATATGTTATATATATAGCGAATATTATGTAAGTGTTTGAAAGAGTTACAAAAATTTGTGATTGAAAAATAAAATTATTGATTTTTGTGATAATATTATATATTTTTATGGTACCGCTAAATGTTTAAATAAAAAATAATATTATCAAAAAAAATACATAATTTCATTTTAAAATCACAAATTTTCGTAATATATAATAAAAGATTATATAATATTTGTCAAAAAAACTACATGGCATATAGAGGGAAAAAAAAAAGGCATTACACATCCTAATTTTGGAGGCACTCCTGATTATAGATGAGAACGATCCTTAGGGATGTAAGAAAAATAATATAAAAAAATCGAATAAATCGATTGATCTAGATCGAATTAGCCATATATAGTCTCTTCTTTTTCTTTTCTTTTTTTAACAAGAATTGGTTTTTTTGATTTTTTTAATTTGATTTTTTTCAATTTTTGTTCAGTATCGGTTTAAGTACTTTGTGTACCTAATAAAACTGAAACCGACCACTTTAAAATATATTGTATTTATAATATATATATACATATATTCTAATAATATAATGATATTAATAAGTATAATAAATTATTAACTTCAATTAATTAATCTTATCATCTCTATAACCTAAGTTAGTAAACTCTTATTACATATAATGTTCACTCTAACTCACTATTCTTGAAGTCTTAATATTTATTATTATTATTATTTTGTATTTTTGTTAATGTAGAAATTGAAAAGTATTTTTTAAAGGGGGATGCACCAATAAATCCCAAATTAATAACTTATGCACTGTTTAGTCCTAAAAGTTTTCTTATAGACTGAAAGGTCTCATTACAATGTTAATAACATCAGATACAATGTTAATAATATCAGAGTCATGTTACAAACATTAGATTTCAAACATCTAATGTTCATCAAATTTCAATAATGTTTGAAAATATAGGATGAAAAACATCTAAAGTTCATCAGATTTCAATAAATTTTGAAATTATAGAATGAAACATCAGATCATTTACGTCATTTACATCATGCTGATGTAAAAATGGGACTAAATGGAGCATAAGAAAACTTTTAGGACTAAATGGTTCAACGTTTCAAAAATTAGGACTTATGGGTAAATTTTCATTTTTTAAATAAACGGATTGGATATATTTGAAGTGGTGTTCAAATAGCTAATTCAATATTTTTACATATAAATTAGTGACTATACTAAAAAATAATAGAAATTTGAAAGGTTCTAGACCAATTAAACCGTACCAAATTGAACAATTTCAATTGATGCGTTTTGATAGAAGAAACGGCTTGTATTGATACTTAAAATAATAAAACTGACATTATCGGTTCGTTGAAATTTTTTATCTAAATACATATTGTACCGAACCGATTATATCCCTAATGACCGTATTGAGAGAAATAAGACATAATATGATATGTTATAAATAATAAAGTTGCAAAGTAATGAATCTTAAAAAATGTAAAATGAGAAATAAAAGAAATGACAATGAGTATTAAGTGAAACATTTTAATATTTTTATCTTATTATATTTAAGAAAATTAAACTAGGATAAATTACAAACACATCTCTTGAGATTTACTTAAATTACAAATTACCCCCTGTGATTCTAAAAATTACATAATGCCTCCTAATGTTTCTAATTTCATAACAAATAGGACCTTTTATTAATAAATCATCAAATTAATTAACAGTTTTAAATAATGTTAAAATTTTATTTCAATTAATAATTCAAATAATTTTATTATTGTATAGGTGAACAGTTAAAAATTTTACTTTTTTAATTAATTCTGTTAAATAAAAAATTCTGACAGGGAGGTATTTGTAATTTTCCAAACCAGATGGGGTAATTCGTATTTTAAGCAAATCTAAAGGGATATATTTGTAATTTACCCATTAAATTACATATATTATATATAAATATATTTAATAAATATAATTAAAGTAAGGACATAAGGAATGGGATAGAGAGAGAAAAATCCATAGTTGCCACGTTTCTTTGCCAGGATGACAAAAATACGTGCAACAAATGCAAAGAATAAACAAGGCAGAAGAAATTGCCATCGTTATCCCTGATTTACAAATCATTTTTATAAAACACATTAACCTCTCACTTTTTGAATCAATTACTTACAAATAGCCTCTCCAAATGTTAGGATTATAGGTTTTGTTTAGAAATAGATTTTTTGACAAAATTAATCATAAAAAGACAAATAAATTAAAAAATTAATAAGATAAAATATTACATTCAAATTATAATCATTTTAATTTCTCTCTCACAAAACTCAAAAAAAAAAAAAAAAAAAATCATACCAAATAAACTTTTAATTGTAAGTTGAAATAGTTAAAAAATCAACATAAAAAAGCCTATTGCTAAACAACGAAACACCAAGGACCCATTTGACAGTGGGCTATGTTCTATGAACATCCTTTTGCTTTAAAAACAAAAAACAAAAAAACCAACTCATAAGGGGGAGATCACAACCTAATTTCTCACCTCATAGTTAGGGAATGATTGTCTCTCTCTACGTTTCATGGTCGGAGTCTCCCTTTTCTACTTGTCTATGTTGTATTTGAAGGTAGATTTCCTTTAATTCATAATTTAGATTTTTTTTTTTAAACACAATCCATAATTTAGATTGGAGGCTGTTTGGAGTTATGAGACTCACGATGAGGTCAATTTTGATAATTTAAATTATTTATTTTATCGAGCACTTTATGTATATCATCTATAATAAAAAATTTATAATTATAACTTATTCAATTTATTACTTTTATCCAAAAAAAAAATTAAAATTAAAACTATAATTGTGGTCCATTTACTATTGTAGTTGATATAGCCCACTATGTGGAACATTTACCATTGTACTCTTTTTTTTTGTTTTTTGCTTTTTGTTTTTGTTTTTGTTTTTGTTTTTGTTTTTTTTTGTAACTAATAGAAAAGAAAAGAGGAAATGGACATGAAAAATATATAGTAGTTGCACATTATCTTGAAATAAAAATTAGAATAAATTATAATTATATCCTTCATGAACATCATTTTCTTTCCAAAAAAAAAAAAAAAAACTCATAATGGAGAGACTACAACCTAATTTCTCACCTCATTGTTTTTAAATAAAAATAAAAAACTCAATGGAGAGAGTACAACCTAATTTATCATCTCATAGTAAGGAAATGATTGTCTCTCTCTTCGTTTCATGATCCTCTCTCTTCCACTTGTCTATATTGTATTTAAAGGTAGATTTCCTTTAATTTGTAATTTAGATTTTCATTTTGACACAATTCATAATTTAAATTAGAGGCTGTTTGAAGTTATGAGACTTACAATGAGTTCAATTTTAATAATTCAAACTATTTATTTTATCGACCACTTTATGTATATCATCAATAATAATAAAAATTTATAATTATAACTTTTTCAATTTATTACTTTTATCAAAAAAAAATTAAAATTAAAACTATGATTGTGGTAATTCTTAAGAAATCAACACATTTTCATTCATCAGAGTAATTCTTACAACAGTATTACATGTTAACAATAAAAACAAGTGCCCTTCAAGCTTACAGCTTTCCAAGTTAACACTTGGTTACACAAAAGAAGAGTACTAACTCTATACAAAATAAGTCTGTGGCTTGATGTACATGTAATACAACAAAATAATCAAAAAGAGTCTTCAACTCCCATATCCTTCTAAGCTAAGTCCTTGAAGGTGGTATGCTACCTGTACCTGAAAATAATGTCCCATATAGGGTGAGCCAACGCCCAGTAGAGATATGCTAAACACGGTATGAGCAGTAACTAAGACATTAGCAGCTGATAAATGTTCGATTATCACACATCAATTCATAACCCATTTCTATTACATGACCACAATGTTCATATTTCATTTCACTTTCCATTTCTCATCATTTTCTCAATTTACATCAACGGCTCAGAACCTGGCCAACCACTTATATGAGGCAGTGACTCATATTAAACGCTTCCCGTTTTACAATAGATAAACATACTAGTTGTATCAACATCTCAACAGATAAGCATACAAGCTGTATCCACATTTCAACAGATAAGCATATTAGCTATATCAACACTTCCAAAGATAAGCATATGAGCTGTATCAACACTTCCATGGATAAGCATATGAGCTGTATCAATACTTTAACTGACAAGCATATTAGCTATATCAGTGGAGTCCATCCTCTATCTCCTCCCAAACAACATCCGGTTTAGAGGTCCATCCCCTATCTTCCCCTAAACCGTGGAGTACATCCCCTATCTTCTCCCACACACACACAACGTATATACACAAAGGTCATATACTCAATCAAACAATACATAACGTTAATGTATTCTATCAACCGTCATACTTTATGACACATCCAATTGATTAGTTTTAATTTGCCTAATCATCATGCATTGTCTACAACAATCAAAACTACCCTCCACCGGTAGTCCAAGCAATTATTTCTAAACAGATAATAAAAGCTCCAACAGATAAGATATCAATGTTTTCAAAAGTGAGCGATTAATAAATCCAACTCCACCATTTTACAATATAATGAGTCAATTTCATTATTTCCATCTCAATTCCAAACAACAACATTTTTCCCGAATTAATTATATCAATTAATGTATACAACGACTTAGGGCTTTCTACCCATTTTTCCAACAAGAACCCCATGGTCCACAAATCAACAACCAACAATAATAACACCATTTTGATGCCCAAATTACATATTTAAGAATCAAAATGACAAAACCCCCATTTCACATTTCGAAACCCTAGATCCCAAAATCAAACTATTTAACCAAATGCTCAATAATCTAGGTTACAACCCATAAGAGTGAGTAGGAATCCCTACCTCAAATTTCGGAGTCCAAGGAAGAAGATGAAGAAAATCAAAATGCTCCAAACTCCAAGATCCACAGATCAAAACGAAGCCCTCGACAATCAACACGACTTTTACAAAGACCGAAGAGAAGGAAAGCACTCTAACTAGATCAAACCTTAGAGAGAATGGAGTTTCTAGAGAGAGAGGCTCTCAAAAATGCTTTTGGGAAAGTAAGAGAGAGAGAGAGAATGTAAAAAGTGATTTCAAAATGCCCAGCTGCCAACTGATATACGACATTCCTGCTCGAGCAGAGAACACAACGCTCGAGCGTCAAGAACAAAAGACTAGGTCCGCTCGAGCGCAAGAAAGCCCGCTCGAGCGCCAAGACACAGGAATAAAGCACATCCGCTCAATCGCGAAAACCATTCCGCTCGAGCGTAGATTTCTCTCTTCCAGAACTTACACCAAAAATGTACTACCCGCTCGAGCGCCAACAAGCCCGCTCGAGCGCGACCCGCTCGAGCGCAAAAAACACACCTGCAGAAGTTTTGCAGGAACACGAAATACTGGGAGTGTGTAGACCCCGCTCGAGCGCAAGAAGTCCCGCTCGAGCGGACAACCAAAAACCAAACTCCACTCGAGCGTAGAATAACCCGCTCGAGCGTAACACCAAAAACCTGGGCGACTAGAATTGAGACTTAGGCTCAACCAACCTGTAACACACTTGCCCAAAACATCCCCAAAACCTAAACACAAAGAGTAAAGGGTGTAAACAAAATAATTACCACTATCAATTTCACGGAACCGAATCCGGAATACAATTGAACAGTAAAAGGACAACCGGGATCGCTATAACCTCCCCCCCTTAAAGAATTTCGTCCCCGAAATTAAACACAAGTTTTCTCCATTTCTAACAATATTACTACATAATATTAAACATTCCGACCCATTACCGGTCAATCTCATCTCTTTTCAAGAGGCAATTCATATCATATAACAACTTGCATTATCAACATGCATTCCTTTGAAATTTACCAATTTCAACTCATTTTCCACCATTACATAACACATGCAACAGTAATATCATGCTTGCATTTCTACAATATACTTAACATGCACAATGTTAACATAACTTCCATAAACCAAAACATCCACAATGTTTTACAACTTAAGACATATATAATGCTCTTAAAGTTCAATAACGTTACAAAATTTCTATACATGATTACACATCAACAAACAAATCCGGATATTTCTCACGAACCTCTAACTCACGTTCCCAAGTGGCTTCCTCCACTCCGTGATGTTTCCACAAAACCTTTACCAAGGGAATGGTCTTGCCTCGCAAGACTTGATCCCGTCTGTCCAAGACCCGAACCGGTCTCTCCTCATACGAGGCATCCTCATCTACCTCCAAATCGGTCCAATCCAACACGTGGGACGGACCGGGCTCATACTTCCGAAGCATACTAACATGAAACACGTCATGCACCCCGGACAACTGCGGTGGCAAAGCCAAACGATAAGTAACTTCCCCAACCCTCTCAAGGATCTCAAAGGGACCAATGAACCGAGGGGATAACTTCCCACTCTTCCCGAACCTCATCAAACCTCGCCTAGGTGATATTTTCAAGAAAACATGATCACCTACCTCAAACGCCAAAGGCCTCCTCCTATGGTCGGCATAACTCTTTTGGCGACTCTGGGCTGTAACAAGCCTCCTACGGATAAGCTCAACTTTCTCCGTCGTCTCTCTAACCAACTCCGGGCCCAACAAAGGTGCATCACCCACCTCGGCCCAACAAACTGGAGACCTACACGGTCGGCCATACAAGGCCTCAAACGGTGCCATACCGATACTAGACTGAAAGCTGTTGTTGTAGGCAAACTCCACCAATGGCAAGTGCCTCTCCCACGTCCCACTAAAGTCAATGACACAACCTCGAAGCATATTCTCAAGGATCTGAATAGTACGCTCGGACTGCCCGTCAGTCTGAGGATGATAAGCCGTACTAAAGGTCAACTTCGTGCCCAAGGCACTCTGCAAACTCTGCCACAACCTAGCAGTAAAACGAGGATCTCTATCTGAGACGATCGTCACTGGGACCCCGTGCAATCTCACTATGTCCCAAATATACAAGTCGGCAAGATGATCTACCGAATCTCTCACGCGTATAGGGATAAAGTGTGCCGACTTAGTCAACCGGTCTACAACTACCCAAATAGCATCACTACCCCGCTGAGTCCTCGGAAGACCTACAACGAAGTCCATAGTGACATGCTCCCACTTCCACTCGGCAATAGGCAAGGGTTGCAACAAACCCGCTGGCCTCTGATGTTCGGCCTTCACTTGCTGACAAGTAAGGCACTTAGACACGAAGACTGCCACGTCTTTCTTCATTCCTCGCCACCAGAATTGGCGACCCAAATCCTGATACATCTTAGTGCCTCCCGGATGCACCGCAAGGCGTGAATGATGAAACTCTCGGAGTACCTCCTCTCGACAAGTCTCCGGCACAAACAAACGGTCTCGGTATCTCACACTCAGGTCGGGATACACCGTCAAACCCTTCTCAACCTTCCACTGGAGATCTTCTCTCTAAGGGATTCTACCTCAAGGTCACCCTCTGTGCCTCTAACACTCGAGTCATAATGGTAGGCTGTGCAACAACAGAAAACAAGGCCGCAGCCTTAACAGATTCGCCCAGTAATAAATCAAACTCGCCAAGTGCCCCCAACATCTCCCACTCCCGGATAGCTATACAAGCTACATCACCTATGGATTTTCTGCTAAGGGCATCGGCCACAACATTGGCCGTTCCCGGGTGATAGTGCAATTCAAAATCATAATCCTCAATGAACTCCATCCATCTTCTCTGCCTCAAATTCAAGTCCTTCTGTGTAAACAGATACTTCAAACTCTTGTGGTCCGAGAACACCTCGAACCTCTCACCATAAGGTAGTGCCTTCAGATTTTCAAGGCAAAGATCAATGCAGCTAGCTTTAGGTCATGTGTAGGGTAATTCTTCTCGTGTATTTTCAACTGACGTGAGCCATAAGCTACCACTTTCCCCTCTTGCATCAACACACAACCCAAACCCTCTCGTGAGGCATCACAGTAAACCGCATAACCCAACCCTCTCTCTGGAATAATCAAAACCGGAGCGGTGGTCAATCTAACTTTCAGCTCTTGGAACGATTTTTCGCAAGTCTCACTCCACACAAATTTGACTCCCTTCCGAGTCAACCTAGTCAACGACGAAGCTAGCCTGGAGAAATCCTTCACAAACCGGCGGTAATACCCAGCTAATCCCAGAAAACTACGGATCTCAAAAATGCTTTTAGGCTGTGCCCAGTCTTGCACTGCCTCAGTCTTGGATGTATCAACAGACACCCCTTCCCCGGATACCACATGGCCTAAGAATTTGACTTCCCCTAGCCAGAACTCACACTTCCCAAACTTGGCATACAGCCTATGGGCTCTAAGTAACTCAAGCACCACTCTCAAGTGTTCCTCGTGCTCCTCCTCAGAAGGCGAATAGATAAGAATGTCGTCCACGAAAACGACTACAAAACGATCTAAGAATTCCCAGAAGATTCGGTTCATCAAGTCCATAAAGACTGCCGGTGCATTGGTGAGCCCAAACGGCATCACCAGAAACTCATAATGGCCATACCGCGTACGGAATGCCGTCTTCGGAATATCCTTCTCCCTGACCCTCAACTGATGGTAACCCGATCTCAAGTCTATCTTAGAGAAACAACGGGAACCTTTCAACTGGTCAAACAAATCATCTATACGGGGCATAGGGTACTTATTCTTAACTGTAGCCCGATTCAACTTCCTGTAGTCGATACAAAGTCTCAAGGCACCATCTTTTTTTTTAGCAAAGAGGGTCGGTGCTCCCCACGGTGAAACACTAGGGCGAACAAATCCCTTATCTAACAACTCTTAGAGCTGAATCTTCAACTCACTCAACTCAGCTGGGGCAAAACGATAAGGTGCCATAGAAATCGGCGCCGTGCCGGGCACTAAATCAATAGAGAACTCTATTTCTCGGTGAGGTGGCAAACTAACGAGATCCTCAGGAAAAACATCTGAGTACTCACAAACCACCATCGGCAATACAATCTGGGTCTCATTACACTCACCACTCATAAAGCTAGCAAGTAGACCACTAAGCTCACTCCGCCCTCGCGGATCATACCCCGGTGGCAAAACACTACCAACCCGGTCTCCCAAGAAATGGAAACACTCCCCGCTCACGGTACAACAAGTGACCCTCTGGCAGTAGCAATCAATAACTGCCCGGTATGACGATAGCCAGTCCATACCCAAAATAACATCAAAACCCTTTATGGGCATAACAACAAAGGGAAAAGGAAGCCTATGGTCGGCGACCTCTATATCACAACCTCTACATCTGTGTTTCAAAATTAATTCACCCCCGATAGGCGATATAACACATATAGGAGATGCTAATAGTGCAAACTCCAACTCCAATACAGATGCAAATGCAGCAGATACAAAAGAATGAGATGCACCCGTATCAATCAATACACTAGCAACCGAGTTGCAAAACAGAAAGGTACCTCTCACAACAGACGGAACCGGTACCAGGTCCTGCGCGGTAACAGCATACACGCGCCCTGTAGGCCCCTGATCCACCTGCTCGCCTCTGGGAGCAAAAGACTGCTGCACCAACTGGGATGACGAAGCTCCCGGATTGGCCCTCGAGGCCTGCACAGACTGAGTTGGCTGATAACTCTGCGTCTGCCTAGAACCAGACGCCCTCGAAGTGGCACTCAACTGTGGGCAAAACCTCTTCAGGTGCCCAGGCTGACCACACTGATAACAAGACAAAGGCTGGCCCCTGCCCTGACTCTGGCCCTAAGGTCTAGCTGAAGAAGAAGCAGCTCGTTGACCCCCTCCCTTCTGCGGGCACACCGAAGACTTGTGACCCAGCTGGCCACATGTGAAGCAAGTCAAACCACCCTGATTACCTCTCCCGGAGCCTGCACTCGGCACTGAGAAGGTCGATCTAGCCAAACCACCCTGAGACTGCTAGGGGTTAGAACCTCTCTGTCTCCTGCCATCACCCTGGCCATCTTGGCTCCTCTTGGAACCTCTATGCCCCTCATCCTCCTCCTGCATCATAATCTCCATATGAGCTGCAGCCTCCACCAAACGTCTATACTCTCGGATAAAAGACCCTCCAACCCTCAACTTGAGCCCACGCCTCAACTTCCGCTCAAACTCAAAGCAACGGCGTTCCTCGGACGCCACAAGTTCAGGTGCAAACCTGGACAAACTGGTAAATGTAGCCTCAAACTCGGCTACTGACAAACCCTGCTGTTTAAGCTGGCAAAACTGTTCCCTCAGCTTCTCCCTAGCAGCTGAAGATAAGAACTTCTCCTGGAAAGCACTCACAAAAGCCTCCACGCAGCACCAACACGGCCCTTCTCGTACTTCCACCATTGACCCGCATCTCCCTTCAGTTGGAAGGATGCCAAGGTCACCTTTAGAGCCCCATCCTCGATGCCAAGCATCTCGAATGTCTTCTCCATTTGTTCCAACCACTCGTCAGCCTTAAGTGGCTCCTTCGGATCCCCAATAAACTCGTCCGGGTTAGACCGGAAGAATTCCCTCTTCAAGAAAGAAGGCCCTGCCTCAGCAACCTGGTTCTCAGCTCTGAGAATACCCAAAGCTCCTGCTATCTCTCGGGCCAAGGCACTCATAGCCTGCTGACCCACTGGCTCGGCCACATTGGCCTAACCAACTCCCTCCTATACTGCCGGAACGTCATCCGGTAAAGGTACTTCCTGCGTCCTAGGCCTACCACGCCTACCACCTCGTCCTCGTCCTCGTCCTGACATCCTATTAAAAGTAACGAAGACGTTAGCACATTCATAAATGTGCCGAAACTAAACACTCGCGTCCTAATACATGGACAACTGTAATTCACTCCACGTAAGCACATAAACACATAAGCACTTACGAATTTCATTCCCGGATAATGATAGTCCCGAGGCGTTACTAGAGTTCCGGTTAGAAACAGCATTGATCAAGTGATTTTCCAACAAGACTCACAGAAACCCAAGGATCTAATCAATATCCTAGAAATCAAATCCCATACCCAAGTAGTCACATAAGTATGTTATCAATTAAACACATAGCATATGACATTACATCTAAGTCTCTAACAAGCGAGACAAACCCATTGTGATGCTAATCACTTCCCACGTACCCAAAGTATTCGAACACGGTACGCTCTGATACCAAGTTGTAACACCCTCAAAATAATACATAAATCCCATCATTTTAGACATGCAATGGTATAAAGAAATCAACACCTTTTCATTCATCAGAGTAATTCTTACAACAGTATTACATGTTAACAACAAAAGCAAGTGCCCTTCAGGCTTACAGCTTTCCAAGTTAACACTTGGTTACACAAAAGAAGAGTATTAACTCTATACAAAATAAGCCCGTGGCTTGATGTACATGTAATACAACAAAATAATCAAAAAGAGTCTTCAACTCCCATATCCTTCCAAGCTAAGTCCTTGGAGGTGGCATGCTACCTGTACCTGAAAATAATGTCCCATATAGGGTGAGCCAACACCTAGTAGAGATATGCTAAACACGGTATGAGCAGTAACTAAGACATTAGCAGCTGATAAATGTTCGATTATCACAAATCAATTCATAACCCATTTCCATTACATGACCACAATGTTCATATTTCATTTCACTTTCCATTTCTCATCATTTTCTAATTTACATCAACGGCTCAGAACTGGCAACCACTTATATGAGGCAGTGACTCATATTAAACGCTTCCCGTTTTACAATAGATAAACATACTAGTTGTATCAACATCTCAACAGATAAGCATACAAGCTGTATCCACATTTCAACAGATAAGCATATTAGCTATATCAACACTTCCAAAGATAAGCATATGAGCTGTATCAACACTTCCATGGATAAGCATATGAGCTGTATCAATACTTTAACTGACAAGCATATTAGCTATATCAGTGGAGTCCATCCCCTATCTCCTCCCAAACAACATCCGGTTTAGAGGTCCATCCCCTATCTTCCCCTAAACCGTGGAGTACATCCCCTATCTCAATCAAAGAATACACAAAGGTCATATACTCAATCAAACAATACATAACGTTAATGTATTCTATCAACCGTCATACTTTATGACACATCCAATTGATTAGTTTTAATTTGCCTAATCATCATGCATTGTCTACAACAATCAAAACTACCCTCCACCGGTAGTCCAAGCAATTATTTCTAAACAGATAATAAAAGCTCCAACAGATAAGATATCAATGTTTTCAAAAGTGAGCGATTAATAAATCCAACTCCACCATTTTACAATATAATGAGCCAATGTCATTATTTCCATCTCAATTCCAAACAACAACATTTTTCCCGAATTAATTATATCAATTAATGTATACAACAACTTAGGGCTTTCTACCCCTTTTTCCAACAAGAACCCCATGGTCCATAAATCAACAACCAACAATAATAACACCATTTTGAAGCCCAAATTACATATTTAAGAATCAAAATGACAAAACCCCCATTTCACATTTCGAAACCCTAGATCCCAAAATCAAACTATTTAACCAAATGCTCAATAATCTAGGTTACAACCCATAAGAGTGAGTAGGAATCCCTACCTCAAATTTCGGAGTCCAAGAAAGAAGATGAAGAAAATCAAAATGCTCCAAACTCCAAGATCCACGGATCAAAACGAAGCCCTCGACGATCAACACGACTTTTACAAAGACCGAAGGGAAGGAAAGCACTCTAACTAGATCAAACCTTGGAGATAATGGAGTTTCTAGAGAGAGAGGCTCTAAAAAATGCTTTTGGGAAAGTAAGAGAGAGAGAGAGAGAATGTAAAAAGTGATTTCAAAATGCCCAGCTGCCAACTGATATACGACATTTCCGCTCGAGCGGAGAACACAACGCTCAAGCGTCAAGAACAAAAGACTAGGTCCGCTCGAGGGCAAAAAAGCCCGCTCGAGCGCCAAGACACAGGAATAAAGCACATCCGCTCGAGCGCAAAAACCATTCCGCTCGAGCGTAGATTTCCCCCTCCCAGAACTTACACAAAAAATGTACTACCCGCTCGAGCGCCAACAAGCTCGCTCGAGCGCGACCCGCTCGAGCGCAGAAAACCCGCTCGAGCGTAGAAAACACACCTGCAGAAGTTTTGCAGGAACACGAAATACTGGGAGTGTGTAGACCCCGCTCGAGCGCAAGAAGTCCCGTTCGAGCGGACAACCAAAAACCAAACTCCGCTCGAGCGTAGAATAACCCGCTTGAGCGTAACACCAAAAACCTGGCCGACTAGAATTGAGACTTAGGCTCAACCAACTTGTAACACACCTGCCCAAAACATCTCCAAAACCTAAACACAAAGAGTAAAGGGTGTAAACAAAATAATTACCACTATCAATTTCACGGAACCGAGTCCGGAATACAACGGAACAGTAAAAGGACAACCGGGATCGCTATATTTACAATTGTAGTTGATATAGCCCACTATGTGGTACATTTACCATTGTACTCTTTTTTTTGTAACTAATAGAAAAGAAAAGGGGAAATGGACAAGAAAAATATATAGTAGCTGCACATTATCTTGAAATAAAAATTAGAGTAAATTATAAATATATCCTTCATGAGCATCTTTTTCTTAAAAAAAAAAAAGAAAAAAACAAAACAAAAAAAACTCAGGATAAAGAGAGCACAACCTAATTTCTCACCTCATTGTTTTTAAATAAAAATAAAAAATAAAAAACTCAATGGAGAGAGCACAACCTAATTTCTCACCTCATAGTTAGGAAATGATTGTGTCTCTCTCCGTTTAACGATCCTCTGTCTGCAACTTGTCTATATTGTATTTAAAGATAGATTTCCTTTAATTCATAATTTAGATTTTTTTTTTTTTTGACACAATTCATAATTTAGATTGGAGGCTCTTGGAACTTATGAGACTCACTATGAATTTAATTTTAATAATTTTAATTATTTATCTTATTGAGCACTTCATATATATAATCTATAAAAAAAAAATCGATAATCATAACCTATTTAATTTATTGTTTTTATTAAAAAAATTAAAATTAAAACTATAATTGTGATCCATTTACAATGGTAGTTGATATAGCCCACTATGTGGTACATTTACCATTCTACTCTTTTTTGTAACTAATAGAAAAGGGGAAATGGACATGAAAAATATATAGTAGTTGCACGTTATCTTGAAATAAAAATTAGAGTAAATTATAAATATAGCCTTTAAATTTGTTAGATTTTTTTTTTCTTTTTGTAGTTTTACAAATTACAAATATCCTTGTCGAAATTATTTATTTAACAAAATTAATTAAAAAATTAACTATTATTTTATGAAACAATAAATTTATCAGAATTTTTAATTGAAAAATATTTTTGACATTATTAAAAATATTTAATTGACTTAATAATTTATTAATAAAAATAGTCGTTTGTTAAGCAATTAGAGATTTAAAGGGGCGAGATGCAATTTCTAAACTATAAGAGGTAATTTATATTTTAAACAAATCTCTAATAATGTATGTCAACAACAACACAGGTGTTATAATAATAATAATAATTGAAAGGGGAATTTGCCCCGAACAAATGGGGCGAGCAGAGTCAGGATTTGCGCTGCTGTCTTGGGCCTTACAACTAGTCTAGAAAGACACCCCAAGTGTTGGGCCGAGGCTTCTAATCAGCTTTGACCAAGGGTTGAGGTCGATCAAACGGTAGTGTTGCTTTCAACCGGGCTAAGGGACAACCTAAAAAATGCCCAAAACGACGTCGTTTTGGGCATTAGGGGGATTGGGGGGGGGGGCTTTTTTAGGGGGACAAATCATTTTCCTTTTTATTTTATTTTTAAACATCTTTGTGAATGTTGGAATTGAAAAGTATTTTTTTCAATAATTGGATTGGATATGTTTAAAGTGGTAGACAAATGACTAATTCAACATTTTTACATATAAATTAGTGACTATACTAAAAAAATAATACAAATTTGAAAAGTTCTAGACCAATTAAGTCGTACCGGATTCAACCATTTCAATTGATGCATTTTGATAGAAAAATCGATTTGTATCGGTGGTTAAAATAATAAAACTGGCATTATCGGTTCGTTGAAAATTTTTATTCAAATATAGACTGTATCGAAACTGATTATATCCCTAATAACCGTATTGATAGAAATAAGACATAGATATGTTATAAATAATAAAGTTACGAAGTAATGAATCTTAAAAAATGTAAAATGAGAAATAAAAGCAATGAAAATGAGTATTAAGTGTAATATTTTAATATTTTTATCTTATTATATTTAAGAAAATTAAATTACGTATATTATATATAAATGCATTTAATCAATATAATTAAAGTAAGGACATAAGGAATGGGATAGAGAGAAAAATCCATAGTTGCCTCGTTTCTTTGCCAGGATAATAAAAATACGTGCAAAAAATGCAAAGAATAAACAAGGCAAAAGAAATTGCCATCCTTATCCCTGATTTACAAATCATTCTTATAAAACACATTAATCTCTCTTTTTTTGAATCAATTACTTACAAATAGCCTCTCCAAATGTTAGGATTATTGGTTTCGTTTAGCAATAGATTTTTTTGGTGAAATTAATCATAAAAAGGCAAAATAAACTAAAAATTTAATAAGATAAAATGTTACATTCAAATCATAATCATTTTATCTTTTCTCTCACTAAAGCTTTAAAAAAAAACAATAAATAAATAAATAAAAAAAATCAAACCAAATAAACTTTTAATCTTAAGTTAAAATAGTTAAAAAATCAACCTAAAAAAGTTTATTGCTAAACCACGAAATATCAAGGACCCATTTAACAGTGGACAATGTTCTATGGGCATCTTTTTCTTTTTTTCTTTTTAAAAAAAAAAAAAAAAAACACTCATAACGGAGAAAGCACAACCTAATTTCTATAGGAAAAATTCTTATGTGTACAGTTGTAACATTCAATAATTGCACTACATATATTACTAACTTATATAATATACATATATATATATATATAAGTTGGATATTACGCAAATTGTTCGGGTTAAACCAAACCAAACCATATAACGAGAACTAAAAATACTTACAGAGAAGTAGAAAACTTACAAACAGATTGTAAAAATCTGAAAATGACAAAAATTTGATCGAGGGTTATGTTGGACACAATTTCCTTAAGACAAATTCGTCCCTCTCTATGGTGCTCACGAGTTTTAATTGGACGTTCGTCTCTGAGGATACAATGATCGAATCTTGCAAAAGCAGCACTACCATGGCAAATCTAGCAAATCTTACTATGCAGAATTCTCTTACAGAAAAGACAAAGTGCAGAAGAAAAGAAACACAAGATGATTTTTTTTTTTTTTTTTTATTTGGGCGAATTACACTAACAGTCCATATAGTTTAAGGCTCGTGTCACTTTGGTCCCTGAATTTTCAATTGTGATACATTTGACTCTGAATTTTGAATCTTATTCCAAATAAGGACAATTGAAGATATCATTACTCAACTTCAAAAGCAAAGTCGTCAATTTGATAAAATATAAACTAATTTGACAAAAATAAATGTCAAAAAATATTTTTGAATTTTTAAAAATTATTTCTATCCATCAAGGATAAAATTATGTAAATTTGATAAATTTTTACACATTTATTTATTTTTTTTACCAAAATAATTTTTATTATATGTTTGGATGATGATCATGTAATGGGTGATTGTTAAACTTTTAACATGTAATCGATATATTTAATATATGAAATGTTTTTAGTTTTAGATTTTTTAATTTAATGGATTGGTTTAATAATGATATTAAAGTTATCGCCATATTTGACTTTTGAAAAAATAGAAACTAATTTAATGAAAATCAAAATAACCACTCATTATATGATTAACACCCAAACACATAATAAAAATTAATTTGGTAAAAAAAAAAAAAAAAATTGGTAAAATAAATAAATAAATAAATAAATAAATGTGTAAAAGATTTATCAATTTTACATAATTTTATCTTTAATGGATAAAAATAATTTTTAAAAATTCAAAAATAATTTTTTGACATTTATTTTTATCAAATTAGTTTATATTCTATCAAATTTACAACTTTGCCCTTGAAATTGGACAATGGTATCTTTAATTGTCCTTATTTGGAACAAGATTTAAAATTCAGGGTCAAATGTGTTATAATTGAAAAGTCAATGACCAAAGTGACACGAGCCCCAAACTATAAGGATTGTTAGTGTAATTTGCTCTTTTTTATTTTGAATGAATGCAATAGGAGGCCTAGTTATATACGTAAATTTGTGACTTTTCGAATGGTCATGGTGACTTTTCAAAAGAGTCACATCTTTTCCATGAAAATGTGTAACTAAACACCATAATTGTTTTTTTGGAAAGAATTCGAATTCTGAATCGAATCCTATTTAATTTTGACTCAAAAAATAAATGAATTTATCTAAATAAAATCAAAATTTTAATTAAATAAATTCCGTTTTAAAACATACTCAAATCTTGCACTTTGGAGTCAATTTCTCATTCACCTATTAATGGTTTCCAAACTATTTTTGCAACAATCCCCCACATGAATGAAATGACGGAAAAAGAATGCAAGACTCAATGCAGACTCAAAGAGAATTCAATTAGAAATATTCTGAATGTGGATAGGTAGCTTTTAGCTTTGAACCTTTCTTAGTGAAAGACTATCGAACTTACTAGTTAATCAGTAGACGTAATGCCTTGAACTGTTCAATTGTTTATGTAAGTCAAGACAATAGAATTCACACAGAATATCTCTAGATACAACTTAGTTCTCACGATTGTGCCCGTTTTGGCCTTCGGAAATTCCTGGTTATCATGAGTGTTTTAGAGAATTTAGCTTTATTTAATTCTCATAGAAGTGGCCCATTCACACTCATATAGGTGATTTTTATTTTGAGTTTTTTAAATACTCCTCTTAAAAGATACCACTTTAGGTTTGTTCAAGATATAAGTGAATATTAAAAGCATAGCTTATCTTAAGTACCCTACATACAACACATGTTGTAGATAACACTCTCATTATAGGAATGGATAGGAGATAAACTCCCTTAGTGATTTTTGGTGAGTCATCTATAATTTGGTTGTCTCTTTAAACCTATATTTTGGGATCTTCAGTCAACTAGGTTGAGTTGCTATTATAGCAGCTCAAAATTAATACGCTCTAATCACATTCCCCTCGATTAAATTTCCCTCATTTGCTCTTTGGTCAAACCTTTTGTTTAGCAACCGCTATTTTTCGTTTGACATTCTCAGTTATATATCATGAAGTGGTTCGTGGATCCACTATATTATCCTTACACAATATTAACAACTGAAAGCAAATGTCATACGGTATTAAGTCTTTGATTACATCGAGACTTACCGTTACTCTATGTCACTCCCATTTTTAAATTTAAATAATAAATATAGAGGTGTTTCGTAGGAGTTAATGAAACCAATTTTGCTTCTACTCCAACTTTATCTTATAGAAAAAATTAATATTCTTTGTAGACCTATTATCGGAACTGTTACTTTCGTAAAATCTTCCAAGCACCCCTACATTTTAAGTACTCTAAGAAAAATTAATTTTCTTATTGAAATATTACCATACAAAAATATCAATATACCCCCACAATTTTGATATAAATCAGTATGTAACATTCATCACTTATTGATTATGGTGTGCTTGAATAATAAAATTCTAAATCAAATTAATGAAATTGAAAACTTAAAATAATTATGACTACACAAGTCAAAATTAATGCTTAAACAAAATTATATCTTTATAAAGATTTTGCTCAAGAATCAAACAATTCAAAAACTTCATTTAATTGTTTTAATCTTTAAAATACATTCAAGAAAAAGTACTTGTACTTCCAAATTAAGATTTAAACTCTTAAATTTAAATACTTGTTCTAGTTTCTAAGGATAACTTGTCATAAATCATGATTAGCAGACAATTCTGCTTTCCTCCACATTTGTGATAATACATAAATTAAGACAAATCACATGATTCATTTTTGAACAAGTGTCACTGTCACAAATAATAACTTATTTTTGATAAATTCATACATTATTTATTCAAAAATATTTGTGACAAAAGAAAATTAAATTATTTCTTTTCATTCAAAAGATAAACTCCAACATTAAGATCATAGTTCATGGTCAAACCAATTCTATTATACAAGGTTCATAATTATGACTTGACAAACTATGTCATAAAACTTAAAATTACTTCCAATTAAATGGAACGACACCACTATTTAAATCATCATGTTTAAATTTTTTAGGTGCCAACAATTGCTTTAACAATGAAAAGATACTACTACCATAACCAAACTGAAAGTTACTTACACATGAAATATACTTTTCCAATATAATATTTCAAAAGATTGTAACGATAAAATTGTAAACCATGATCATAATTATATGATAAAATAACTGACTCATTAAATTATATTTGAATATAGTGTTTAACCATGTTACAACTGTACACATAAGAATTTTTCCTACAATCTTAAGACAAATTCGTCCCTCTCTACGGTACTTATGAGTTTTTATTGGATGTTCGTCTTCCAAGATACAACGATCGAACCTTGCAGAAGTAGCACTACCACAACAAGTCTGACAAACCTTACTGTGCAGAATTCTCTTACAGAAATGACAAAGTACAGAAGAAAAGAAACACAAGGTGAATTTTTTTATATATTTTGAATGAATGCAACGGGGGGCCTAGTTATATAGGTTAATTGGTGGTTTTTCGAACGGTTATGGTGACTTTTCAAAAGAGTCACATTTTTTCCATGAAAAAACCACAATTGTTTTTCAAAAGAATTTGAATTTTGAATCGAATCCTGTTTAATTTTGACTCAAAAAATTAACGGATTTATCTAAATAAAATCAAATTTTTAATTAAATAAATTCCGTCGTAAAATCATACTCAAATGGTGCACTTTGGAGTCAATTTCTCATTCACCTATTAATAATTTCCAAATCATTTTTCCAACAATTTCTCACCTCATAGTTAGTGAATGATTGTCTCTCTCTACGTTTCATGGTTTGAGTCTCTCTCTTCTACTTGTATATATTGTATTTGAAGATAGATTTCCTTTAATTCATAATTTAGATTTTTTTTTTAACACAATCCATAATATAGATTGGAGGCTATTTGGAGTTATGAGACTCACGATGAGTTCAATTTTGATAATTCAAATTATTTATTTTATCGAGCACTTTATGTATATCATCTATAATAAAAAAAATTATAATTATAACTTATTCAATTTATTACTTTTATTAAAAAAAATTAAAATTAAAACTATGATTGTGGTCCATTTACAATTGTAGTTGATATAGCCCACTATGTGGTACATTTACCATTGTAATTTTTTTTTTTTGTAACTAATAGAAAAGAAAAGGGGAGTGGACATGAAAAATATATAGTAGTTGCACATTATCTTGAAATAAAAATTAGAGTAAATTATAAGTATATCCTTCATGAACATCTTTTTCTTAAAAAAAAAATAATTAAAAAAAAAACTCATAATGGAGATAGTATAACCTAATTTCTCACCTCATTGTTTTTAAATAAAAAAAAAAAACTCAATAGAGAGAGTACAACTTAATTTCTCACCTCATAGTTAGGAAATGATTGTCTCTCTCTCCGTTTCATGATCCTCTCTCTTCCACTTGTCTGTATTGTATTTGAAAGTAGATTTCCTTTAATTCATAATTTAGATTTTTTAAAATTTTTTTTGACACAATTCATAATTTAGATTGGAGGCTATTTGGACTTATATGAGACTCACTATGCATTTAATTTTGATAATTCAAATTTTTTATTTTATCAAGCACTTTATATATATCATCTATAAAAAAATTCAATAATCATAATTTATTTAATTTATTGTGTTTGTTAAAAAAAATTAAAATTAAAACTATAATTGTGGTCCATTTACAATGGTAGTTGATATAGCCCACTATGTGGTACATTTACCACTCTACTCTTTTTTTTGTAATTAATAGAAAAGAAAAGGGGCAATGGACATGAAAAATATATAGTAGTTGCACGTTATCTTGAAATAAAAATTAGAGTAAATTATAAATATATCCTTCAAATTTGTTAGATTTTTTTTTCTTTTTCTAGTTTTAAAAATTACAAATGTCCTTGCCGAAATTATTTATTTAACAAAATTAATTAAAAAATTAACTATTATTTTATGAAACAATAAATTTATCAAAATTTTTAATAGAAAAATATTTTTAACATTGTAGCAAAAAAAATATTTTTAACATTGCAGAAAAATATTTTTAACATTATTAAAAACTGTTAATTGACTTAATAATATTTATGAATAAAAATAATCGTTTGTTATGTGATTATAAATTTAAAGGAGCGAGTGCAATTTCTAAACTATAAGAGGTAATTTATATTTTAAACAAATCTCTAATAATGTATTTATAATTTATTCTAAAAATTGTGAGGCAATATATGTCAACACCAACTCAAGTGTTATAATAATAATAATAATTGAGAGGGGAATTTGCCCCGGACAAATGGGCCGAGCAGAGTCAAGATTTGGGCCGCTGCCCTGGGCCTTACAACTTGTCTGGAAAGGCACCCAAGTGTTGGGCCGAGGTGTCTAATCAGCTCGGGCCAAGGGTTGAGGTCGATCGAACAATAGTGTTGCTTTCAACCGGGCAAAGGGACCGCTTGTTTTTTCTTTTTTTCTTTTTTGTTAATGTTGGAATTGAAAAGCATTTTTTAAATAAACGGATTGGATATGTTTAAAGTGGTAGACAAATGGCTTATTCAATATTTTTACATATAAATTAGTGACTATACTAAAAAATAATACAAATTTGAAATGTTCTAAACCAATTAAACCATACTAAATTGAACCATTTCAATTTATGCATTTTAATAGAAGAAACGATTTGTATCGGTGCTTAAAATAATAAAACTGACATTATGAGTTCGTAGAAAATTTTTATCCAAATACAGACTGTACCAAACCGATTGTATCCCTAATAACCGTATTGATAGAAATAAGACATAGGGAAAAACTTTTTAGCTCGAAAAAGTGTAGCACTAAAGCCCCGAAATTTCCATTTTTGGGTTTTTTTTTTTTTTTCTTTTGCCTTGACTGTTTTTTCTGTTTTTCCATTTTAGGCAATTTCGGGGCATTAGTGCCCCCATATTCGGGGCACCAATCATGTTTGTAAGACATAATATGGTAGGTTATAAATAATAAAGTTACAAAGTAATGAACCTTAAAAAATTTAAAATGAGAAATAAAAGAAATGAAAATTAGTATTAAGTGCAACATTTTAATATTTTTATCTTATCATATTTAAGAAATTTAAATTACATATATTATATATAAATATATTTAATACATATGACTAAAGTAAGGACATAAGGAATGGGATAGAGAGAGAAAAATCCATAGTTGCCCCGTTTCTTTGCTAGGATGACAAAAATACGTGCAAAAAATGAAAGGAATATAAAAGGCAAAAGAAATTGCCATCCTTATCCCTGATTTACAAATCATTTTTATAAAACATATTAATCTCTCACTTTTTGAAGCAATTACTTACAAATAGCCTCTCCAAATGTTAGGATTATAGGTTTCATTTGGCAATAGATTTTTTGGCTAAATTAATTACAAAAGGACAAAATAGATTAAAAAATTAATAAGATAAAATATCACATCCAAATCATAATCATTTTAATTTTTCTTTCGCAAAAATAAAAAAAAAAAAAAAAATCAAACCAAATAACTTTTAATCCTAAATTAAAATAATTAAAAAATCAACTTAAAAAAATCTATTGCCAAACCACGAAACATCAAGGACCCATTTAACAGTGTGCTATGTTCTGCGGACATCTTTATTTTATTTTTTTGTTTTTTAAAATAAAACACGACTCATAACGGTGAAAGTACAACCTAATTTTTTAAAAACAACTCATAATGGAGAGAGCACAGCCTAATTTATCACCTCATAGTTAGGGAATGATTGTCTCTCTCTACATTTTACGGACTGTGTCTCTCTCGTTTACTTGTCTATATTGTACTTGAAGGTAGATTTCCCTTAATTCATAATTTAGATTTTTTTTTTTCTTTCTAACACAATCCATAGTTTAGATTGGAGGCTGTTTGGAGTTATGAGACTCACTATGAGTTCAATTTTGATAATTCAAATTATTTATTTTATCGAGCACTTTATATATTTCATTTATAATAATTTTTTTATAATTATAACTTATTTAATCTATTACTTTTATTAAAAAAAATTAAAATTAAAACTATAATTGTGATCCATTTACAATTGTAGTTGATATAGCCCACTATGTGGTTACATTTCAACAATGTTACAGACCACTAAATTCCTACCACTAACACCACCACTAATGATGTGGAAAGCAAAAAAAAAAAAAAAAAAACAAAACTAAGACACAAAATACATGTGGCAGTGGGTGGGACCTACTGCCACATAATTAGAGCAACCACTAATTAGTGGCCTGCATCATTTTTCGGTTACATTTACCATTGTACTCTCTTTTTTAACTAATAGAAAAGAAAAGGGGAAATGGACATGAAAAATATATTGTAGTAGCACATTATCTTGAAATAAAAATTAGAGTAAATTTTAAATATATCCTTCATGAAGATCTTTTTCTTTGTATATATATATAAAATTTAAAAAAAAAACTCATAATGGAGAGATCACAACCTAATTTATCACCTTTTAAATAAAAAAGAAAAGAAAAGAAAAACAGCTAAATGGAGAGAGCACAACCTAATTTCTCACCTCACAGTTAGGAAATGATTGTCTCTCTCTACATTTCATAATCCGAGTCTCTCTCTTCAAGTTGTCTGTATTGTATTTGAAGGTAGATTTCTTTTAATTTATAATTTAGATTTTTTTTTTTTTGACAAAACTCATAATTTAGATTGGAGACTGTTTGGACTTATGAGACTCACTATGCGTTTAATTTAGATAATTTAAATTATTTATTTTATAAAACACTTTATATATATCATCTATAGAAAAATTCAATAATCATAATTTATTTAATTTATTGTGCTGGTTAAAAAAACAATAAAATTAAAACTATATTTCTTTGGAAACGATGGGAGATACAGGGAAAATCTCTTCGTTTGTTTTGATTTCCAAATCGCAAATCGCCTCAGAATGGTTTCCAAATCAGAACAATTGAGAAGGAGCGTGTGTTTCACGCGCACAGGGTAGACCTCGTGATATGCTCTTTGATTCACGTGTGTGGTGTGACATTCAGGGGTAAAATTGGAAACTGAAATAGGGCAGGACTTGGTGGGTATTAATTTGTTTGCATGGGACCGGCTGGTAAGTGCCCCAAAATTAAAACTATATTTGTTGTCCACTTACAATGGCAGTTGATATAGCCCACTATGTGGTACATATACCATTCTACTCTTTTTTTGTAATTAATAGAAAAGAAAAGGGGAAATGGACATGAAAAATATATAGTAGTTGCACGTTATCTTGAAATAAAAATTAGAGTAAATTATAAATATATCCTTCAAATTTGTTAGAATTTTTTTCTCTTTTTATAGTTTTAAAAATTACAAATATCCTTGTCGAAATTATTTATTTAACAAAATTAATTAAAAAAATTAACTATTATTTGATGAAACAATAAATTTATCAAAATTTTTAATTGAAAAATATTTTTGACATTGTTAAAATCTGTTAATTGACTTAATAATTTATTAATAAAAATAGTCATTTGTTATGTGATTAGAAATTTAAAGGGGTGAGATTCAATTTCTAAACTGTAATAGGTAATTTATATTTTAAACAAATCTCTAATAATGTATTTATAATTTATTCTAAAAATTATGAGGCGATATATGTCAACACCAACTCAGGTGTTATAACAATAATAATTGAGAGGGGAATTCGGCTCGGACAAATGGGCCGAGCAGAGTCAGGATTTGGGCTGCTGTCCTGGGCCTTACAATTGATCTGGAAAGGCACCCAAGTGTTGGGTCGAGGTGTCTAATCAGCTCGGGCCAAGGGTTGAGGTCGATCAAACGGTAGTGTTGCTTTCAACCGGGCTAAGGGACAACCTATTTTTTTTTATTTTTGTTAATGTTGGAATTGAAAAGTATTTTTTTAAATAAACAGATTGGACATGTTTAAAGTGGTGGACAAATGGCTAATTCAATATTTTTACATATAAATTAGTGATTATATTAAAAATAATACAAATTTGAAAGGTTCTACACCAATTAAACCGTACCGAATTGAACCATTTCAATTGATGCATTTTGATAGAAGAAACGATTTCTATCGGTGCTTAAAATAATAAAACTGACATTATCGGTTCATTGAAAATATTTATCCAAATACAGATTGTATCCCTAATGACCATATTGATAGAAATAAGACAAAATATGACATGTTATAAATAATAAAGTTACAAAGTAATGAATCTTAAAAAATGTAAAATGAGAAATAAAAGAAATGAAAATGAGTATTAAGTGTGACATTTTAATATTTTTATCTTATTATATTTAAGAAATTTAAATTACATATATTATATATAAATATATTTAATAAATATGATTAAAGTAAGGACCTAAGGAAAGGGATAGATAGAGAAAAATCCATAGTTGCCCCGTTTCTTTGCCAGGATGACAAAAATACGCGCAAAAAATGAAAAGAACATAAAAGGCAAAAGAAATTGCCATCCTTATCCCTGATTTACAAATCATTTTTATCAAACACATTAATCTCTCACTTTTTGAATCAATTACTTACAAATAGCCTCTCCAAATGTTATTATTATAGGTTTCGTTTGGCGATAGATGTTTGGGCTAAATTAATCATAAAAAGACAAAATAAATTAGAAAATTAATAAGATAAAATATCATATCCAAATCATAATTATTTTAATTTTTCTCTCACAAAATTTATAAAATAAAAAATTCAAAAAATCAAACCAAATAAACTTTTAATCAAAAAAATAATTAAAAAACCAACTTAAAAAAGTCTATTGCTAAACCATGAAACATCAAGGACCCATTTAACAGGGGTATGTTCTATGGACATCTTTTTTTTTATTTGTTAAAAAAAATAAAAAACATAACGGAGAGAGCACAACCTAACTTTTTAAAAACAACTCATAATGGAGAGAGCACAACCTAATTTCTCACCTCATAGTTAGGGAATGATTGTCTCTCTCTACGTTTTGTGTCCTGAGTCTCTCTCTCTTTTACTTGTCTATATTGTGTTTGAAGGTAGATTTCCTTTAATTCATACTTTAGATTTTTTTTTTTTTTTAAACACAATCCATAATTTAGATTGGAGGCTGTTTGGAGTTATGAGCCTCACGATAAGTTCAATTTTGATAATTCAAATTATTTATTTTATTAAGCACTTTATTTATATCATCTATAATAATAAAAAAAAATTATAATTATAACTTATTTAATTTAATACTTTTATTAAAAAAAAAAATTAAAGTTAAAACTATAATTGTGATCCATTTACAATTGTAGTTGATATAGCCCACTATGGGGTACATTTACCATTGTACTCTCTTTTTTAACAAATAGAAAAGAAAAGGAGAAATGGACATGAAAAATATATAGTAGTTGCACATTATCTTGAAGTAAAAATTAGAGTAAATTATAAATATATCCTTCATGAACATCTTTTTCTTTAATAACAATAATAATAATAACAATAATAGCTCATAATGGAGAGAGCACAACCTAATTTCTCACCTCATAGTTAGGAAATGATTGTCTCTCTCTACGTTTCATGATCCGAGTCTCTCTTCCACTTGTCTATTTTGTAATTGATGGTAGATTTCCTTTAATTCGTAATTTAGATTTTTTTTCTTTGTTGACACAATTCATAATTTAGATTTCATAATTTATTTAATTTATTGTGTTTGTTAAAAAAAATTAAAATTAAAACTATAATTGTGGTCCATTTACAATGGTAGTTGATATAGCCCACTATGTGGTACATTTACCATTCTATTCTTTTTTGTAATTAATAGAAAAGAAAAGGGGAAATGGACATAAAAGATATATAGTAGTTGCACGTAATCTTGAAATAAAAATTAGAGTAAATTATAAATATATCCTTCAAATTTTTTAGATTTTTTTTTTCTTTTTGTAGTTTTAAAAATTATAAATATTCTTGTCAAAATTATTTATTTAACAAAATTAATTAAAAAATTAACTATTATTATATGAAACAATAAATTTTTAATTGAAAATTTTCGACATTATTAAAAACTGTTAATTGATTTAATAATTTATTAATAAAAATAGTCATTTGATATGTGATTAGAAATTTAAAGGAGCGAGATGCAATTTCTAAACTATAAGAGGTAATTTATATTTTAAACAAATCTCTAATAATATATTTATAATTTATTCTAAAAATTATGAGGTGATATATGTCAACACCAACTCAGGTGTTATAATAATAATAATAATAATTGAATGGGGAATTTGCCCCAGACAAATAAGCCGAGCAGAGTCAGGATTTGGGCTGCTATCCTGGGCCTTACAATTGGTCTAGAAAGGCATCCAAGTGTTGGGCCAAGGTGTTTAGTCAGCACGGGCCAAGTGTTGAGGTCGATCGAACGGTAGTGTTGCTTTCAACCGAGCCAAGGGATAGCCTACGATGTCAGCTAGGCTCTAGAGCTAGGCAGAATTTGCCTAGATAAACGGAATACGACCAAGCCTAGGAGTGGCCAAGGTCAGTGATTCCTTCACGGATGTGCTAACTATGTTAGACGAGACTCAAGGCTGGGCAAGGCTAAGTTGGATGAGTTTACTCAGCTTGACCGAGTTAAGGTGACCAGCTGGGCATCTCAAATCCAAGCTGGTTGGAAATGGCTAGTCATAAACGGACAGCCTCGTGCGAACTATAGATAGCTCGACGAGAGTTACCACGTGGCCTAATTGGAGTGCGAATGAGGGAACCCACCATTTGTAGGCGTCAATACCGTTTGGCTATTTTGTCGATGTTGTTTGGCTGTATTGTCGCACAAACACGTGTAAGGCGAAAAGAGAATAGCACATCTACGTGTCCAAGAAAAGACAAGCAAGGTAGTGCACGCACAAACTATAGAAAACCCTGCCACACCTCTATGCAAGAGGTCAGCGATCTTCCTTACACAGAGCTATACTGTCTTTTCTCTTCTTCTTCTCTCAAAGGGTGCTAACTTAACCGTCAGAGGGGTTTTCTAGTAACATACCCGGGTAGCTCACCGTCACTGTGTTTTCAGGTTTCACAACATCGTTTGGAATAACACTGTGACAACCACTTCTTTAATTAGTCATGCTAATTTTCTAATTTGCATTGATTATGTGTTTATGTGCTATCATGCGCTATGTGTGAATTGAAATGTGTTATTGTGAACAAATATGATTAGGATATGAATTGAACCTGTTTGAATCAGTCAACCATAAGGTTGAACTTAAATATTTGGATAGGAAATTAGAGCCTAATTCACATTAATATGATTGAGTTGGTTTAATTTAAATTGGATTATGATGAGAATTGATTTAATTTACGTGAATTTGATGTAAGTTAAGTCAATGTAATATAATAGGAAAAGATGAGTTAGTGGGTTTTGTTGGGAAAGATATGACTTGAGAGAGAGAGTGCTTTTTTTTGTTGGAGTCAAAACTTGAGAAAGAGAGAGAAAACCCTAGAGAATTCTAGAAGAGAAAGAAAATAGGAGGAAGATGGGGAAACAAAGCAAAATCTCTACAATTCAACCAACTAAGGTAAGAATTATTCTCTAATTTATTGAATTTGAGATGTTACACTCATAAATCTATGAAATTTAAGAGTAATTAGGAAGGAATCAAGCTTAATTAGTAGTTGTATGAAGTAGAATATACGAGTGAACAAGATAATGAAGAAATTGTAAGAACTAGCTCAAGAACATAGCATGCATGGCATACTTTCATGAGATTCATGTTTTCTTGCATGATTTTTGAATATTGAGGAGGAAACTCCATGAATTTTCAAGATTGGCACTCAAACTTGTGTGTTTTATGCTTTTATACTTCCACTCTAAACTTTGAGCTTTTAGGTGGGAATTGGGTGTTGTTTATGAAGTTATAATCTTTGATTAAAGTTAGAAATATGAAATTCAAGTTGTTTTAAAGGGTTTTGAGCCTTGAGATGCATGTAATTGAAGTTAGATTTGAAAAGCCTGAGTTCCAAATGCAAAACAGATTTTCGGACTGGATTTTACCCACATTGCACATCTGGCCTGAGGCCCCGCACGTGCAGCCAAACCTCTCATGTTTCAGTTTGCTTCTACTTTAATTGCACATGCGTGGTGGTGGTTTCGTACGTACAGCTAGTGCCCCTGCACGTGTGGTCTTCAAGGCAAGCTCGGTTTCATTTTCTTTTTGTTTTTAAAACTTTCGGGCCTTCATTTTCATGTTTTTGCGTGTTTCTCATATTCATATGCATAATATGAACATGAAAGAAATTAAGAACAAATAGGAACAATCGAACGAACAAGTAACGAATGAACCAAACAGGTTTAAGAACCGACCGAATGAATCGACCATATTTTGAACTATTGTGCTTGAATGTGTTTGTGTAGGTCAGACGTTGTATTGTGACCACGTGATTCCGGAAGCCAACTGTGAGTAACAACCTTGTAAAGCTATGTTCAAGATATAAGTATTTTCTAAATTATGGAATGCTCTATTTTTAAAATGGTGCTTTTTAATTGAATAAATGATTGTCCCATTTATGAACTGTACTCGTGACATCCATAGCATCTGTTATTGTTATTATTAGTGCTACTGTTACAGATATCTTTGTCAGTTCCAATCTTTGGAACTACTGTTTACTGTGTTGATGGCCATCATACATGACTGTTTTGGTCTTTAAGACTTACCATATAGTTCTGCTATTGGATGTACTACGTGTGATTGATATGATTCTTATATGATCCAGATATCTTATGGAATCTTGATTTGAGAACTGATTTACTGATCATATTTGACCATTTTGACTATTGTACGGACATCATTCATAACCCTTACATAGTTGTTATTCACTAGGCATTGCTCATTGTTATATATATATATATATATATGTAGGTGACCAAGCTAAAGATCAGACTTAGTGGCATCGACCTAGCCTTTGTTTTGTCAAGCCAACTCTTGTGCTTCACCACGAGGTTTCTAAATGATCAAGCTGCAAGGCTTCATAGGTGGTTTAGAATTCACCCTTTTGCATTGTGACCAAGTGTTATATGTGATTTGATTGTTGATTAGATCGGCTTTTGTTCTGGGAATTAAATCCCTAAGTTTTGTTTATGTTTTGTACACAAACCTGACATGGACTTATGTGCATATTTGTATATATAAAGGTTTGTTTTGTTCATTTAAGTCTTCATAGCTCATTGGATATTATATTTTAATATTTATTGGCTTCTACTAGCCCTATTACTGTTAAGTAGGCCTTTGGTAATTTCAGATTACTAGTCAGTCACTTCTCTAATCCCTGGAGTGGGGGTTAGGTTGTGACAAACACAAAGTTTGGATGAAAGAGTATGGAAGCGAAGAATATTTGCTTCCCGTACAATTGGCGTCGTTTGTGGAAAAGACAAACAAACAAAACCTTGACCTCCAAGTTTTTTTGATCACTTTTCATGGCAAACGACGATGTTCCAAAGTTCGTTATCAATGGCATTATGTCAGAATCAGTCCGGCAGCATGATGACTTGTCCGCCATTCTGATGAAGACTGGTTTGGAGATCTCCATGCGAAGACCCTTCAAAGAAGCGTAAGACAAACACGCAAGGAGTTCTGGGCACTTTGCGAGCTCAGAAGGACGTTGCCGACGGCTAGAGTCACACACTCAGCACTTAAAGAGCAAGCTGAGGGATCAAGACGCCATCATCAGAAGGATAGCGATAGAGATGGACGTTATAAAGCGCCAGCTAAAGGGAAAGGGCGTTGCTGGAGTGGGAAACCATAGTGAGCGCGCCCAATCCCACCATTCTGGCAGTCGGAGTAGGCGGCCAACTCATTCACTTTCCATCACCAGAAGTTTTAGAGTTGACAACTCTGTCGCGCTGGCGAAGGTGTCTTGCACTAGAGACAGCAGCTACCATCCTTCATGTCCATCAACGATGTCAAGATACTTATATTCTGATCAATTGAGAGATTTGAGGGGTATATTAGAGGAGTGAGTGCTCTAACGGGAGGCTTAGAGGGTGTTGGCATTACAGTGGCTAGCCTCCGAAGGTCGTGCCAGTAAGGAGGTCATAATGCCACTACCATGCCTGGCAGTGCACATACCACTAGATAGGAACTTGGTGATGCTGAGCGCTATCCCTTTTTTTTTCTAAAGATAGAGAACACGTTGCTCCTTGCTAGTTTTCACCAGCAAAAATTCACGCTCTATGACGGAAAAACTAATCCGTACATACATGTGAGCCACTTCTAGCAAGTGATGGCTGGCCACAGACGTAACGATGCATTGATGTGCCTTATTTTCCTATCGAGTTTGGGAAAATTGGGCCTAAAATGGTACGAGAGGATGCCAGACAAGAGTATCGATAGGTAGTAGTAGTTGGCGGAGGAGTTCATTACTCGATTCAAGATGAACACCAAAATGCCACACCAAAACGCCCAAGGAAGTTGACCATCTTTTGGGAATCAAGATAGAGCTAGGCGACTCGTTGAAGGCGTATAACACCAAGTATTAGGAAACATTCAACGAGATTCTTGATTGCTTAGGAAACCTACTAATCACTCAATATAAGCGCGGTCTTCTAGTCGGACATAGACTCAAAGACCTGCTTACCATGAACCAACTTTTAATCATGGAGCTACTCGTAAAATGCATCAACAAATACATCTGAGTTGAGGATGACGTAGCCGCGGCTACCGTGAAGGAAAATTCGGTAGTAGCGGATAAGAGAATTGCGAGAAAAGTTCATATGGTCGAACATGAAGAAAATCGTCTAAATAACTGTGGAAGAGAATGAACTGTGAAAACAATCACAATAGTAAGAACTGCAACCTTGACTGGGCAAATTACCCCCACGATACTACAAAGAATGCTAAAAAAGATGAATGCCCAGACAAGCATCACCACGGTCTTCAAAATTCCAATCTACCATATCCTTAGCGAGATCCACGAAAAGGCATACGTCTGGAGGCCGGCTAAGTTGGGAGATGCCCAAAGAGGCTTTAATTTGAGATACTGCTACACCTACCATGATGAGCGAGGGCACTGCACAGAAGATTTCATACCTTTGAAGCAGCACTTAGAAGAATTAGTGGCAGCTGGACATTTGGACTGGTACATTAACGGAGGTGTTAAGGCCGCACCCCAGGGCCAAGTTGAACCTAACGACTTAGCTGCCTTAGACTCCCCTCCCAAGGTGTGATCAACGTGATCCATGGGATCATTAAGCCAGTGCCAGTTTGCGAGCTTAGTGGGATGATCAAGAATGCTCATTACATGAGGGAAATTCTGTTTGTCTAACCTACCGTGAAAAATGGAAAGATTGAAGTAAAAGATGTCCTCACATTCTCCAGTAGAGATCTGGAGCAAATCCAAACCCCACACAATGATGCGCTGGTCGTCACGCTGCCTGTCAAAGACTTTGACATCAAATATATTTTGATCGATCAAGGCAGTCGGTTGAAATAATGTATTATGACACTTTCGAGCAACTTAAGTTGGATGATAAAGACTTAGCTCCCGTAACCTTGCCGTTGGTTGGCTTCAACTAACAACCAGAATGGCCGGTTGTGAAGATTATCTTACTAGTCAAAGTGGGCTCTGTTGTGAAGCAAGTGGAACTTTCGGTATTGAAGGTACCTTCAACTTACAACTTGATCCTAGATAGAGGATGACTTTATGTCATGTAAGCGGTGGCGTCAACTTACCACCAAATAATAAGGTTCCCTTTTGCAATCGGGATGGTAGAGGAAGTGTGGGGTGATCAAGTCATGGCCAAACAATGTTTCATCACCGTAAATAGAAACCGCACAGCCAAGGGCTTCGTGCAAATGATCGAAGGACCAAAGGATCAGAAGGTCCTAGATGATGTCGGCAAAAAAGCTAAAGACAAAGCCATAGAGGACTTGGTGGAAGTGCGGATTGATGAGAATGACCCAAGTAAATTCTTTTTGCTCGGTTCGTCCTATCTCCTTAAGAGCGGTTAGAGACTATAAACTTCCTGGTAGCTAACATTAAAGTATTCGCATGGACGCCTTATGACATGCCTGGCATCAATCCGAATTTTATTTGCCATCAGTTAAATATTTTTCCAGATGCTTGACTGGTCATACAAAGAATGCAGCAATCAGCACTTCATTACACCGAGGTGGTGGCGGAAGAAGTTCAAAATTTGTTAGAAGTACGGGCAATCCAAGAGGTGCACTACCTACAGTGGATTTCTAATATGGTAGTTGTGCCCAAGAAGAATAGGAAATGGCAAGTCTACGTCGACTACAAGGTGGTCAACAGAGCTTGCTCCAAAGATAGCTTTCTGTTGCCACAAATCGATCAACTAGTTGACCTTACAGCCGGGCATAATAGGCTCAGTTTATTAGATGCTTACCGCTGTTATCACCAGGTCACCTTGTATGGACCGGACAGAGATATCACTTCTTTCATGACCCAAGGGGGTTGTTATATTACAAAGTAATACCTTTTGGGCTAAAGAACACCGAGGCCACCTTCCAAAGAATGATTACCAAGACGTCTACCCCTTTACTTGGCCGAACAATGGAGGCGTACATCAACGATATGGTGGTCAAAAAAAAAAAAAAGTGAGGTCGATCACCTTACCGACTTAGCAGAGATGTTTGCAATTCTTAAACGGCACAAGTTGCGCCTCAACGCATCTAAATATGCCTTCGCTGTGGGGTCTAGAAAGTTCTTAGGCTTTTTGGTGACTAACCAAGGAATTGAGGCAGATCCCTCCCAAAGCAAGGCCATACAGGACTTGAAATGGCCAAACTCGGCAAAAGACGTATAATATCTTGCCAGAATGGCAGCTGCGTTTAATAGATTCATAAGTCGGTCATCAGATCGTTGTCACCCTTTCTTTCAAGCCCTCAGGTCGAAGTTTTCGTGGGATAAAAAATGTGATCGAGCATTGGCAGAGTTGAAGACGTACTTGTTATCCACTCCACTTCTCGTCACATCGAAACCAGGTGAAGAACTTTTCCTCTATTTGGTTGTCTCTTAGCACACCATCAGTGCGGTACTCATTAGGGCTGAAGGCATACAACACCTCATAATCTTCTATGTGAGCAAAACGTTACTTTTGGCAGAGTCAAGATACTTGACCCTGAAAAAGCTTGCCCTAGCACTAATGATGACCTCTAGGAAGTTGGCGCATTATCTTCATGCTTACACAATCATAGTGTTAACCGAATTGTTATTGAAGGCCTTGTTTGAGAGAATAGACTTCTCCGATCGGATCTTGAAATGGGCAGTCGAATTAGGGCAGTTCGACATCAAGTTCCATCCTAGAACCGCCATCAAAGCCCAAGCTTTGGCCGACTTTGTCACAGAGTTCTTACTAGGAACTCATTCGATTTGTGCGGTGGATCTCACAGATGCAGCCGAACAAAGAGGGGTGGGCATTGCAAAAATTACAAGGCTTACCATCACTTTACCATATTCCACTAGGTCAACTGAGTTAAACGGAGACGGCATTCCAAAAATTGCAAGGCCCATGCTCCCTCCAGTCAATCAGGATTTACCAGCCAAACAAAACAGGGAAGGCATCGTGGAAGTTGCGTGCCAAATTGTCAACCTATTAATTGAAGAGCAACCAGGACCTATGCTACTGACTTTGGAAATAACAGGACAACCTGTTTTACACAACAATGCATCGCTAGGGGGAAAGAGGTCATGCAACTTGCTATCATCAATGGCGTGCTTAAGGCGAAAATAATTGAGCCGCCAAGCAAAGATATAACCTTGCAGACAGCAGAGCCAAGTAATAAAGATAGAGAATGCTTGGCTCTTCAAAAGTCTCAAGCGCCTTCAGAATGTTGGAAGTTGTTCGTCGGAGAAATGTGGAAACTCTTCATCGATGGCGCTTCAAACAGGCATGGTGTCGGACTGGGCATAGTTTTGATCTCGCTAGATGGTTTGACCATAGAACATTCGATCACACTTGGGTTCCCAGCATCGAACAACGAGGCTGAGTACGAGGCACTACTAGTCGGACTAAAAAGTGCACTCCGACTAAAAGTATTAGAGCTAATGGTTTATAGCGATTCCCAACAAAATGGCCAAAGATAGCAAAATAGCCAAATATTAGACCCTTGAAAGGGAGGAGCTTAAGACATTTCAAGCAATGAGAGTTGAATAAATTAGTTGTAAAAAGAATAGTCAAGCAGATGAGTTAGTTGGTTTGGCTTCTATGGTTGACAAATCAACACCTAACCCTTTACTGATTGAATTCCTTCCAAGGCCTAGCATTGAAGAACGGGAAGTGGTAGAGGTCCTCTATGCTGAGCTAGGGCCCTTTTGGATGGATCCCATAACAGAGTTTTGCCGATCGACAAGAAATAAGCAAACAAAATCTGGGCTCAGTCTGAACGGTTTTGGCTCTCCTCTTTTGGCGCCTTGTACAAAAAGTCTTTCACTGGACCAGACATCTAAGCAAAGTCGAAGCCTTTCTTTTCGAAATCCATGAAGGCATGTGTGGAAGCCACATCGGCGGAAGATTTCTAGCTTACTGCGCTATTTCATAAGGGTATTGGTGGCCGTATATGCAAGCCTACGTGCAAAAATATGTGAGGAAATGTGAAAAATGCTAGAAGTTTGCACACCAGATTCATCAACCAGCCTGAGAAGTCCTTTCTCTTACAACTCCTTGGCTATTTGCGATGTGGGGGATAGACATAGTGGGACAACTCCCAACCGCGCCAAACAACCACAAGCTCTTTATTGCAACGATAGATTACTTCAAAAAATGGGAGGAAGTCGAACCTCTGGCAACCATTAAGGAGAAGGATGTGAAGAAATTTGTCTAACAAAACATGGTAACGCTGTTTAGAGTTCCCAAGGCATTAATCTCTGACAAAGGCATTCAATTCGATAGACATTTGTTTAGAGGATTCTACGATGAGTTAAAGATAGAATTTTACAATTCAACACGGGCCTACCTTCAGTCGAATGGCCAAGTCGAAGCGTCAAACAAGACCATTCTGGATGGATTAAAGAAAAGGCTGGAGAAAACAAAGAGAAAATGGACTGAAAAACTCCCTAATGTCCTATGCGCTTACCGGACAACATCGAGATATTCGACAGGGGAGACACCTTTTGCCTTGGCATACGGCATGGAGGCAGTCATCTCACTGGAGATCGACATGCCTCCCATACGGAGTGAGAACTTTGAGCCAAACTTAAACGCATAAGCCATTAACCTAGAGTTGGACCTCGTGGAGAAAAGGGTTAATCCACATTGCATTATATCAACAAGAGTTGTCGAGGAAGTATAACAAGACAGTACATCCCAAACAATTCAAAATCGAGGATTAGGTTTTGCTCAAAGTGATGGGTAACATTGTAACATAGCTCAGGGGATACCTGCGCGTGTTAACAGTTCAGACCCTTAATTTCTTCAATTTAGTCTCACGAGTGCAAATATGAAATGTAGATAAGAGTCCAAATTTGGCAACTTTTATAGAAAATCCATTTTATTACAAATTTTTTGCCAAAAATGGACTACATCACCAGATCTTAGAGTTGCCACCTAATATTTTGAGAAAATTAGGAAACTCGTGACTCATGCTAAGGCCACTGTTTGTTGTAACCAAGAATCCTTAGCTTGGAACCTTAAGTATAAAAGGGGAAGTTCATTAATTAAGCACCCTCGCTCACCCAATCAAAATATTGGCCTTCATTAAGCCATGATATGATTTTTATTCACTTTATATGTTTATATTCCAATTATTTAATAAATCCTAAAATTTACTATGTGAAACAAATAAATATAGACTGTGTCATCCATTTTGGAACAACTTGATTTCATTATCTTGAAAATGTTTTGAATATTGCAATCATGAAAATCAATTTTATTCCAATTTAAGCAACATAACCTTTATCCACCAGCATGCATAGAGTTATATCAAATAGAAAATAGCCACATAGTAGGATGCTAAACATAAAAGGAAAATCACACTTAGGCTGGATGTTAAAGCATAAAAAACTTACATATTTACCGACATTCTGCAAATAATTACAAAACAAAGTTAGTAAAAACATGCATGAACCTATATACAAAATCCTAATGCAATTCATTTATGAAATGCAACTAAAGATTCGGCTTCTAATATATGACATGTGAATCATCTTAAGACATAAGGTAGCGCACAATATTACATAATAATCGATTAAACTCACAGATGCAAATTTAGCTATATCTTAAGACATAAAACATGGATGCAAAGTATGAATATGATGACAAGAATGATATACTACATATGTACAAATAAAGAAAGCAAATAAAAGAACGGGATAGGAAGAAGAAGGAGTGGGAAATTATTACATCATTTTGAATATTACAAATCTGAATAAGGGGGGAGAGGAAAAATATTACAACAAAAATATATCCTCATAAGCACTCTCTAATTAAAAGAAAAATAGAAAAAATAGAAAGCTTCTAGGGTCTCGGAGACCGTCAGAGACTGTTATACTCGACATTTGGAGACTGTTGGGTTTTGTCCAGGAAAAAGTAGCTGACCGGCGGCCAAAAAGGTAGCCAGCCGGCCAATTAGGCTAGGCCAAAAACTCTGTTTTTCTTCAAACACCAGAAAAATAAACGAAAAATATGCAAGTGACTTAACTAACCACTTCCAGTTAGCTTACAACAAGTTTATAACATGAAATTGAAGCAAGAAAAGTAATATAAAAAAGAAAATGCAATAAATTAAAATAAAATGAAAAGTGTGCAAAATTTATTTTTCAAGGAAGGATTTGATTTCTAAACTTTCTTTTGATCACCCTCAAGTTTAGGGTGTTCTCAATTCTTAGTTTGAAAATTTGAAATTCTTATTGGAATGGTGTTTTTGGGTTGTTTAACAGTGTGTGTGGGGGGAGCTGTTCCAACTCTCTGTTTTTCTCTCTTTTCAACAATACTCAGTCTTTTTTTTTTTTATTATTATCAAAGCTCTAGAATATGACTATATCATAATTCTTGGGATGATTTTCGTATATAGAAAGATGGTATATCAGTGTATGGTAGTGTTTTGGCTCAAGACTTAAGCTTCTCTCTTTTTCTCTCTATTTCTATCTTTTCTCTTAATTCATTTCTTCTTTTCTTATTGATACATTCTGATCCTCCCATGTAGACAATGAATGGAAGGCAAAGTCAAGGAGGTGGGAGACAAGGTGGGAGACATGGATGATAGGATGACAAGAGTAGTGTAGACACCCCATTTTTGACCGACCTTAAGACTCAGACGTCATCGATTGAGCGCTCGGTGATAGTGCATGTTGTGCTCGTTTCGAGGTTTCGGAGTTTTGGCAGAGAGCCTTGCCTCCAGGCCTCTGAACTCTTTGCGCTTTGGCTTAGTTTGCGGACCGAACCTTGTTTCTCTTCCCTGGAGGGAGGGAGTGGTCTTGTAGGCCACCTCTTTGTGGTCGTAGACCACTTTTCCCGTTTGGAGACCAGTTTCCGGTTTTCAGAGCTTTCAGCCACGCGCCTTGACTCAGGACCGCTTAACGTTCTCCGTTTGGCGTGGTTTTTGAACCACACCTTGTTGCCTTTGCCTAGAGGGACACTGTGGTCCGAGAGACCATTTTTGGGGTTGTAGACCACTTTTGGTGCTGGTAGACTAGTTTTTGAGGCTTTCGGCTGCGCGCTTTGCCTTCCGAACTTTCGTTTTGCATCCGTTTTGGTTTGTTTTTAGTACAAACCTTGTTTTCCTTGTTTGGAAGGTGGTACAAGGGTGGGAGACCAGTTCTTCCCCTTGGAGACCACTTCTCCTCCCGCCAGCCAGTTTTCTAGTCTGACAACTGGTTTTCTTGGTCTTTGGGCCACATTTTCTGGTCGGCCACCACACCCCTACATTGTTTTCATGCTCTAGACCCTCTCCCACCGTGGCCGATCAGTTGTTTTCTTAGGAGACCACTTGTAGTGGTCGGCCGACCACTTTAAGTGGTCGGCTGCTTTTTGTCACCTTTTTGGAGATATTTTCCTCCAGCTGGAGGGCACAAAAACCATCCTCCGTGTATGGAGGGATGGCCTTGAACCCTTAGCTTCCTCAAGAAGCTTGAGCATTGGTTCTCTATAAGAGAGAACCACCTCCTTCCTCCTCTAGGTTCATATTTTAGAGGCTTGAGAGATATACATACATACTTGTATCTATCTTGCTCTTGTTCTTCAATTTGTGCCTTAAAAGTGTAGTTTTACCACACTTTAACATACAAACACACACTCAAACACCATCCTTTTGTTGCTGAGGCTTCTTGAGGTTTTTTTTGGTGCTTTTGGACTGGTTTTGATCCAAGAATACTGCTGGAGTTGTGGTTTTGAAGAGGTTCTACAAGGGTGAGTCAACTAACCCTTTAACCCTTTGTTTTGCTTAAGCTTTTAGACCTATTTGCATGCTGATTTAAGCTTAACTTTCTACTGCAAAAAGTTCTGATTTTTGGTCCTTAAAATGTTTATTTAAGGTCACTTTTGTGTTAGGGGTTGTTTACCCCCTCTTAAGCCTTGTTTGGCCTTGCTTTTGTGCCTTCTTTTTGAGCTATTGGGATCACCTTTGCATGACCTTTCTACCACTAAAATCCAGAGGATTTTTAGTGGTGGAGAGGTGGTTTTGAGGTCCCAAATAGGAGAGGGTCATCCTCTCTCCTTGTATTTTGAATACTTGCTTCATATGCCTCATGTTTGAGCATGTTTATTAAGCTTGTGTTGGCTTGTTCTTAGCATGTATTTGGGGTTATTTCAGCATGCCTCAGATCTGTTTTGACTTGGTTTGGTCATTCCGTGCATGCCTTATACACTTGTAGTGTAAATCTTACAAACTAGCTTTGTATGCCTCATGTTTGAGCGTGTCTTTCTAGCTTGTTTTGGGGCCATCTCAGTAGGTTTTTGGTGTTGTTTTAACATGCCTTAGATCTGTTTTGGGTTGGTTTGGTTGGCTCTTCCATGCCTTATACACTTGTAGTGTAAATTTCACAAACTAGTCTTGTATGCTTCATGAAGTAGCATGTCTTTCTAGCTTATGTTGAGTCCATTTCAGCATGTTTTTGGTGATGTTTTGCCATGTCATACCTCTATTAAGGTTTGGTTTGGTTGGTCCTTGCATGCTCCATGTACTTGTAATGCATTTCCATGAAATAGCCTAATGTGTGCCAGGCTTTAGACTATCATTCTAGCATGCTTTTGGTATAACTCAAAGAAGCTTTTGTCCATGTTTTAGCATGCTTAAGCTCTAATTTGTGTTGTTTTGGTCATGGATGCCATGCTTTGTATAGCTATAGTGCATTCTAGCTTGTTAGCTTTGTGTATCAAGTCCACTAGCATGCATTGCTTGGCCTATTTGAATGATTTGGCATCATTTATTATGTGATTTCAGTGCATGTAGTGTGGTCATACACTCACATTTGTCATTTATTCAATGCGTTGGAGGGTTTGCCCTTTATGCCTTTAACATGAACCATTGTGTATGCCTTCATGCCTAAGCTTGCGAGCTATCATTTCAATGTGTTTTTGGGGTTATTTTGCCATGATATAACTCTGATTTTTGTTAGCGAAGCCATCTCATGCTTGGTCTTGATAGGTGTAGTGTAATCCACCTTATTTGCCTTGTATGCATCATGCATCATGCTTCATGCCCTTCATGCTAGCATATTTTGGCTTCCTTCCATACAAGTTTTAGTATCATTTTGGCATGTTCTAGGACTATTTTTGGTTGCATTGGTCATATGCCTCATGAATTGCATAGTTGTAGTGCAATTGGCCTTGCTAGCCTTGTGTTTTGATGCCTCATGCATGTTATCTTTGAGCTATTTGGATGATTTGGCATCATTTAATACTTGATTTCAGAACATGTAGCATTGTCATATTCTTATGCATATCACTCTTTAATTGTGGTTTAGGAGTTATGCATTGTTGCCTTGTTTGGATTTGGTGTGTATGCTTGCATGCCTAGGCATTTGGGCCCTTATCTCAGCATGATTTGGTCTTTGTTTAGGCCTAATTAAGCTTTGTCCATGGTTGGTTCATGCATTTGTGCCATGTATTGCATGCCTCCTTTGTAGTCCTCTTTGCTAGCTTCATGCCTTAAGGACCCTAGCATGCTATACTTGATATGTTTGAGTGATTTGGCATCATTTCATATCTAATTTCAGTGCATATAATGTGGTTACACTTCTATGTTTATCGCTTCTTCATCATGCTTGAGAGTTGTGCTCTTATGCCCGGTCAATGGGCCTTTGCATTGTGCATACATTTACTTTGTGGTTCATGCCTTAGTTTCATCATTATGGCCACTGATTTGGGCATGGTTGAGGTCTGTCCATTTTGGTTTAAGTCCATCGAGTATGTTATGTGAATGTTGTTACATTACACCATGTTGTTGCATGCTTATGTTACCTCGCATTGTGTATGCCATGTTACATCGCATCGAGCATGTTTGTTTACATGTTCTTAGCATTGAGTATGCCATCCTCTTCATAACATTGTACATGCCATGTTGTTCTTAGCATTGTGCATTGTGCATGCTATTAGCCTTGTTAGGTTGTTCATGTTGCATTGCTTGTTTGCATGCTTAAGTTGCCATGTTATTCGTTGCATTTTGTTTGGAATAGGTGTTAGTCCAAACACGGGAAATGAGAAACGTTTCATACTTAAAGTGATGAAACGTGCCTGAATTCTCGGTCGCCGATGCTTTTGATCATACATGATAGAGTTCTAGGCTTTATGTGCTTATTTGTGCATTCATTTTACATTGAATTGTGCAACTTCGCTTCTCGGCCATCACGCATTGAGATGTGCGATTGGTGGCCCGAGGGTCGAGAACCGCACTCCCTTGAGCTTATGAAATGATAGGGAGGGTGGTTGTGCACACATACTTTGCAAATACATTGCCATGCCCTTTCTTGCTCTCTGTTGCAGGAAAATGGAGTCTGGCAGCAACAACTAGTCGGCCGACTAGTAAACCTGGCTGGCCGACCACTTTTTCTGGTTTTTAGTAAAGATAAGTGGTCAGCAGGTGGTCTCCCTCCTCAACAACTGGTTGGCCACCCTCCCACAGGTTCCCATGGTGGAGTTTAAGCTTTCTAGAGCTTGGTGCAAGGTTCTGAGAACAGTTGCAAACAGAGGCAAATCGGGGCATTGTGACGGATTTCTGAACGAGGCGACTGAGCGTGCATGCATTCTTCTCCCTCTGAGGCTCCTGATTTATCGCTTTACTTAGCTAATTTGCTTAGCTAGTTTATGCTTTGGTTATGTACTTAAGTAGTTAATGCGTTTAGCTGTTTATTTGATTTGTAATAGCTTAATTAATTAGCTTGTTAGTTAATTAGTTTTGTGATGTAATAATTAGTTTAATTAGCTTAGATTAGCTAGTTAGCTTCTTATTCGGACCCTCTTGCGAGAGGGCCAATTGTTGTAATAAGCGTGTGTGTGTGTGTGATGCATGTCTTCCAACCCCCATTTCTTTCTCCCTTTTACTTAACCGCTTACGATGGTTAGTTTTAGGGCATATTTTGATTAGCATACCTTATGCTTGCATGTGTGCATTCATTCATCTGTATTGCATGCACCGGGCTCGGCGCATCATACTAACTGCATTGTATTTCAATACCTATTTGAATACATGTATCAAGTTGTATCTCACATGACATCTTAGAATAGCCGAGCCTATCTTAGTTGCATTTTTGCATGTGTTGCATTAGCCATCTTAACATGAATTAGGATCATGCATGATTTCTAACTAGTCCTTTGTTTTGGCTTGGAGTACACTGTGAGTGTTTACGCTTTAGCATACTGCATGTGTGTTATTGATTGCCATGAAAGCATGCTTGCCATGAGGCTAACTGCTTATTTGATATAACTGCCTGAATGCCTGTGGGTGAAGGTTGGATTGCTCGAATTGGAACAATTCATTGAAATCCGCGATTTAGCCTACTTGCGAGTAGCAAACTTCAAATCATTTTCACAAACAAACATGCAATGTTCTGGTCCAAATTAGGCGATCTAGTCTATACTTGTTTGATGTGTGCATCACGTAGTAAGATTAGCTAATTAATCGGAATAAGAACACATGTGTTTTCAAAAACAAGATATCATGCTTAGTACAGGCCAGTCTTTGATCGGGCGAGCGAGGGTGCTCATTGCATGACCTTCCCCTCTCGTACCCAAGTTCCCGAGCCGAGGCAACTTTGGTGATGACGGATAAATTTTTAGCCACTTTTAGCCACTAAAAAATTTATTAGTTGCCGTTAGCCACCAAAAATTTATTAGGCTACTAATTTTTTTTTTAGTCGTTGTATATGAATTTTTGCCAACAAAATAAATGTTAGTGGCCAAAATCAGGTATATTTTTTGGTGGGCAAATTCTTTTTTAGTGGGCAAATTCAAATTTTTTCGACCAAATGGAGATTTAGTCGCCAAATATGCATTGTTTATTTTCCTATGGCTACCAAATAGGATAGTTGCCCATAATAACACTTTTGCCGACAAAAATTTCTTTTAGTCACTAAATTTGCTAAATCTTCAAATTTTTTGGGGCGCGTGCGGACTCTTTTAGTGTTGTCCGCCCCTTTCTCTGTAACACACAACAACATTCAAACCTCAGAATCAGACACCAAACCGAAGAGAAAAACGCCTCACCGCAGCCCACCGTACGGAAGACATGGCCACGGCCATCACCACCACCGCAAAGCACCACCGGCATAACCGCAGATCATTGGTTCCCTCTCTCTCTCTCTCTCTCTCACTCGCTCTCTCGCTGTTGGTGTGTCTGTCTATCTATCTCTCTCTGGCTTACAGTCTCTTTGTCTCTCTCTTTCTCGCTTTCTCTCTCTCTCTCTCTCTTTCTCTCTATCTCTCTCTCTCTCTCCATCTGTTTCCCCCTTTTCTGATTGTGGCTTTAGGGTTTTATATGCTTGATTTATACTTGATTTGTTGGTTTATATGCTTGATTCAGTTGATTTATTCTCTTAATCTCGCTCTCAGCCGAACCTATTTTAATACATCATTGTCTTGGTTTATATGCTTGATTCAGGTGCATTTACTGCTCATTTTTGAAATGGGTTTGTCCATATGATGATTTTCCCCCAAACCAGAGTTAAGAATATAATCTCAGCAGTGATTTTTTCACTACAGAGGAATTAACTTAGGACCTAAACCAAAGTTCTAAAATGCGTTTGTGCATTTACTGCTCATTTCTGAAATGGGTTTGTTATTATTGTTATTATTATTATACACTTTCAAACAAACACCTGATATGGCCGAAAAGAAACACAAGATTCCAAAACATTTTTCAAACTTAAAACATTACCCTCTTCTAACACGAGAGAAAAAATCAAGGATCAGCATTATTGCCCTACATTACCCCTGTTTACCCTATCTAACATTTCTTTTTCTTTTTTTGTTAGTGTAACAATCATATGCAAGGAAAAAAAAAACAAATAAATAAATAAAACAAATAATCCGGCCAAACTCCTAATGGGATGGCAGGAAGTGGAATCAAAGATAGAAATATGATCTTCACCATGTTCATATCTACTAATATGTAATTATCATGTATTATGTGCTTGATTATGGTTCTCATACATACAATGAGAAAATGTATAAGAAAGGTGCATGTTTTCTTTAATTATCTTCCTTTATTTATTTACTAGCGTATGCCCGTGCCTGAAGGCACGGTGTACATATTGTTAGGATTATAATATAATTGTAATCACAACACTATTTAAATTTAAGATTAAAATGCAATTATAAAAATATATTTAATAGACTACACTCTACAATTTCAAAAAATATATTTCATAGACTACACTCTACTAATTGACAATAAAAGTTTTCATTCTTGCATGTGCTTTCATGTTTATACAAATGCTATACACACAGGTAGAGACTTTGCTTATCTATTTCAATGTCTAGGTGGGAAGATGATGTTTGCATGTTCTGGGACTATAATAGAATGCGAGGATGTAATGGAACATTCATCAGTACCATTTTAACTTCTGCAACTCTCCTAAGATCACCTATTGATGCAAATGCTATACCAGATGACATTAAGGTGGTTGTTGTTGTTATTTTTTTTTTTTTTTAAATTATAAAATACTTGGCATAGTACAACACTATTCAATGTTTTTTATTATTATTTTTTTGGGTGGGTATGACTTACTATTATTGCAGGTTGAGGTTGGTGTTTATGTAATGAATGATAAACCATTTAACGGTCATGTGATTGCTTACGATTTTCACTTCAACATTGCTACCATTAGTATTGAAACAGATGTAGCATTGCCAATTGCAATCATTAGACCCTTGTATGATTCAATCTCAATAGATTCAATCTCAATCAGCATCAATCTTACAAATCAAGCTACTGCGAAATGTGGAAAATTTGGAAAACAAAGTATTAGAAGTTTATATGTTCGCAATTAGAATTTTACCTGAAAGAATTTAACCTGAAAATTAACCGTAATGCTTTGCAGAAACTCTGTTTTCTGGTATCTCCGCAAGCCTTTCAAGAAAAAAATGGTCGACTTGGTGATTTTCAGATAATCAGAAAATCTAAAAGCAAGAACTGAAGCAAGAATTAATTATCAACTGAAATATGCTATTATTCTTGTTTTGAACAATGAATTTGACTCCCATTATTAAGTTGTAACACATACTAAAGCAGTCATTTTCTCACTGCTATGCATGCTATATTCTCCTTTCAAACCCAGGCCAAAACTTGAGGTGCAGCAATATATAAGATATTGTTATATTAATTGATTGTAATTTTATTAAATTATGGATTCTTTATTTTCTGGTGGAAGCTGACTGTGAGATGTTGTAATATCCAGATTTAGGGCTGGAAGGCATTATCAAAAGTGAGAAAACAATTTGTTTGTTCTTTGATTAGCAATTGCAGCACACAGAGTCATGCTGGTTATTTAACAGCATAGTTGCTTCATTAAAATACTCACCTACATGCACACATGTAGTGATTTTTACCGCTGATGGTTTCTTCAACCTTCAGAATAAGATGTCATTATTGAAAGAAATAGAGGGCAAGGTCCACACCACGTCAATTGTACCAATAACAGACAGACTAAGAAATATATGAGCTCTCTTGTTATTTGTCCAAAACCCTATTTAACATAGTATCCTGTGTAATTTGGGTTGGCTAAACAAATCTTTATGAATTGCAACTTTACAACCAAACCCACAAAAAAAAAATGGTCGACTTGGTGATTTTCAGATAATCAGAAAATCTGAAAGCAAGAACTGAATTTTGCTTAGAAACCTTATTGGCAGGTGATTTAAAAAATCCCAAACATTTTGAAGGATGAGTAATGATTATAGATACAAAATTAAGAAAAATCCAGCAAGAATTGTATTGGAATGGGTATAGAATTCAACTGATTACAGATAAAAAAATATCCAGATTCAAAACTCAATTAAAAATCAACCCAATCAAACAAAACCCACAAAAAATTCAGATTTAAGCAAAAGAATATTATGAATTGCAACTTTACAACCAAACCCACAAAAAATTCAGATTCAAGCAAAAAATAAGCAATAAATGAACCCATATCCATTCAGTTAAAAAATGGAACACCCTCTCAGACCCATTCAAACAAACACTTAATGGGTGTGAAGCCCTGGACTGAAATGGGTTGGGGATTAACCTCTGAAATTTCAAATGATGAAAATAAAAAGATTCAGAACTATGAAATTCTGATTCTAAAGGGTGAGAAGAACAGTTGTGATAGAGATTGCCATACCTGAGCGATGAAATCGCAACCTCTGAAATTGCAACCTCTGAACTATGATCAGAACTATGAACATTGTTCATATAAAAAGAGTAACAGTTGCAGTCTTGCAGAAACCCACTCTGCGCTTAAATCATTAAAATAAAAGAGGGATCAAGACCCATTACAGAGAGAGAGAGAGAGGAGAGAGATTAGATACTGTATTGGAGAGCTTATATAAACATCAAACCTTCAAGTGGGAATAAACTGGAATGCAATAAACGATTGAAATTAATTAAAAGAAGTAATAAACTGATCTACGAAAGGAGAGCGAAGACTCACTGTCATTAGGGTAAAACCAAAATCAAAGAGAGAAGGGGAGAGGCAGAAATCAAAGCTAGCGAGTGCAGAAATCAAACCTAGCGAGTTCGAGTTCGAAGGGAGCACATTCAGAGCATTTTCGATCCGGATACAAAACCAGTTGCAGTTTTGCAGAAACCCACTCTGCACTTAAATCATTAAAATAAAAGAGGGATCAAGACCTAGATCGTTACAGAGCAAGAGAGAGGAGAGAGAGAGATATTTACATACTTGTGTTGGAGAGCTCAGATCGTTACAGATCTTGAGAGAGTTAAAGAGGGAATGGGGTGGGTGAGAACAGAGAAGGGAGAGGGATAAGGATAGAAGGGAGGGGAGACGTGGGCAAGCGGGAAGGTGAGGAGACGTAGGTAAGTAGGAAGCTCAGTCTTTGGGCGGGAAGCAAGTGCAGTTATATATTGATATATATTTAAGGGGTCATCTCAGCCATCTATTTAAATAGACAAACAAATCCTAACCACTGAAATGTCCTAGTAGGATAGTTGTGTCTAACATATTTTTAAAATCCGTTCTGCTTTATTATATAGATTTTTTGGAGTGCACAGAGAGGAGAGGATTTGCTAAGAAAGGACTGGAAGTAATTAAGTTATTACATTTTAAAAATAAAATAAAAATTCATGCATCCTTGAAATCTCATGAGTTAGCTTCTCACAAATTACTCATATCATGTCTATGTTCCTATTTGTAATGATGAACTTTTTTCACAATGATGCATGATATAACGTTTGAGAGTCAAAAGCTAGTATTGGAAAGTTATGTACATTTAACAACATGCAAAGAACTGGTTTTAGAGAGAAAGAGGAAATCACAATATTGTGTATTTTTCTTATAGTCTACTTTGGTATTTCATCCTGAAATAGAGTAAGTTATTGGATCCTAGTATGCCACATAGTTTGTTCACCTAATGGTACAGTTTTGGCTTTATTAGTATTTTATTTAGTTATGCACTAAAGAATTTACTTTAGCGAAAAAGGTACTTGTTTAATTAGCATTCAAATTATGTTCAAAATCATATTTTCAAGCTATTAAGGATTTAAGGGGGAGGGGGAAAGAAAAGCAATTTTTCAAATTTTGCAGAAATTTCTAAATGGCATTCACTAAACTCCATATTCATATTTCTTTTGCAGCAATAATTTGGCATGACCATGCTTGCCACTTCACAGCTCATGTGTGGTCCTACTTTGACACATGAAAAAAATAGAACCTTAGCAAGGACTAGAGAGTTAAAAACATTTATCAGAAAGGTAAATGAGTAACTTCCACATGAATAATCATTAAAAAGAAATTGGGTGTTGATAATGATTAAAGAAAAATCTGCTACTATATCAGTGAAATACTCATCCTTGCAAACATTTTTCAAACGACTATGACTGTAAATAACTTATGCGTTTGATGTATCTTATCAATTTGTATCTCGACATGTTTATATATATTTGTTTGATTTTTTAGAATATGGTTTTTTATTTATTTTTTTTATAAAAATTCTGAAGGCTAGTTTGTTGAGAATAAAAAAAATCAACCTGTCATTATTTTTATATAATTTTTTTATTTTTTAAAACAAAAAATATTTTTTAAAAAACTTATAAATATGACAAAAAGATTTTTGCTCATTCTTTTTTACCTCTCCCTTTGTTTATGTTCTACTTGTACAGTCCAAATAGTTAGTTGTTTCACCCTTACTTTTGAATACAATCCCTAAAGCACGTGCTACCAAATTTTAATCTATGTTGCAAATAAGTGAAAACTAAAAGATAGGCAGAAAAGATGTACAAGAGTCGGATGATGGTAAAAGATACGCAATTCCATCTTTAAGGTCAGGTAGGCCGTCATGCTATTACTTCATCAATGTTACAAACCTATGGGAAAATCAATTTCAATTTCAATTTCAAGAGTTTTCAAATTAACTCCATCTACTTAAGTGTGTCTTTGTCCTATTACTGTTTCCAAAGGTGGTCAATGTTGAAGCACAAAAGGGTTGTTCATGCAACCTGAGGTCCATGGAAAGAAAGGTTTGGTCACTTTTTTATAATGTATATGAATAGGCATTTAGAAAGTTAAAACTATAGACTTAAAAGTAGAAACAGAAGCAGTTTGATTTATTAATAGATTCTTCTCTCTCGAAAGTGGTTTCATGGATTGGGTGCTTGAAATACTGTGACTGAAATTTGGTACGGAATATTTTTTAGGTAAGGCTGGTCGTCTTCCGCAATTGGTTCCTGATCAAACCCTCAAGCTAAAGCAACGTACTGTGCTAACACTGGCTGAGACAGACAAGGTATTTGTTTTTAAACTTTCAAATGTTATTAACTTGTTTGTTGACTAAAATTGATGGTTATTGTGTGTCAATTTTCGACCACACTGCCAACTTAGTACTCAACTGGAGAACACCAGCAGAATAGATGGCACCTGTCTGACCTGTAACAGAAAGAAGAGTCTCCGGCGGTGGCTCGTCCACCCGGGGGTACTCCGACGATCGAGTCAGTACTCCATATCTCTCAAAGATAACCAATAGTGCTTAACTCACTAGACAGAATATCAAAAGCATACCTTAGACCCATGGGGGTGCCTCCATTTTATAGCCAACATAATCCTAGTCCCAATAGGAGCCTAGCTCTAATGGACTTAGGATTACTGCTAATCTTGGACTCCCAGTAGGATTAGGATAAACTCTTTAAGAGTCTCATCTTTACCCAAACTGAAGTCTTCTCCCATTCTAGGACTCTTGTCCCATATCCGCTTATCTCGGATTTCGGTATCCTCCCAGATAACCTCGACCTAGCCGAGATAACCTCGACATCATGACCAGGACATGTGGCACCTCGGCTGACACGTCGGCGTCACCTTGGCCACGTGTTGGTGCTCAGAAAATATATCCCCACAACTGCCCCCTAGGTTCTATTACCTCGGCATTCTGAGGTGATGAAACCTATATCGGTACTTTCCAGTACACCGGCTTAAAGTATCGCAGCCAAGATCATTGTTAAGGCCGACATGTCTCTTTAGAGAACAAGAATTCCAAGAACCCGTTCACGCGTATGAGCTGTCATACATAATCTCGGTTTAACTTTAATTTGTAAACTTTTCTCAAGTTTCAACAAGTGTTAAACAATGATCTCGGTTTAACTTCAACTTGTAAATTGTTACAAATTTCAACAAGTTTAAACAATAATCTCGGTTTAACTTCAACTTGTAAATTGCTACAAATTTCAATAAGTGTTAAACATCATCTCGGTTTAACTTCAACTTGTAAATTGCTACAAATTTCAACAAGTGTTAAACATCATCTTGGTTTAACTTCAACTTGTAAATTGCTACAAATTTCAACGAGTGTTAAACATCATCTCGGTTTAACTTCAACTTGTAAATTGCTACAAATTTCAACAAGTGTTAAACATCATCTCGGTTTAACTTCAACTTGTAAATTGCTACAAATTTCAACAAGTGTTAAACATCATTTATAACTCTCTGCCCCCTAATGTGGACTTATGTTCACATTAAGCTTGTGCATGTGATCTTGTTCGCCGAAGTTGGTTTCAAGCTGAGGTTGTTAGCCTTGATTTCTCTATTGATCTTATTTGGTTTCAACCTGAGTTTGATTATGCCGACATGGCAAGCCTATGTTACTCCAACTTAGTTTAACTCCATTATATGCAAGATTCGACTCTGTCATATAATGAGTCTAAGTTATTCATCATTACCTCGGCCTCGCATCGGCGAGCCTTTTTTCTTCTCGGACTTAAGTGCCGAGATCTTGTCTTCTGGAATCTTGGATCTGCTCACTCAGGTTGAGCTATTCTCTTCTCGGACCTATTCATCCAGGCCGAGATCATGTCTTCTGGAATCTTGGATCTGCTCACTCAGGTTGAGCTCTTCTCTTCTCGAACCTGTTTATTTAGGCCGAGAACTTGTCTTTCGGGATCTGGGGTCCGAGGCCTAAAATCCAGGATCTGCTCACTTAGGCTGAGCTCTTCTATACTTGAATGTCATCTCCTTGGGAGCGCTCATGCCCCCTGTCTTCGCGTCCCTTCTAGAAGGGTCTTCATTCCGTTTATGTCGACAGACTCTCCATCTTTGCTAAACTCATCGTTTTCAACACGTTGATCTTGTACGGTGATGGCCATCTATTCTCCTTTCTTTTCCACAGACGGCGCCAAATTGTGTGTGTCAATTTCCGACCACACTGCCAACTTAGTACTCAACTGGAGAACACCAGCAGAATAGATGTCACCTGTCTGACCTGCAACAGAAAGAAGAGTCTCCGGCGATGGCTCGTCCACCCGGGGGTACTCCGACGATCAAGTCAGTACTCCATATCTCTCAAAGATAACCAATTGTACTTAACTCACTAGACAGAATATCAAAAGCATATCTTAGACCCATGGGGGTGCCTCCCTTTTATAGCCAACATAATCCTAGTCCCAATAGAAGCCTAGCTCTAATGGACTTAGGATTACTGCTAATCTTGGACTCCCAGTAGGATTAGGATAAACTCTTTAAGAGTCTCATCTTTACCCAAACTGAAGTCTTCTCCCATTCTAGGACTCTTGTCCCATATCCGCTTATCTCGGATTCTGGTATCCTCGCAGATAATCTCGGCCTAGCCGAGATAACTTCGGCATCATGACCAGGACATGTGGCACCTCGGCTGACACATCGGCGTCACCTTGGCCACGTGTTGGTGCTCAGAAAATATATCCCCACAATATTGATTCACTTGTTTGATGAGTAATCTTGGTAACTTCAGTGTTTGAGTTAAGGAAAGGACTACTAAAATTTGCCGTTTTCATAACTACATGGTACTTATTTTTTGGAGCTTGGGTTTTTATTTGCAATATAATCATCACTTTGCTAGCAAAACCAATTTGATTAGCTTGTGGCCTAGCATAGCCAATGAAAATCTGTAGCATGCATTTTCACAAGGGTGACTCATCTCATTGTTAGAGAAAGATGCTCATGTTTTTGTTACTCTGTACTGTGTTGGACTTTTTAGAGATGTTAAATTGTTAGTCCTCTTTGGAGTTGAATGAAGTGTTAAATTCATTAATTGATTGATAGAATTTATTGGTCAAGTTTGTTTATGGCATATACAACGTAAAAGATTAGTATTTCAAGATTTCTTTTGATGAGTTCCATACAGCGTATATTATTAGAATGTAGTATATACTGCCCTACCAATACAAACTATAAATATATGTGATCATTTTGTTTTGATTTTCTTGTTGTGTGGTCATATTTCCTCTAACAACTCTGTTGCTTTATAGTTTGTAAAGCATTTGTTTTTTGTTTTGTTTGTTTGTTTGTTTTTATTTTTTATTTTTTTATGTTGTTCATTTTATGGTTATCAAACTATTTTGTAATATGGTGGCAGACAATCCATAGGTTTTTCTTATAACATATATCTGCTTTTGGAATTTATCAGGTTCCAATTTTTTTTTTATTTTATTTTATTTACTAAAAAACAAAAAACAAAAACTATGTTCTGTACACATGTTTTCAAAACATGTATTAAAAAAAACATATTTCTTATTTTTGTAGACAGAAACCATGAAATTGGCAACATTATTTATAGAATTGAATTCTCAGGCTCTAATTTTTGGTCCTTTCCCAGGTTTTTCCCTATGATATACTGATGCAAGAGTTGGATGTGACAAACGTACATAAACTTGAAGATTTTCTTACCAACGAGTTCATGTATGTGGTAGGTCTTCCATCTTTGCGTCCTCATCTGACAACATGCTAGTTTTGAGATATACTACCACCCAACAAAAATCTTCTTAGTTGCCAAATAGGGCAGGGAAAAAGTGGTGGTTTACCTCTCTCTGTCTGTCTCTCTTCTTTAAATCTATGTTTCTGGGGGTGTTCACTTGTGACCTGGACAAAAACTATTTGTTAGTTTAATAAAACTTTGATTCGTGCCATTTTTTTTTTTTTCAGTGACACTTGAAATCAGTTACTTTTGGTCTTTGTGTTGTAAGGTTATATTTTTTCATATCTAGGTATTGCTTTCCTACATAAAAAAAGGAAGCCAAAAATATAAATTGAAAAGAAATTGTGTTAATGTTTGCTTTGAGTCCCTTATAGGGCATAATTAGAGGGAAGCTAGATCAGTTGCGAAGATGCTTTGAGGTTTGAATTCATTGTGTCCATTTTGAGTTGTATATTTAGTTATTTAATATTTTGGCATGCCTTTTATCATTTGCCATTAGTTCTTAACGTAATTGTCTAGTGATTGTAGGTTCAATTTGCAACAGGCAAGGATCTGAGACCCGGGCAATTGGGGAGTATGATACAAACATTAACAAACTAGTAAACTTTTTTGTTTAAATTGATTGAAATAAAATTATTTTGGTTGAACAATTGTGTATGTTGAGTATCCGAATGAATCATTGTTATATTACATGGTTTTTTCGCTATGTGATGGAATATCTTTTTAATGATCTGATTGGCTTAACTGCAAACTTGATGCTGAAGCTTTTTTTTGGATACCAGATTTTGAACTTTGCTATGTTATGTGTGTATCTGTCTTTAAACATAGGTAATGCAGAATGCTTCTTCAGACAATTTAAAACTAGTGATCTAGGTTTTGAAAGTGTCTCGAGCTCTGGATGATGACCCTTCATTTGGTGTTGTACAATTATTACTTTTCTTTACAATGTTATTAAGAATAGCTAGGTCAGTTGCATCACTAGAGGCATTGTCTCATATCACTTAACCTCTTGGTTGGTTATAGAAGGTTTATATTAGATTGGAACGCTTTGTCCATTGCTTAGATGCAAATGCAACACATTAACAGTCCTTGATTGTCATAATTTGTGGCAAAACTAAAACAAAGGTTGCAAAATTTAGACTTGCATTATAAGGACTATTCATATGGGTGAGTAGTATTGAGTGAATGGCTGCAGCTCTGCCTTTACTTCGTATGCATGGAAAGACTTCCCCTCTACTGATTGAAATTAGCTTTTTTGTCAGGAAAAGAGGCCCTTCAGTGAGAATCCTGATGTGATGAACAACATTTTTAGTGAAGGCACAACTCCAAAGCATGATATTCCTTAGAGAGGGTACAACTTTTAATAGCCCTGAAGATCAACCTTACATTTACATTGTGTCAGACCTAAGATCATTGCAAGACATTATGTTGGCACCCCTCATACCCCAAGGACTAGTGCCACCTAGAAAATATAGAAAATAAAAATCCTAGAAAAGAAAACAACAGTAATAATAAACACAAAGTACATAAATATTGTTGTGTTGATTTTTTTCATCATTTGATATTTAATGTGTACTATTTGGGCATTGTTGTTGTTGGGTTTTTTTTATTTTTTATATTTAATCTTTTGGAAGCCCGGATGATAGATCCATTGAATTTTGGGAGTATTTGGTGATTTGTAGAAAGTTGATTTACGAAGAAAATGTCTCATGTGAACATTGTAAAGTCCCAGCCCCACTAGCGTTCAAAGAGTTAATTTTGCTAGTATAATTGATGATATTCATCAATATTGAAGAGACTTGGGAGTTCTTTAATAATTATAGTAAGGGTTTAAATCTAAAAATCCTAGTGTATGGCTTATTAAGCACACTTGGTAGTGTATGATAGGCTACCACTTAAAACTGATTTCTACTTGAAAGAGGTCTCATTTTTAAGTAGAGAAACTTATCATATGTTAATGCCGAGTCAATTGGCTTTCAATCATTACTGTGTTTAAGCTGAAATGTATGGACTACAATGACAAATTGGCTTGTTTAGAAGTTAGTTATTATCTGTTCATATGTTAATTATGACAGTTTTATGCATAGATAGGGAGTCATCTTATTACAAATGCAAGAGCACCTCTGAAAGAGTGTCATGTTATCTTGCTCTGTGACCTCTGTCATTTGAACTTATTGTTGTGGACTATCTTTTATGGCACTTCCTGATTATGTCATTACAGTATTTAGTATTCATTTTGACTAAAAACATAGGTTGACTACATGAAACAATCTTCTTATCACGATTCAAGAAAAGATAAAATGGGCAGATTCCATAAGTGAAGTGGACAAGAAGCACAAAAAGGGAAGTTGAAGAGAGGGTTGACGAAGTACAGAAGTCAAAATCTCCCTCAAGGTCTGTTGAATCTGGTTTTCTCTTCATGTTGTGTTTGTGTGGTATGTTCTATGCCAATGGAATAAGACAAACAAAGTTTGATATTTACATATGTGTTTTGATAAGCTGCTTGGTTCAAGGGTAGGCTAATTAATTAATTATGTAAAAAAAGAAGAGGAGCGGCGAGAATATTTACTGATGCAAATTTCCCATGTTATAGCAACAATGAAATTTCATTAAATGATAAACTTAGAAAAAAAAAGAAAAAAAAAACACAAAACACCTTAATTAGCACATCTTCAAAAATAAGACCTGTGACAACAGACGGAATGTAATTCGGACCCCGTAAGTTGGGAGTTAGTGCCGAAAACGCCTTAAACTTAGTCGAAAAAAAGGGTTCCGGGGGTGAAAATTCAAAACGGCCCCCTCACCACCGTATGGCTGTCATGAACAGCTTCCCCATAACAATTAGGACCTGTGACAATAGACAAAATGTAATTTGGACCCATATGTTAGGAGTTAGAGCCGAAAACGTCTTAAACTTGGTCGAAAAAGGGCTTTCCGGGGGCAAAAATTCAAAACAGCTCCCGAACCACAGTATGGCTATCACGGACAGTATCCCCGTGACAAATAGGACATGTGACAACAGATGGAATTTAATTCAGACCCGTATGTTGGGAGTTAGAGTTGAAAATGTCTTACACTTAGTCGAAAAATGACGTTTCAGGGACGAAAGTTCAAAATAGTCCCCTCACCACCATATAGCTGTCACGGACAGCTTCTCCATGAAAATTAGGACCTGTGACAATAGATGGAATGTAATTCGGACACGTAGGTTGGGAGTTAGAGCCAAAAATGCCTTGCACTTAGTCGAAAAATGGCATTTCGGGAATGAAAATTCAAAACAGTCCCCTCACCACTGTATGGCTATCACGGACAGCTTCCCCATGACAATTGGGACTTGTGACAACAGACGAAATGTAAATAAGACACGTAGGCTTGGAGTTTGAGCCGAAAACGCCTTAAACTTAGTCGAAAAAGGTGTTCCAAGGGCGAAAATTCAAAACAGCCCCCGGACCACCATGTGGCTCTCACGGACAGCTTCCCTATGACAAATAGGACTTGTGACAATAGACAGAATGTAATTCAGACCAGTAGTTTGGGAGTTAGCGCTAAAAACGCCTTAAACTTAGTTGAAAAGGGCGTTCTGGGGGCGAAAATTCAAAACAGCCCCCTCACCACCATGTGGCTCTCACGAACAGCTTTCCCATGACAAATAGGACGTATGATAACAGACAGAATGTAATTCGGACTCGTAAGTTGGGAGTTAGAGCCGAAAACGCGTTAAACTTAGTCGAAAAAGGGAGTCCCAGGGGCGAAAATTCAAAACAGCCCCCAAACCACAGTATGGCTGCCACAGACATCTTCTCCGTGACATATAGGACTTGTGACAATAGACGGAATTTAATTCGGACCCTTAGGTTGGGAGTTAGAGCCGAAAATGCCTTACACTTAGTCGAAAAATGACGTTCCGGGGACGAAAATTCAAAACAGTCCCCTCACCATTGTATGGCTATCATGGATAGCTTCTCCATGACAATTACGACCTGTGACAAGAGACGAAATGTAATTAGGAGACGTAGGCTTGGAGTTTGAGCCGAAAACGCCTTAAACTTAATAAAAAAGGGCATTCCGGGGGCGGAAATTCAAAACAGCCCCCTCACCACCATGTGTCTCTCACGAATAGTTTCCCGATGACAAATAGGACTTGTGATAAAAGACAGAATGTAATTCAGACCCGTAGGCTGGAAGTTAGAGCCGAAAACGCCTTAAACTTAGTTGAAAAGGGCATTCCGAAGGTGAAAATTCAAAACAACCCCAAAACCACCATGTAACTCTCACGGACAACTTCCCCATGAAAAATAGGACTTGTGACAGCGGAAGGAATGTAATTCGGACGCGTAGGTTAGGAGTTAGAGCCGAATACGCCTTAAACTTAGTCGAAAAAAGGCGTTCCGTGGGCGAAAATTCAAAACAGCCCCTGAACCACAGTATGGCTGCCACGAACAGCTTCCTTGTGACAAATAAGACTTGTGACAATAGACGAAATTTAATTCGGACTAGTAGGTTGGAAGTTAGATCTAAAAATGCCTTCCACTTAGTCAAAAAATGGCATTCCGTGGATGAAAATTCAAAATAGTCCCCTCACCACCATATGGATGCACAGACAGCTTCCCCATGACAATTAGGCCCTGTGACAACAGACGGAATGTAATTAGGAGACGTAGGCTTGGAGTTTGAGCCGAAAATGCCTGAAACTTAATTGAAAAAGGGCATTCCAGGGGCAAAAATTCAAAACAGCCCCCGGACCACCATATGCCTCTTACGGACAGCTTCCCATAACAAATAGGACTTGTGACAACAGACGGAATGTAATTCAGACTTGTAGTTTGGGAGTTAGCATTGAAAACGCCTTAACTTAGTCGAAAATAGCGTTCCGAGGGTGAAAATTCAAAACAGCCCCCTCACAATCATGTGGCTCCCATAGATAGCTTCCCTATGACAAATAGGACTTGTGACAACAGACAGAATGTAATTCGGACCCGTAAGTTGGCAGTTAAAGCCGAAAATGCCTTAAACTTAGTCGAAAAAGGGTGTTCCGATGACGAAAATTCAAAACAGCCCCTGAACCACAGTATGGCTATCACAAACAACTTCCCCGTGACAAATAGGACTTGTAACAATAGACAAAATGTAATTCGGACCCGTAGGTTGGGAGTTAGAGCCGAATACGCCTTAAATTTAGTTGAAAAATGGCGTTCTGGGGGCGAAAATTCAAAACAGCCCCCTCACTATCGTATGGCTGTCACGAACAGCTTCCTCATGACAATTACGACCTGTGACAATAGACTGAATGTAATTCGGACCCGTAGGTTAGGAGTTAGAGCCGAAAATGCCTTAAACTTAGTCGAAAAAGGGCGTTCCGAGGGCGAAAATTCAAAACAGTCCCCGAACCACAGTATGGCTATCGCAGACAGCTTCCCCATGACAAATAGGACCTGTGATAACATACGAAATTTAATTCAGACTTATAGGTTAGGAATTAAAGCCGAAAATGCCTTACACTTAGTTGAAAAACGCCTAACACTTAGTTTAAAGAGCGAAAACGTTATGAAAATAACATCCACATATTTTAATAATTGCCTTATATATTTATAGGATGAAAAAATTACATAATAAATTGTTTGTGCAGTTAGTTGGAATAAAAATTGCATGATACATATATATATATATATATATATGCTTTTATTTCCAAGAAGACATTTCTAGATTGTTGTACCTTAAATGCATGTTAGAATGTTTTCCTTATGGCTGACTGAATTGATATTTTGTAACCAATTGCTTTTTATTTTTATTTTATTATTATTTTTTCTTTTGTAGATGGCTTTGTTGCGTGGACTTGTGGATAATCCATTTTGGTGTATGGAGAAGAAATTTCACATCTGTATAGAACTAATACTTTTGTCGTCCTCAGCTTTTGTGTAGTTCACTATTATTGATACATAAAACTTTTGGCAACCAACTGATAATTACTGGCGTGGTACATAGATCACCTTCTATCGTGGTACATATATGACCATTTGGCGTTGTACATATATATGACCTTTTGTCGTGGTATATATATGACCTTTTGTCGTAGTCTATAGAAAAACTTTTGTTGTGGTACATACATCACCTTTTGTCATGGTACAGGTTACGATGGTAATTTGTACCATGCCAAATGGTCATTTCACATGGTAGTAAATGTATTTTTTGTGTACGGAAGGCTTTGATTTTTGTATGATTCTATATTTTGTATGAAAATATTATTTTAGTTTGGACAATAGTTGGTTTGTATGGATTTTGACATTTAAAGTTATTCATTTTTTGTATACTGATGCAGATTGTAGAATGATTGATAGTATACGTATCATTTTATTTATATACATATTACAGGTTGCATGGAATATAGACATGTTATGGAGAAATTATAATTTTGCGATAAAACATAAGATCATGTTTTTGGTGACTAAACAATTAGTAGCTAAAAAGAAATTGGAAAAATAGTTTGGGCTACTAAAAGTTTTGTAGCAAAAAAAAAAAAAAATCAAACATTTGGTGACTAAATTTTTTGTAGCCAAAAGAAAATCAAACATTTGGCGACTAAAAGTTTTGTAGCCAAAAGAAAATCAAACATTTGGCGACTAAAATATTTTGTAACTAAAAACAAAAGTTGAAGAATAAAAACACTTTTGCCGACTAAAAATTTAGTAGCGAAAAATGTGGGACTTTAGGCAACCAAATGTTTAGTAGCCAAAACAAAAATTATTTGCCGACTAAAATTTTAGTAGCAAAAAACATAACACTTTAGGCGACTAAACTTTTAGTAGCCAAAAATATTTGACTTTAGGCGACTAAAATTTTAGTAGCCAAAACACAAGAATTTACTTTAGGCGACTAATATAATTAGTAGCTAAAAAAAAATTTCGCGACTAAATGTTTAGTCATTAACAATAACTGAAGCTTTTGGCAACAAAAAAAATTGGTCGCCAAAAATGTTCTATTTAATTTTATTTCCAACCTTTTGGCGACTAAAAATTTAGTTGGCAATTTAATACATTTAGGGACTAAAATTTTAGTCACCAATTACCTTTCCCGACAATTCTTCCGCGACTCATGCTGTGACCAAATAATTTAGTTACTAAAACCCTTCGGCGACTAAAAATTTAGTCGCCAAAAGTGAAAATTCTTGTAGTGCCTTATGAAAGAGGACAAATACTCTTTTGACAATGGAGGCCAAAAGAGGACAATGGAGGGGGGTGGGTGTGCACCTCGTGCACTGAATGTATCAATAATATCTTAATTGGCATGACCCATACGCATTCAACAATAATTCTACCAAAACTGCCCTGCTCCTACGCAAATTAGCCTGTCGGCCAGTTAATTTGGCTGGCCGACCAAAAACTTGGCTGCCTAGCCAAAACATTTGGTCGTGGCTTGACCAATTTGTACGAAACAGGATTTTTTGACAGAATTATCAATCTTTCCTCCTATTTCCACATTGTTTTTGCTTAATTTTCTTAGAAAAAGTCTTAATTTTGAAGTTTAAAAATGAGCCTCGGAACACTATGAATATATTCGAAACAAAGCGAGGAAAGAAGGTTTTGAATTGAACTTAAGCACTTGGGTAAAACAGGCTTAGTGTTGGAAATGAAACATAAATTTCATATTTTCTTACTGAGAATTATGCGAGAAACACATTCTTGTTTTCATCATCAGGTAATCAAAACAAAGCGCCTAAGCCTTAGGGTCGGTCAAAATGGGGTGTCTACAGTTGTCCCTCTTTAATAGAACTCAAAATCATTTATTGACGTGAGTGAGTGTCAAAGTCTGAAGACGACCTTTTTGGCAAGACCGTAAGAGTTGGGTAAATAAACAAGATGCAAATGCAGTTTGTTGAACCCGAGGGTTGCCTACGTATCCCTTTGTAAGGAATCAAACCAAAATAGTTCAGGGACATAATGCAAATGACATGCTCAAAATGCAATTGAAAACTGGACTTACACGTTTCACAAAGCCATTTTTTCCTTGAAAATTCATGATGTACAATGCAACATAACAAGGGATACAATCCAAACACATTAACATAAGAGAAGGAAATGTAACTCATGAATAGTTTGAACCTACAACCCAAAACAGGGAAGGTATTAACCGAAGATGGTTTGAACCGATAACCCAAGAAAGGGATAGTATCGTCATCTCGAAGAGGGGCCAGCATTAACCAATGGAAAAGGTTGTAATCAAATGTTGATGTGAATAGATTGTAGCCAAGTGATGCAACAGTGATAGTTGTAACCATGCAAATGATATGCTAATGCAATTGAAAGTTGAATTCTTTTTTTGTTTTTATGAAAGTGCATGATTTATGCAATACAATATGTAATATATGGTGAGGCAAGCCTCATGCAAATGATGCAAAACAAAAGGGTACAATCCGAACACACTCACATGAGAGGAGAAAAGAAGGTCTTAATCAAACAGCAAGATCTAGACCGTACCTCGATACAAAATAGGGGATTGATTTCAACCAGATAAAAGAGAAATGGTCTTAACCAATAAACGAGACCTAGACCGTACCTCAATACAAAATAGGGCAATAGTTTCAACCGGGTAAAAGAGAAAGGGGTCTTAACCAATATACGAGACCTAAACCGTACTTCAATACGAAATAGGGTGATGGTTTTCAACCGGATAAAAAAGAAAAGGGTCTTAACCAATATACAAGACCTAGACCATACCTTAATACGAAATAGGGTGATGGTTTCAACTGGGTAAAAGAGAAAAAAGGTCTTAACCAATATATGAGACCTAAACCATACCTCAATACGAAATAGGGCGATGGTTTTCAACTGGGTAAAGGATAAATGGGGTCTTAACCAATATACAAGACCTAGACAGTACCTCAATACGAAATAGGACAATGGTTTCAACCAGGTAAAAGAGAAAAGTTGTAACCAAATGTTTGAAGTGATATGAATGGATTGTAACCATGCATGACAAATGTAATAGACAGTGCAAGTGTGATAGTGAATGCAAAAACACAAAGGGGCAATGTGAGATATACAATATGCAATGTGATGAATACACAACAAAAAGATGATAGATGCAAAACAAATGAATATACAAATTGATTTTATTTTTCTTTATTTTCAAAATTCTCCCTCTTTTTTTTTTTTTTTTGAATTTTTTTGTTTTCAACATTTATCGATAGTAGCTGGACCAACTACGATTGTTAAAGATTACCTCGGCAATCCACTCTTCTTTTGGCGTCTTCTTCTTCTCCATTATCTTCCTGTATCGAGGCATGCGAGAGAGTAGAGCAGAAAGCTGCAAACTCCCCCCGCCATTACTCTACATATTTCTTTTTGGCATTATACTCCTCCTAACATGGCCTCTTCTCACCGTCCCCTCACTATCTTCCCTGACCTTAACGATTCCCCAATCGAGATTACCAGCACCTTTGAGCCCCGACAGAGTGCCCCTGCCCCTGCCTATATTCTCAGCTTTCCTACGCTGTCAATCAAGCAACTGATAGCAGTGCAGTCTAATCTCGATGCTAACTACTACACATTGAAGTCTTGTATGGGGACCATGACTGTGGTCTCCAATTTGTCCCAATGGCTATAGGGTAGGACGAGTAAAGTACATCAATTAAAAGAACAACTCTCTCTACTCCAGAGTATGTACAAGGATGCTTGAGCAGAGATTAGCAATCTGAAAAAGCAAAACAAGGAGCTGAAATGGCAAGCGACCTCTGCGGCCCAATTTGGAGCTCCTTGGTGCTCTACATTTGATGGCCGGCGGGAACTAATTTCTTTCGAAAGCTCTACTAATGCCGGGGTAAAGTCTTCAAAGGCCTCCCGAGAGTAATGTTATGGCGAGGCAGCTGACGATAAAGTCGAGCAATGAAGTTGTCTGTGAATGAAGTCGGTTTGTAATCTTCACCGCCGGGCTACTGTCGGAATCCGAGAAAAAAAAAGTCCATTGCTTTTTTGTATTTTTAATTTTGTTTTGGTTATTTTTTCTTTCTTTCTTTTTTTCATTTTCTATTTTTTCTTAGGAAGGAACACCAATGCTTCAGATTTTCTATTTTGTTGTTTTAAAATTTTCTTCTCTATTTTTTTTTTTTTTGGTTTCTAATACTGATCGAGGGCTTCACCCTGAAGTTTAAATAAAATAAGTTTCATTTTTGCACATCATGGCGTGAATGGCACAACACTTGAGCAGTAAAACCATTTCGTTTTGAATTTGAATCTGAGAATGATTGAATTTGTAACAAACTCTAAATTGGACATTGAGCCCTCAACTAACCAGGAATTAAAAAAAAAAAAAATCAATGAAAGAAAGACAAAGCAAAAACAATCCAAGCACACATATTTACACTTGCTGGAATAAATGACACTCACAACAAGACTCTAAAAGACAAACCATTGAATCTACACAAATTTTGTAGTTTTCCATTATGGATATCAAAAACTGGCCGGCCGGCTAATTGATTGACCTGCCAGCTGATTTGTTGTCCAACCAGTTGAAAAATTGATAAGCCGGCTAATTCTTAATCAGCCAGCTGAAGGAACTGATGAACTAGCTATAAAATTGGCCAGTTGGCTAAACAAGTGGACGACTGGCTAAAACAAGCAAGAAGCACCTGAAGTCAACTAACAACTTGGATGGTCGACTAAATTGTTAGCCGGTCGGCTGAAACATGAACACGAGATTCGAGAGTGCAAAGAGAAGACAGAATTGCTCCTAGTTCATTGTTTTGACCTTTTTTTTGGTAAAAAGATTTTGACTAACATGAGAGTTAGATTAACATGCTTGTTCTACTCTCTATTTTGAAATCATGTAAGTTAAGCTGTAAGCACTAAAAATTTTCCTTTTGGTACTTTTTGAGAAAATTAGTCGACTTCATTAAAAATCATCAGAACTTGTTTTCGCAAATGGCTACTACTTGACCAACATGGAATCAACCCTTTGAGATGCACAATCTCAAATCCGAACTTGATTTGTCTTGCACCTAAATCTGCCGTAAAGAAGAGATAGGACAACTGAATTGAATGGAGGTGAGCCAATTGAACATGGACAAGAAAGTTGAGTCAAGTAAAAATATACCAATCAAAAATGGATAGGATGAGTGAGCTGAAAATGGTAGGGGCCGAACTTTAAGATGAAGCTGCCTACGTATCCCAAAGATAGGAATCAGGCCTTACGTAGTTTTGGGTAAGGCTCACTTGGATATTTTCACTCTCTTTTTACACTTTAACTTTTGCCAAAGCCACCGTTCCGAGTTTTCAACCTTGCAAGCTTTTTTTCATTCATTCATTCTTTTTTCTTTTTTCTTTTTCTTCTTTTTTTTCATGTTTTCATTTTTTATATTTTTTTCTGCTTTTTATTTTCTATTTTTTTTCCCCGCTCTAACTTTTGTTTGGGCCACCCTTCTGGATTTTCAGCCCAGTGAGCTTATCAAGGATAGTACTTTGTTTAGCTTGTCCATATTGATTGGTTGTGAGATCTCTAAGTCATCTAAATCCATGAGAATGGATGTTCTTCCTGACCAGATAAATTTGATGATATAGGGACCCGTCCAATTAGATTTGAATTTGTCCCTAGGGTCGTGGATAAGAGCTCATTTGTCCTTCAACACTTAATCTCCTTCTCCCAAATTTTGGGACTTAACTTTCTTGCCGGTCTCCATTGGCTTGAGAAATGACTCAGTTTGAATCTTTGATTGCATCTGATCTTTTTGCCCCTAGTTTAAGGAATGCTTCTAATCCGGCTATATAAGCCTTCTTCGATCACATCCGACCATTTTGCCCCTGGTTCAAGGGCTGCTTCCAATCCAACTAGGCAAACCTCATACTTTGGTTGATCATGAAACATTCTAAAGCAAGGTTTGATAACTAAGGGGTCGGGTCTCAAGGTCAAGAGTAATCCTATGTTGTACAATCTCAAGATCAATTCCAGGCATGCCATCGCAAGACCACGCAAAAGTAGTTTTTGAAATATTTTAATAAAACGACTAATCGTTCGTGCTCCTCTAAAGACAATGTAGAACCAATCTAGACCAAGCCAAGATCCTTCTTAATACCCACATTAACAGCAATGATCTCATCCATAGCGACCTTAGTACACTTCTCTTTCTCTTAGTTGATCAAATTTTACGAATCCCGAGAAATTCCTTCCTCTTCATTTTTTTTATATCAAAGTTTTGGAAAAACTTCTAAAAATTTTTGGTCAATGCAATGATTAACAAGTACAGAGAAGTAGGCAAAAATTACTGCATTTTTATTCAGAACCTTTAGCTCAATGGTTGAAACAGACTCGAAAGCAAAAGAAAAGATAGACACAGAAAGGACAATGATGTCTGGGTTATCGCCCCTGAAATCACCAAACTTAGATGTGCTAGAATGACTTGAGCTTGATCCCAACTCTACAAACTTGGTGGAATCAAACTTAGACTCAACACTCAATTCAAAACTCAGAATAAAACCATTCTCAAATTGTTAGTTAAAGTGTGGGCCATCTACCATATTCAAAATAAAGCTCATGCAATCAAAAGGTGGTCATTCCCCAATCACAGAAATGGTTGGATATCCCACAAGTTTTATTTATTTGCACTGGTAGACTTTGTGGGATATCAGACTTTTTTGAAACTTTGGTGCTACAACGACTTAGCAAAAAAACCAAAAACAATACCCCCAATCAGAATTTTGGCAGTACTTTAACTTAATTCGCACAACTGATCATTGTATGCCCCACCGAAAAAAATTGAACCTCACATACTAACATGCTTGAACCATTCATCTAAATTTAAGAATCCCTATATAGATCCTATACATTGCAAATAGCAGGAAAAAGAACAAATACCCCTATGGAGGGTAGGGTTATGTTGTCCTAACTTTGGTATAATCTAGGGTTTCACTATTCAAACAAGTGGCATCATACATCCTAGAATACGATAACATCCTGTCCTATTTTTGGAAGTTGCTAGAGTTTACTACATGCACTAGGTCAGTCTTGTTCAAAAATGGTACCTCAACAAGACATCGATATACCTACTCAATTTGGCAGATCAAATAGTATGTGGTGATCACGATTCAAAGGCTTATGCTCCGACCATATTAGAGCCCATGATCGTCTATCCGCCCAAAGCTAAATAGTCGTCAAGGATAATAGGTGATGAGCACAAGACTTAGGCGCACTAATGCATGAATGCAATGAATGTATAATTGAAAATAAAAATCATATCATAGTGTTCAAGTCAAGGTTTCTTAATATCCCCAATAGAATCGCCAGAAACTGTAACATTGCTCGGGGGGTATCCGTACGCATTAACAGTTCAGACCCTCAATTTCTTCGATCTAGCCTCACGTGTGCAATGTAAAACATAGATGAGAGTCCAAATTTGGCAACTTTTATAGAAAATCTATTTTATTACAAATTCTTTGCCATAAATGGACTACATCACCAGATCTTAAAGTCGTTACCTAATATTTTGGAAAAATTAGGAAACCCACGACCGTGCCATGGCCATTGTTCATTGTAACCAAGGATGCTTGGTTGAGAACCTTAGTTATGAAAGGCGAAGGTCATTAATTGAGCACCCTTGCTCACTCAATCAAAAGATCGACCTCTACTAAACCATGATATGATTTTTATTTATTTTATATGTTCATATTCCAATTATTTAATAAATCCTAAAATTTACTATGTGAAGCAAACAAATATAAACTGTGTCGTCCACTTTGGAATAGCTTGATCTCATTATCTTGAAAATGTTTTGAATAGTGCAATCATAAAAATCAATTTTATTCCAATTTAAACAACACAATCTTCACCCACCAACATGCATAAAGTCATATCAAATAGCAAATAGCACATGACAGGATACTAAACACAGTAATAAAATCATACACAGGTGGGATGCTAAAGCACAAAAAACTTACATATTTACCGATGTCTTGCAAACAATTACAAAACAAAGTTATAAAAACATGCATGATCCTATATACAAAATCCTAATGCAATTCACTTATGAAATGCAACTAAAGATGACATGTGAATCATTTCAAGACATGAGGTAGCACACAAAATAAAATTATAATTGATTAAACTCACAGATGCAAATTTAGCCGGATCTTAAGGCATAAAATATAAAATGCAAAGCATGGATATGATGACAAGCATGATATACTACATATATACATATAGGGAAAGCAAATAAATGAATGGGATAAAAAGAAGCGGGAGTGAGGAATTATTACATCACTTTGAATATTACAAATCTGAATAAGGGGGGAGAGGAAAAATATTACAACAAAAATATATCATCACAAACACTCTCTAATTAAAAGAAAAACATAAAAAACAGAAAGCTTCAGTGGGTCTCGGAGACCGTCAAAGACTGTTCTGCTCAACATTGAGAGATTGTTGGGTTCTGTCCAGGAAAAAGTGGTTGTCCAGACAATTAATTGGCCAGTCGACTTATCAGGCCAGACCAAAAATTCTATTTTGATTTAAACACCAGAAAAATAAACGAAATATATGCAAGTGGCTCAACTAACTACTTCCAGTTAGCTTACAACAGGTTTATAATATGAAATTGAAGCAAGATAAACAATATAAGAAAGAAAATGCAATAAAGTAAAAAAAAAAATGAAAAGTGAGCAAAATTTACCTTTCAATGAAGGATTTGATTTCTAAACTTCCTTTTTATCACCCTCAAGTTTAGGAAATGTGTTCTCAATTCTTAGTTTGAAAATTCATAATTCTTATTAGAATGGTGTTTTTGGGTTGTTTAACAATGTGTGTGGGAAGAGTTGTTCTAACTCTCTATTTTTGTCTCTTTTCAACAACACCCACTCTCTTTTTTGATTGAAGCTCTAGAATATGGCTATATCAGAATTCTTGGGATGATTTCGTATATAGAAATATGGTATATCAATGTATGGAAGTGTTTCGGCTCAAGACTTATGCTTCTCTCTTTTTCTCTCTATCTCTCTCTTTTCTCTTAATTCATTTCTTCTCTTCTCATTGATATATTCTGATCCTCCATACAGATAATGAATGGAAGACAAAGTCAATGAGATGGAAGACAAGGTGGGAGACATGGATGATAAGATGACAAGGGTGGTTGAAATCGATCCAACTTTATGGAAGAGGACAAATGCACTTTTGACAATGGAGGCCAAAGAAGAATAATGGAGGGAGGGGTGGGTGTGCACCTCGTGCACTAAATGTATTAATAATATCTTAATTGGCATGACCAATACGCATTCAACAAGAATTTTGTTGAAACTGCCATGTTCCTGGGCAAATTAGTCGATCGGCCAATTCTGTGGCTGGCCGACCAATTGATTGGCCGGCCGGCAACAATCTTGGTTGACCAGCCAAAACATTTGGTCATGGAATTGGTCGGCCAGCAACAAACTTGGCTGACCAGCCAAAACAATTGGTTGTGGCCTAACTAGTTTGCACGAAACAAGATTTTTTGACGGAATTATCATCATTTCCTCCTATTTTCACTTTGTTCTTTGCTCAATTTCCTTAGAAAAAGTCTTATTTTGAAGTTCAAAAATGAGACTCAAAACACTACGAAAATATTTGGAACAAAGCGCAGGAAGAATGTTTCGAAAGAGAGTTTTGAACGGAACTTAAGCACTTGGTCAAAACAGGCTTAGGGTTGGAAATAAAACACAAATTTCATATTTTCTTACTGCGAATTATGTGAGAAACACATTTTTGTTTTCATCATCAGGTAATCAAAAGAAAGCGCCTAAGTCTTAGAGCCGGTCAAAATAGGATGTCTACAAACACCTTGATAGCAGGCGAGGGAAAATTGGGAGCAAATTGAGAAGGACCTTACAAGATAATCGGTCTGGCAGGCTAAGGGGCATACTACCTAGAAGATCTGGACAGTCAAGCCATACCCAGGTTGTGGAACACAGCAAATCTAAAGTTATTTTACTTCTAATTCTGTTTGAAATGTAACCCCCCCCCCCTATTTCATGATGTAATTTTTTCAATCTTTGCTAAAATATAAACAACGACTTATCTCAATTGGAAAATTGTTATATTTTTCATTTTCTGCTATATTGCCACAAACAAGGGGCACCGAGTTGATGAGTTGATTTTGCTCGACTTCAACCTCTTGTCGAGCTGATTTAGCTCGGTATGATGAGTTGATGTTTTGTTCAACTCCCTGTTTTTGCCAAGCTGATTTTGTTTGGCAAGTAGAGTTGATTTTTGTTCAACTCCTCATTTTTGCCAAGCTGACTTTGCTCGGCAAGTAGAGTTGATGTTTTGTTCAACTTCTTGAGCTGCCTTTGCTTGGCAAGTAGAGTTGATGTTTTATTTAACTCCCCGTTTTTGCCGAGATGACTTTGCTTGGCAAGTTGAGTTGATATTTTGTTTAACTCCCTGTTTTTATTGAGCTGATTTTGCTCGGCAAGTAGAGTTGATGTTTTGTTCAACTCCCCGTTTTTTCCGAGCTAACTTTGCTTAGCAAGTAGAATTGATGTTTGGTTCAACTCCCTATAGTTGCTGAGCTTATTTTGCTCGACAAGTTGAGTTGATGTTTTGGACAACTCCAAGCTTGTGCCAAGTTGATTTTGCTCGACAAGTTGAGTTAATATTTTGTTAGAGTCCAAACTTTTTGCTGAGCTGATTTTGCTCAATAAAATTAGTTGATATTTTGTTCAACTCTGAACCTCTGAATGAGCTGACTTTGCTCGGTAAGTCGAGTTACAATTCTATTGTTCACAACCCTTTGCCAAGCTGATCTTGCTTGGCAATCGTTCAAAGTGCCCTACCCAGATCTCTCTGTTTGGCTTAAAATTATAGCAAGCATTATTTTAGACCCTCAGCTGGAAAAAATTTAACAGAATTTTCATTGATAAAGAGATCTTAGTACAAAAGTAGGGGCAGGTAACCCAGTTACAATGTTCCAAAAAAAAAAGGTACAAAGTAAACGAGCTAAACTAGTAAGGAAAGATCATTTGCAAAGTCGTCTCCAGGCACAACCTTCTCCTACCCGGTGGTAGCTTCTTTATCTTGGCCGAGCTTCGTCTGCACGATTTCTTTCACTTTCTCGGCCTCATCCTCTTGTAATGAGTTGAAGACGCTTTCAGCATATGGGATCATATAGTCTGGTAGAAATTTAGGGAGGGGGGGAGGAGCGATGAACATCTCGGTTGAAAGCCCTTGACCGAGCTTTTCGCAGGCGGCCTTCTAACCGGACTGGAAGAAGATGTCCTTGGCAGCCTCAACTTGTTTGGTGTAGCTTTCCTCGGCCTCTTTGAAGCCTCTATCTCTATCTTCAGCCTCGTCCATTTCCTGCTCAGCGCAACCAAGTTGGCCAAGAAGTTTGGCATTGTCAACGTTGGCTATCTCCAAATAAGCTTTGCCCTCCCCAGCTCGGTCTCAAAGTACTTCCCTTGTGCAGTCATGTCAGCTACTTTTTGCCGCAGCTTGACAACTCGCTTTATCACAAGGTGAGACTTCTGAATTGCCTGCAAGATGAAGACGTTAGAAGGCCAAACCGACCAAACAGTTGAACAATTCTTGTAAGGACACTTACCCTTGCCATGGATTTCACTGTGAATTTAATGATCTAGGTGTTTGGGACGTGGTTGTTCCTGGTCATGTGGCCTAGTAGCAGTAGTGGCTTGGTCATATCAAAGGTAAGGAGGTGCTTTTTGTCCCCAACAATAGAGGCATTCACCGGGATGTCCTTTCCTTGGTGCTTCAGTTTCGGTTGCCAAGCAGGTATCGGCTCAACTTCCACAACCTCCTGCTTGGTGCTCAACTTGGCCACTAGCTCGACCGAAGGATCAATGGTGCGGGCCCTCTTGTCAACCCAACGTGAGTCTGTGCTGGTAAACTGAACGGTGGCGGAGGCCAAGGTCAGCAGTCCCTGAACCTCGACCGGTAGTTAGTGCAGGCGGTGACAAGTTGCTCGATGGCTCAAAGGTAGCGGTAATAATGTTCCTGGCTTTGTTTCTCTTCATTATCTCTTCTTCATCAGTCAACTGGATTAGGGAAACGTCTGGAAGGGTTGGATCTGGTGGAGAAGAGGGTTCTGACAGGAAGTTGGTGACTTTGCTCTTTCTCTTTGCCTAGTACTGGTAGCTCGGCACATAACCGAGGAGGTCATGACAGTCACATTTTTTGTATGTTAGCACAATCCGCCCTACGTCATCCTTAGGATGAGGGTATAGTGCTTGTAGCTCGGTGATACCTGCATAAGAAAATCAGTTAGCTTGGAATAACAAGTCCAAATAGGATGATCGGTTATAGAGTTCGGCTTACTTGTTGAGCCCTTATGTTTGCTTATATTCCAACTGGGCATGTCAGCAATCTAATAGTTGCCGATTGCCCAGAAGAAGTCCTCATTATGTAAATCTTTATCTGGCGTGCTAGTCATTAGACGTTCTCGACCCGGTCTTATTTTTAAATACTAGTTAAAGCCATGAGTTGTGTGACCGAGCGTGTATTGCCGCAATATCTCAGCCAGGCCTAACTTCAATCCAAACTGGTGGTTTAGCTTGGCAACTCCATTTATTATTCAAAAAGTGTTGGTGGACACTTGTGTAGGGCACAAACCAGTGCACCTTAAGAATTCACACATCAGGGGCTATATCAGGAAGCAAAGCCCCCCTTTGATTATAGATAGCACGATGAAGAGACAAGCAGTCTCTCTGCTCCAAGGAAGGATCCCTTTCTTGTTTAGCTCAAAATGCACGTTGACTAGGACGCCACATTCCTCTCGAAATTCGGCCATTCCACCCAGTGTGCTTACCAAGAAGCGATAGCGCCCTATAGGGCCCGGTGTAAACTGCTCAGCAAAATGTGTCGATCAAACTATGTACAGCGACTGCTAGGCCTTTGAGAGCGCTTGTGTTAGTATACCTAGTCTTCTAGGATTCTGCATGGTGGAAAACCAATAGTAAGTGACAGCGCGGTCACACGTATGAGCTGGAATTTAGTTCGGTCGCACCGACAAGTTGAATCTTAGCTCGGTTGGGCATAATAACATGAGCTACAAGCTCGGTCTCACAGACAGGTTTTGGTCTTAACTCGGCCACACGAATGGACCAGATTTTAGCCTAGTTAAGCGGCCGCCGAAGCTATTCGGTTACCATAGCCTAGACCTCCCCATAAGTGTTACAAACATAAGTTTTGCCCGGTCAAGGTATGATTTTGGATCAAAAACCATACTTTTGCCTAGTTTAACCCAAAATTCCTATGTTCATCTTTGAAGACGATCCGTACGTCAGAAGGCAGAGGGTGTGAGGTCATTTGATCCTCAAAATGGTTGAAAGTCCTTATTTTTAGTGGTTTATACTAGTGTTTGGTGACATAAATGTGGCAACAGAGGCTCAAGAACTTTAAGAACACCATGAACAATGGAAGAAAAACATAGTAAAAGAGTTCAGTGGCAGTGTGAGAGTTCAATGCATATATCGTCTATATATATCAAAGACGAAAAGACGCCATAATTTGAATTTCGGAAACTCGTGCATGGTAGGTGAGAGGTCACACGGAACCACTAAGGATGTGCCACATGGCATTGAAGTTACAGGGTATCAGCGAGGAAACTGAAAGGGTCAAGACATCACGGATCTCAATTGAGTTATCCTAAAAAATCATGCAGAGACAGCTCGGCCACAAAGAAAGAGTAATCCCAGTCGTGTGGAAGCAGAGAAGATTAAGGGGCAATTGAAAGGGGAGTTAGCGTCAGACAAATGGGCAGAGCAAAGTCAGGATTTGGGCTGCTATCCTGGGCCTTCCAACCGATTTGGAAAGACACCCAAGCGTTAGACCGAGGTACCTAATCAGCTCGAGCCAAGGGTTGAGATTGATCGAATGGTAGTGTTGCTTTCAACCAGACTAAGGGACAACCTACAATCTTGGCCAAGCTCCAGAGCTAGGTAGAATTTGCCTGGATAAACGAAATACAACCGAGCCTAGAAATGACCAAGGTCAACAATTGCTCCGGAGATATGCTAACTATGTCGGCTGAGATTCAAGGCTAGGCAAGGCTGGCTTGGATGAGTTTACCTAGCTTAACTGAGCTGAAGGTGACTAGCTAGGCATCTCGGATCTAGGCCGGTTGGAAATGACTGGTCATGAGTGGACAACCTCGTACCAGACTATAGAGAGCTCGGCAGAAGTTGCCACGTGGCCGGATTGGAGTGCGAAGGAGGAAACTCACCATCTATACGTATCAAACCATTTGGCTGTTTTGTCAATACTACTTGGCAGTATTGTCGCGCACACACGTGTAAGGCGAAGAGAGGATAATATATCCATGTGTCCAAGAAAGGACAAACAAGGTAGTACGCGCACAAACTATGTAAACCCTACGGCGCCTCTATGCAAGAGGTCTGCAATCTTCCTTACACAGAGCTATCATGTCTTTTGTCTCCTTCTTCTCTTAAATGGTGCTAACTTAATCGTCAAAGGGGTTTTTCGGCAACACACCCGTCGGATAGCTCACCGTTGCTGTGTTTTTAGGTTCTACGAAATTGTTTGGAGTAACGCGAAACTTGGACGAAAGAAGTACAAAAGCGAAGAATATTTCCCTCCTATGCAATAATAATAATAATAATAATAATAATAATAATATGGCTTCTTTTAAGGTGCACTTACGGGCCAGTTCACTTTATAGCATTCACAACATCAACCAGTAATTACTTTCGGTTAGCGGCGATAACTTTTGATCTCCGACAACTACCTCCAACCTTCGGAGGAATATTGTCGGGAACTGTCACTAGAATTGGTCACCGGAGGTTATCACCGACAGTCGGGAGTGGGTCATGATACTAATTTGATGATTGAATTTTTGAAGTATATGAAAGGTATTTTGGGGATATTGACCGTAAAGAGAACTCAAATTTTATGAAAAAAGAGGACCAAATTTACGACCAAGTAATTAAAAACTGCCAAACAAGTCAAAAAATAAAACAAAAGTAGACTTCACAACATCATTTTTCCCAAACTCTCAATCCTCCAAAACATATGATTGACGCCAGTAATCGTCCACACGTTTTCATGTTTTGAATCTCTTCGATTAAACCCATCATTACTGTCACAGCAGCAAGAGACGATGTCAGATTGAGCAGAGTTACACTGGCGAAAATTTTGTATGGTCGTGTTTGAATTTGTGATGAGTTTTGCTGATTTTTTTTTTTTTTTTATATAAATTATGTTTTTTTTTTTTTTCATGGCTAGTGTGAGACAAAATAAATAAATAAATAAAAATAAAAAGAGCACCTTCGAAGAAAAGAGATTGAGGAAAATTTATTATTGCTGATTGTTTTGTTTATGTGGGGGTCTTGATGCAATATTATCTCACTTTTTTATACATACAAAACTTTCAAATTTGATCAAAAACTAAAATGCATAGTGCTTCGTTTGATTAGAAAGAAATAAGAAAAATTATCTCTAAGTGAAAAGTTGAAATTTTTTTTTACACGAGTGAAAATGGTAGGAAGTGAAATAAAAGAAAAGAAAATATATTTTCTTGTATAAATTTGATTGAGATGAAAATTTTGTAAGAAAATAGGAATTCTAATTATAAGTAACTACTTTTATAACAAATTTTAAATTTTTTTTTTTTTCCTATGATTTTTGCAAGAAAGTAGAAGCTTATTTACAATGCTATTATAAATTGTACAAGAAAATTAATTTTCCTATAAATTCCATCATTTTCATACTAAACAAACTTAAAAATATATTTTTTTATTTTTATTTTTTTCATTTTCTATCAATTTCATCCTAATCAAACTAAGTGTAATATTTGGTTAAAAAAGAAAATGAGAGAAATAAACAGTGCCAAAATTAACTTAATATGGAATTTATGGAAACCATTTGGCTTCTACTGCTTAAGAGGATAACAACTAATTTGGTTTTTGTATGATGAAGGCTGCCTCAAATGATCTATTTCGCACCAATGTGGAGAGAATCTTCTGGTATACAACCCTATACCGAATGTAATTTGTTATGTATTTTTCTGATATATATTATATACTTTTGTGATAAATTTATATAATTTTTAGATAAAATTATGATAATTTGTGATTTAAAAATAAATTACGAATTTTTATATTAATGTTACTTTCTTTCTTTTTTATTAAAACATTTTTGAACTATAAAATATGTAATATTACCAAAAAATAATTAACTTCATTTGTAAATTATAAATTCTCATAACTCTATTACAAAATTACATAATATATACTAAAAAAATGTGTTACAAAGCGAAGGAATTTCCTTGTTAATATATAAAACTAATCACCTGATTACACATCTCAATGATAATTGAAAGATGTAAAATGAGAAATAAAAATAATGAAAATGAGTATTTTAGTGTAATAGTTTAATATTTTTATTTTATTATATTTAATAAATATAATTGGAGAGATGAGGTGATAAAATAGGAAGGAGAGAGAAACACCCATTGTTGCTCCGTTTACTTGTGATTGTGAGAATGAAAAAAAATCTTGTAAATCGAACTAAAAATGCAAAGGTAGAGTAAGGTGGATAGAATTTGTCATACCTATTCATAAGATGATTCCTATTCCTATTCATATTCCTATTCCTGATTTAAAGATAATTCCTATTCTTCATTTAAAGATAATTCTTTTGAAACACGTTAATCACTCCCACTGTTCAAATGGATTACTCGCAAACTGCCCCTTCAAATGCTAGGATTGTATGGGCTTAAAAGGTTGGGTCCAAATTCTTTTCACTCTACAAAGTGAAAAAGATAGTGTTGTTTGGCCTCGTGGGACTCACCGCAAGTCTTATTTTGACATTTGAACCGTTCAATGTGTAGAGTTCATCGAGTATTTTGTCTCTGCAAAAAATCATGTTGATCGGATAACGATAACCATTTGATCAGAATACATTTTTATATCAAATTTATTTTTAAATTTGTATTTATTATTGACAAAAATATAATCTGATTAAGTGATTATCGATATCTGATTAATATGATTTTTTACAGAGATAAAGTACTCACCGGCATATTGAACTATTCAAATTATTGAAATGAGACCTGTAACGAGTTTCACATGACTAACAACACACTCAGTTTGATTACCGACTGAAAAAATCTGATCCTAAAAGATTATGGGTAGGTTTGGGAAGTTGGTTGGCTTTTTGGCTTTTTTGGCTATTTTAGCCTGGGGCTAAAAAGCCTGGTTTGGGAAGGGCTTTTTGACTTTTTGGCTTTTTGGTGAGGTGTCATATTGTTAAAAGACCAAATTGCCCTTTTCCATTTTCTTTATTTTTTAATTTGGGTTCGCATTTGGCATTGTTTCCGTTTTTTTTCTTTTTTTTTTTTTTTTTTTTTTTTCAATTTTGGCTTTTTGCTGAAATCAAAAATTTTTTGGTATGTTTTTTTTCTCGGTATTTTTTTTTACAATTTTGTTAAAAGACCAAATTGCCCTTTTTTAATTTTTTTTATAATTTTTTTCATATTTTCGGTTTTGATTTGCCGTTTTTAGCTTTTTTTTTTTATTTTTTTTGGGGGTTTGGATTTGGGTATTTTGCATAATTTTTTTTATTTGTTTATGTTGGCGTATTTTGGTCAAATATTTATTATTTTTTATTTTTTTATTTCGAGGGTGTTTTTGGCGTATTTTTTTTGAATTTATGTTTTTGTCATTTTTATTTTTTTATACATTAATTAGTTCTTATTCTTTAATTTACGTTTTTTTCCTTATTTATTTTTATTGGTATACAATAATTTTTTTTTATGTGTTTCATTTATTTATAAATTACGTGGCGAATGGTAATTTATGTTTTTATATTTTTTTTTTAAATTTTTTTTCAATGAAGCGTATTTTTGTCGTTAATTTTTTTACTTTACGATATTCTCATTTTTTTATTCACCCACATTAATTTGTTTTTATATTTGAAAATTGAATTTTCATGTGTTTTGTTTACTTGTAAATTACATGCCACATGGTAATTTCTAGTTTTTTTTTTTTTCCTTTTTGGATGAGGCGTATTTTTATTTTTTTATTTTTTTGAATTTACGTTTTTTTAATTTTTTAAATATTCTTAAATATTTTTGAATGACGCGTATTTTTTTTAAATACAGCCTGTATTTTAATTTTCTTTTTTTTTTGCAAATGGTTTTTTCATGTGTTTTTTATTTTTATTTTTTGTTCATTTTCTGTGAAATGATAAAAAGTGAGGTTTTATTTTATTGTCCTGTGTATTTTAAATAATTTAATTTTAAATATTTAATTTAATTTAATTTAATTTAATTTTTTATTTTTTATTTTAATTTTAATTTTATTTTAAATATTTAAATAATGTAAATAATCTAAAAAATTTCATAAGCAAAAATTTAAAATAAATATTCAGAAAATTTAACTTGTAAAAATTTAAATAATTTAAATATGTAAAAAATTATTTTAACAAAAAAATTTAAATAATTTAAAATGTTCAAAAAATTTAAATAATTTAAAATGTTAATATTTTAAATTTAAAAACAACTCTACACTCAAATCGTAACCAAACACATAAAATAAAACTCAAGTAATAAATTATTTTTAAAATTCATAACCAAACACATAACTTGAAACTCTACACTACTTTCACAACTTTACACTCAAATCATAACCAAATACATAAAATAAAAAAATTGAAATATTTAAAACTATTTTTATAAAATAGATTTTGAATTTATTTTTATAAAATATTTTAACAAAAAACAAAAAAATGTTTTTACTTTTTTATTCAACTTTGTTTTTTCTGAAAAAATGTGTTTTTTTGAAATTTTTTTTTTTTATTTTGCTGTGCCGCATGACCCCTCTTCATGAGGGGTAGTTCCGTAAATTCTCTTTACCATTTCTTGGCGCCAAGCAACTGTGGGGAAAATCTATTTACACACACCTAACACTCTCTATACACATCCTCCCACACACATCTCTCTCCACCACACCTCTCATTAAGTGTGTGGGGAGAGAGTGTGAGGTGTGTGCATATAGCCTCACCCGCAACTGTGGAGCTTTTGGCATTTTGTGACTAAATTAACCTCTTTTGACATTTAGTGGGCTATTTTAGCCCAACACCACTTCCCAAACGTAACCTATAGTCTATAGATACTAAAATGGGAGGCACAAATCATTATAATAATCATTGAAAACGTAGTGATTGTTTCAATTCAATAAGCATTAGTCTTTTCTGCGTTTATGGGAAAGGAATGTAGGTGCACTAATGCCAGCCACGAAGCATCAAAAACCCATTTAACAGTACAATAATAGTAAGAATCTAGATTTATTAATTTAGAAATTATCTAAATTTATTGTTTTGTATTTTAAATTTATTCTATATATAAATTTAATTTCTATCACACAATCACAAACTTAGAAAAATCTAACTCAATAAATCTAAATTCTAAGACTTATTCTTAACAGTCGGCTATGCCCTATGGACATCTTCAAATAAATAAAAAAATAAATAAAAATAAAAAACAAACAGAGAAACTCATACAAGAAAGAGCATAATTTCTCACCAGTGATTCTCTCTCTATGTTTCATGGGTCCGTGTCTTCTCTCTTTCACTTGTCTATATTTTATACAGGATAAATTACACTAATCTTCTTGAGATTTAGAAAAAATATAAATAATTTTATAATTTTAATATAATTATTTAATTTTATTAAAGTGACTAAAATTTATACAAATAGTATGAAGACACATGAATAAACAAGAAATATATATATATTTAAGTAAAAACAGTATAATAATATTTTTTTTCTATTATATAATAAACGAATTATTGATGAAAATGAAGAAACATCATGTAATTATGTTAAAATTATAAAACTTACTATATTTTTTTTTTCTAAATTTGAGTGGAAGTCAATATAATTTACTCTTTATATATAAACTTGGTTGTACCCTTTTAGTAGAATGGATCATTCAGTCCCTGGTCTCTAGACCCACTATTATTTTCACTCTAATCATTTGAATTGTTCATATTTTAAATTTTAGTTTGTAGATCACTTACAAATATAAAGAAATCACAAAACTACAAATATCGGATCAATGATTTTTTTATGAATGATTTATGCATAGAGAACTAAGGGTGTGTTTGATTGGGGGGATAGGGGGGGATTATTTACTGTGCGGATTGTAATCCGCATAGTAAATCCAATCCGATGTTTGTTTTTTTTTTAGTCCGCCGGACATGAAGTTCGGCTGGACTCCTTATCCCCTATATGGGGGATTATACTATCCTAGGGGGGGTGTGGGACAATTTTGGGGGGATTATTTACTGTTGGGATTAAGTGGTGAAATGACCATTTTGACCCTCTACTATTTAATTATGTATTATATTTAGTAAAATTTAATAAAATTTAAATGTCTCAATTTAAAAATAAAATAATTTTATTTAACTTTTTATTGATATTTTATTTATTTATTTTTAAATAATTTTGTATAGATATTTTATTGATGTTTTATTTTAAAATTTTGTTTATATTTTATTTAATTTCATCATTTAAATGTTAATAGATGTTTTATTTAATTTCATTGTTTAATTATTATTATTTTTAAAAACAAATTTATTTAAAATTTTAATTAAAAAAATAATATAAATTTTTATTGATATTTTATTTATTTAATTTAAAAAAATAAATTTATTTAATTGTGTAAAAAATAAAATAAATTTTTATTTAATCTAGCTAAAAATAATTAAAATATTAAAGATATGTTTAATATTACTATTACTTAGTAAACAATTGAAAAATGGTAAAATAGTCTTTTGTTCATTTATCATATCCAGTCCGTCCAACCAAACGTTGGATTTACTAAAAATAGTAATTTCCAGACATCTAATCCCATGAAAAAAACAAACACGGGATACATATCCAATCCAACCAAATAGTCCAGGGGATTCACAGTCCCAGGACTCAAGTCCGATGGATTCTAATCCCCCCTTATCCAGTTCGTCCAATCAAACACACCTTAAAAGATTAATAAATTGGATTATTAAAATGGAATCCATAATGAGGCAATGGGACAAGACTGGTGTAGTCCTACCAAATACTCTTAGGAGTAGGGGTGTGCGCGGTGCGGGTCGGTGCGGTTTGAGAGAAAAATAGAAACCGTATGGCGGGTGGCGGATTGATAAAAGTGTCACTAGAATTTGTCATTTTCCTGATCAAAAACCGGCGGTTCGGTTGGCAAATAATGGCGGATTTGCCTTGGCGGTTCGGACGGATTGGCGGTTTATAAAAAATATAATTCAAATTACAAAACTTAAATCAAAGAGTAAAAAAAAGACGAGAGATACCGTGATGTTAAACATCTTGCGAAGCTTTCTTCTGATGCAGCAAGTGTAGCAACAACATGACAATATCAACGACTATGCCATCAGTTCATTACAAGCATCTGTGGAAGCTACAATGATCAAATACAATACATAAAATTAATATCATTCAGGGTTTACAATATATTGAAAATGTTTACTGTTGAAAAGTATTTAGATTGAAAAGTGAGCTAATGCAAGTTTGCAACATGGCCAGAAAAAAAAAAAAAAAAAAGATTGAAAAGTGAATTGGAATCCAACTTTATTTTGGATTACTGACATCTTGAATTCCCTTCGAGCAATAATGTAATACTATATTCTAAGGTATAGAACAACAAGCAAACTTAAGTAAAAAAGAATTTTTAGAATCTTATAAAACATGATTTAATAGCGGTGCGGGTCGGTACGGTTTGGAAGAAAAATAGAAACCGGCGGATTGATAAAAGTGTCACTAGAATTTGTCATTTTTTTTATCAAAAATCGGCGGTTCGATTGGCAAATAATAACGAATTTGCCTTGACGGTGCGGCTCGATGCGGTTTCGACGGTTTCGGCGGTATTATGCACACCCCTACTTAGGAGGACATATCTTTGGAAACTTTCAAATAAGCCACATTTTTTTCCGAATTCTTTTGTAATTTTTTTTTGACTGGTGTAGTCCTACCAAATACTCTTAGGAGGACATCTCTTTGGAAACTTTCAAATAAGCCACATTTTTTTTCCGAATTCTTTTGTAATTTTTTTTTTTTTAAAACTTTTCAGGTCTATTTTTCTGCAGATGACTCTAAAAAGTAAATTTAAAAAAAAAAATCCAAAATAAGCGGAAAAAAAAAGTCTACTATTTTTGAATTATTTGTCTGTTCTGGAGTTTTAAAATAATAATAATAATAATTTTTTTTAAAAAAAATTTCAATGCATCTCATCAAGTAGAATTTAGACACCTCAAATTTTTTGAAACAAATTTTAAAAAGTTTAATAAAAATAAAAATAAACCAACAAAAGAGTCACTAAAAAAATAAACCCCAAACATAAAAAAATATGGGATATGTGGGCCTCTCCTTTTATTCATTTTCATATACCTATGTGCAAGTATGTGGGGTGATTCTATTTACGCTTAAATAATAATTTAGTATATTCAAATAAAATTTTTAAAATTTTAGTTTTTATTATATTTTAATTTAAATTTACTAATAAAAATAATACACATTAAACTCTAAAATAATTTTTTTTTCCTCATAGTACACCCAAATCACTTTATATATTCTTCATATTCAACTTTCTTTATTTTGTTTCTTATTCTAAGGGCATCTACAATGAGATAGCTAAAATTGTTTATTAAAGTGTGTTATATGACAAAAAGTGATAAAAGTGGGGCCCAAAAATGTTTGTTAAGATATGTTAAGAGTTTGTTAATTTTAAAGAGTGAGTGGTGGTCCAATAGATGTGTTAAGGTGTGTGTTAAATATATATATATATATATATATATGTGTGTATGTATATAATAAATAAAATAAATAAATAATTTAGTTTAATCAAAAATTTCAAACCCAAAATAAAATTTCAAGTCCAAAAAAAAAAATCCCAACATGTAAAAAAAAAAAAAAAAAATTCCATTGACCGGTCAACTGACCGGTCAACCCGTGAGAACACAAACACACTCTCTCCGCTAGCTAAAACGCTAGCCGCAGTTAACAACTGACTTAACAACTGACGCTAACAAAACCCACTAACACACTACTTAACACTTCTATTGTGGCATCCAAATAATACTGTAGCTACTTAAAATTTAGCCACTGACACTAATACCACTGCTAACGCGTCTATTGTGAATGCTCTAAAACTCCAATATATCTCACCATAACTTACCATTATTATCATCATTGTTTTTTATTATATTGTTAGTTGCAAATAAAATAAAATTTAAACAAAATCAAACAATAAATAAAAATAATAAAAAATATTTTTTTAAATAATTTATCAAAGATGAGGTAAGAACTTGCATAAATATTAAAGTAAAATTCTTAATTTTTATATTTTTCAGTTATAGACTTCCTTGATCATTTAAAAAAAAAAAAAATGCACAAAACTATGAATATAATTATTTAAAAATTATTATAATTTTTTTTCTCTCCGTGAGGAGTTTTTCTCTCTCTAGGTTGGCCTAGGGTTTTGGGTGGAGTTTTGCCTTCCAGTAATTTCTTCCATTAGGCAACCGATGGTGGGTGAGTCATATCATGTCCATTTGCTCTTGTCTATTTTCCTTCCATTCTCTTATTTGTATCAACCAAGACAGGAGGTAGTCTGTGACAAAGCCCAAGTCTGAAAGAGCATGAAAGTCTTTTCAATCTCAATATCAAATTCCGTGGGGCTGGTTCTGTATGCAGGCCAGTGTTAGTGGAGCACGACGTGGCTTCCCGTTTGAATATGATCTCTATAGCTGAGGAGGAGGAGCTAGTGGTCCTGTTTGGTGGAATTGTGAGAAAGTGATTATAAATTATAATTTATAATTGTGAGTATAAGCTGTTAACCTGTTTGGTGTAGCTGTGGAATTATATATTTAAATAGCAAAATAGTGTTTAATAAATAAGCTATAAAATAGTTTTTTCTGTATAATTGACTTTTTTGCCCTTATATGATATAAAAATGATAATTTTGTCAGTTTTTTTTTTCAATTTTAATTTAAAAAAATTATTTCATTAATAAAAGTTAATATAATTGTATTAAGGGCAAATTACACAAATAGTCCCTATAGTTTGAGACTTGTGTCACTTTGGTTCCTGACTTTTCAATTGTGACACATTTGATCCTGAATTTTGAATTTTGTTCTAAATAAGGAATACCACACTCTCACAAGCAGAGAACAGAAGCCTCAGGACAGGCGATACCCAATCCAGGTCTTCCAGAACTCATCACTCAAGGTCTGAGAGGACGAGATCTGAGAGGTCGTACACTGAATGGAGCACCTATTGGCCCTCACATACGCACCAAACAAGATCCAGACAGATGGAGTTGCCCAGATCATTTGACTTACGAACCGTGCTCGAGGAGAAGACACGATGGAAGGAGGACGCTAGGGCACGCGATTCACACAGAGTTTCTGCCTTACAGCGGTTGGCTCCTCGGACGCATGGAAGCGTCGAGGTTGGAATGCCAATACCGCGCCGTGCCTACGAACCGACGAACAAGGCATTAGCGAGGCTGTAGACCTCACCGTTTGTTTCGGCGATTGAAAACACGCCCCTGCCGTCAGGCTTCCTTCAGCCCAAATTCACTACATATGAGGGAAAGACGGACCCCTACTCACACTTGAGCCACTTTCGCCAGGTTATGGCTATATACCAGCGAAACGAGACTTTAATGTGCATCCTCTTCCCATCTAGCCTTGGCGACCTAGGCTTGACTTGGTTCGAAAAATTTCCAGAAGGCAGCATAGCCTCCTGGGCACAATTGGTGGAGGCGTTCGTAACAAGATTCAGAACAAACACTAAAACCCCGGTGGAGATCGACCAGCTACTCTCCATCGACATGGGCGACAAGGAGACCCTAAGATCCTACAAGAGTCGCTACTGGGAGACCTTCAACCAGATTGGGGACTGTCCCACCAATCTCGCCATTGCATAGTACAAAAGAGGCCTTCCTGTCGGGAATAGACTAAGGGACTCAATCACCATGACACCGCCCTTCACCATGGAAGCCTTGATGGAAAGAGTGCATCAACACATCAGGGTGGAGGAGGATTGTGCACGTGCCAAAACAAAATCTGGCACGACCGCAGTACCAGAGAAGAAGGCCTCAGCAAAGGTCAACGCGGTAGACCGTCCGAGTAGAAACGGACGAGGCAGGCGAGACAACGGAGAAGACCAGGATAAAAGATGGTTGAGGGTCCGCACTGCTATAACCACGGTATTCAAAAAACTGATCTACCGAATTCTAGGTGAAATACGAGATGAGCCCTTCGTCAGGTGGCCAGCCAAGCTAGGGGAAGCTCGGAAGGACTACGACGAAAGGTCGCGTTGCACCTTCCATAAAGAAAAGGGGCATCGCACTGAGAATTGCACGCCATTGAGACAGCATCTGGAGGAGTTTGTGGCAGCAGGTCACCTGGATAAGTACATTAAAGGAGGGACGCAACCAGCCCCCCGGGACCACAATAACCCCAATGGAATGCCAGTTGACGCCCCGCCTCAAGGCATAATCAATGTAATACATGGAGTCTTCGAACCTGAGCGTGTATACGAGCTCAGAGGGTCAATCAAGAAGGCTGAGCACTTAAGAGAGGTACTAAGTGCGCAACCTACCTTAAAAAAGGGGAAGACAGAGGCCACGAACGTCATGTCTTTTTCAGATAGAGACTTGGCGAGGATATATTGCCCTCACAATGATGCCTTGGTTGTCACTCTCCGAGTCAAGGATTTTGACGTCAAGCGGATTTTGATTGACCAGGGTAGTTCATGTAAAATAATGTACTACGAAACATTTAAACAATTGAAGTTACAAGATAAAGACTTGGCACCTGTCGTATCTCCCCTGATCGGATTCAACTCAATGCCAGAGTGGCCAGTCGGCAAAATAATTCTTCCAGTTAGAGCAGGAAGCGTAACGAAACAAGTGGAGTTCTGGGTATTGAAAGTCCCTTCCACTTACAACATCATCTTGGGCAGAACATGGCTGCATGCCATGCGATCGGTGGCGTCATCCTACCACCAAGTAATGCGGTTCCCCAACGAAACCGAGGTAATTGAAGAGGTCTATGGAGATCAGATCATGTCCAAGCAATGCTTTGTCACGGTGAATGGCAGCCGCGCTGCCAAGGGATATGTTCATTCGGTGGAAGAACCTGAGAGTAATGAACTGTTCACAGATGTTGGCAAAGCGGCTAATCAAAAAGCGGTGGAAGACTTAGTAGAGGTAAGAATAAATGAAAAGAACCCGGATAAGTTCTTTTTGCTCGGTTCGTTGTTGTCCAGCACTGAGAGATTAGAGGTCTTGGAATTTTTGACCTCTAACATCGAAGTATTCGCCTAGACACCATACGACATGCCAGGCATTGACCTCAACTTCATCTGTCACCAACTCAATGTCCACCCATCCGCCAGACCAATCATTTAGCGCACACGCAGATCGGCACTCCACCACGCCGAAATAGTGGCGGAAGAAGTAGGAAACCTGCTGAAGGTAGAGGCAATCAGAGAAGTGCACTATCCAAGATGGATCTCCAACACAGTCGTAGTGCCAAAAAAGAATGGCAAGTGGCGTGTCTGCGTCGACTACAAAACAGTCAACAAGGCATGTCCAAAAGATAGCTTTCCTCTACCACGGATAGATCAACTGGTAGACCTAACGGCGGGGCACAACCGACTTAGCTTTCTGGATGCATACAGAGGTGTACGGGAAAGAAATAAACCTTCTCGTATAATCTTGTTGATCAAGTCTGCGCTCCTCTGTACGTCGTCACTTTATCACCTGAAAACACAAACGTGAGCTAGCCGGCGGGTGTGTGCCGGAAACCTCTCCGATGCCTAAGTCAGCAAACTAGACAGATAAACGAAAGCTCTGTGTATTCGGAAATCAAAGTTGTGTTACCTCTCCATAGGTGATATTTGTGAGCTTTTATAGGTTTCGTGTGGCATAATTCAAGTAGGACTCTTACTCCTCCATATAGAGTCCTCCTAGGATTCATTCTCCTGAAAGATAATGCTTATCTTTCCACACCCCCATCATTGCTTAAACCAAGTGAGATGGTTTTCTCCATGGCCGGACTACCATACGACCGAAGTAAGTATGGCCACGCCGAGCCACAGAGTAAACCGAACTATGTTTAGTTCGATTCTACCCTCAATGCCCTTACCTTAGTTCCTTTCGCACAAACCGTGGTAAGTCTAAACCGAGCTAACTTTTAGCAAGGTTTTAGACCGAGCTAACCATACTGCGCCATAACCGGTATAAGTTCTAGTATGTTGCAATTCTCAGGCAACAGGAAGTTCTTTCTCGCAGCAACCGACTGCTTCACAAAGTGGGTAGAAGCAGAAGCCTTGGCATCAATCAAAGAAAAAGATGTGAAGAAGTTCGTCTGGCAGAATATCATCACTCGATTTTGCATACCAAAAGCCCTAATATCAGACAACGGTACACAGTTCGACGGCAGAATCTTTAGAGGCTTTTGTGAAGAGTACAAGATAGAATTCAGCAATTCCACACCAGCATATCCCCAAGCAAATGGTTAAACAGAAGCATCAAACAAGGTAGTCTTGGATGGATTGAAGAAAAGGTTAGAGAAAGCCAAAGGCAAGTGGGCAGAAGAGCTCCCTCATGTTTTATGGGCTTACCGCACCACACCTCGGCGGTCAACAGGAGAAACTCCATTTTCCTTAGCCTATGGTATGGAGGCAGTAATCCCACTTGAAGTTGGTCTCCCCACAATTCGAAGCGAGAATTTTGATCCAGACTTGAATAGCGAAGCCATAGCCTTAGAACTCGACCTTACAGAGGAAAGAAGAGACAGAGCGTTGATTCACATTGCCTCATACCAACAAGAATTATCCAGGAAATACAACAAAACAGTACATCCAAGGCAATTCAAAATCGGGGATTGGGTGCTGCGCAAAGTGATGGGAAACACCTTGGTACCGGGAGATGACAAGCTAGGGCCTAATTGGGCAGGACCTTACAAAGTGATTGGATTAGCAGGCAAAGGGGCATACCACTTAGAAGATGAGGACGGCAAGGCAATTCCCAGGCCATGGAATACTGCCAATCTCAAGTTATTTTATTTTTAATTTTTTTTCCCTCTAAATATGTGTAATTTTCTCCTTTCTCAATAAAACAAGTAGTTCTCTTTTCAGCATAGACGTTTTCTTTTGTAAAAGTTTGTTTTACTGAGTTAGGTGAGTTAGGGGCATTAAAAACACAGTTGGCCGAAACAACCAACTGCGAACCATCCTAAGCCCAGGATTAGAATCCAGGCTGCAGGACGTTTGGTCGGAATAACCAAACATTTTATTCTAAATTGGCTGGAAAAACCAACTTAGAGGTTAGCTGGATTAAACCAACACCCTTCTTAAGCCTAGGATAAGGATCCAGGCTGCAGGACGTTTGGTCGGAATAAACCAAACACTTTATTCTAGGTTGGCTGGGAAAACCAACTTAGAGGTTGGCTGGATTAAACCAACACCCTTCCTAAGCCCAGGATAAGGATCCAGGCTGCAGAACGTTTGGTCAGAATAAACCAAACACTTTATTCTAGGTTGGCTGGAAAAACCAACTCTTATTACTCTTCAGCCGAAGTACGGGTATAGGCTGAAGAGTGGTTGGCTGGACTAAACCAACTCTTGGTACTCTTCAGCCGAAGTAAGGATATCGGCTGAAGGGTGGTTGGCTAGATTAAACCAACTCTCAGTACTCCTCAGCCGAAGTAAAGGTATAGGGTGAAGAGTGGTTGGCTGGATTAAACCAACTCTTGGTACTCTTCAGCCGAAGTATGTATATCGGCTGAAGAGTGGCTGGCTGGATTAAACCAACTCTTGGTACTCTTCAGCTGAAGTATATATATCGGCTAAAGAGTTGTTGGCTAGTAAGCTTAGATTGCTCAGCTAAGACCGGAATAAGGTATCTCGGCCGGAAAATATTGTGTTCGAATTATAGTTAGAAAGCAAGCACAAATAAGGAGAGTAAACCAAGATAACAGTTGGAGCAACAGAATTCATTGAAAAACTCATTACAAATACAAGCATACAGATCAAACCGGAGTAAGTGCTGAATACAAGAGATGATTTTCATTGATCAAGTTCAAATACAAAGGAGGGGCCTCAGCCCGGTCATAAGAGCAAAAAGAAAAAGAAATTACAGAATCAGTTGAAAAGATCATCTAGATCAGCATCAATGTCAACTCGAAGACCGGTTGCAGACGGAAGATCGGTCTCGGTTGGGAGTACGGTATCAACTGGTAGCACGGTATTAGTTGGCGGCTCAATAGTCAGGTCTTCCACCGTTGGCTCCAACCGAGCGGATTGATTAGCCGGATCGTTGGTGACCGGGGTATCAGTTGGCTCTTCTTCATCATCATCATCAAAACCCTCAAGGAACTGTTGCTGAACGGATGCAGCATACTCCGCCAGTGAGGCCGGAATGGAATACTGAGGAGGATTGTAGACCTCGGTCTCGGGCCCACAACCGAGCTGCTCCACAGCACCTCTCCAACCGCATTTAAAGAACAAATCCTTGGCGGCCTCACATTGTGGGATATAGAGGGCCTCCCCCTTCTTGAAACCTTCAGCGTTGGCTTCATTCACTTTCTTCTTCAGTTCGGCGATCTCTGCGTCTTTTTTCCCCTCGAGTTTGACTAGCTCACGAAGGTACTTGTCCTTCATCACGGTTAATGCCTTCTGTTTGTCAGCATTAGCCGAGGTAACCAGTCCGGTCAGACGAGCTACCTCGGCCTCTAGCTCGGCGTTCTTTTGTTGAGAGTCTTTCAGTTCGGTTGTTTTTTCTTCAACCTCAGCCATGGCTTGCCTTAGTGTTTTTCGAAGCTCCAACACACGCTTGTGTACAACTTGACTTTTTTGCATGGCCTGAAAAAGAAGTAAGAGAAACTAGTAACACAACCGAACAGAAAGCTGGGAAAAGTTAGAGAGACAAGAGGAGCAAACTTACCAAGATCATTGATTTCGTCGTTGACCGGATAGCCTTGAGCTCGATCAAGTGCTGGTGATGCTCCATGTCAGAGGGCAGACACACACTCTTAGCCAGATTGAAGGCTAGCATGTGGTCTTTGCCTGCCACCACTGAGTCAGTGTCGCAGATAGCACAGTTTTGAAAAGTTATTTTTGGACTCCATTTTGAGGAGCTAGCTCGGTCGGCGGGCTCCGGTTGCGGACTTGGTGGGTGGCTTGGTGGAAGTGTAGTTTCATCTTCGTCAACAAGGCGTGGCTCGGCTGGTGTAGTCCGGGCAGGCTTGTTGGGGCGAGATGAGGAAGGTTGTTGAGATGGAAGCGCCACAACGGTTTCCTGGGTTTGGCTCGGTGGTGGTACCTCGGCGCGGTTTGTCTCGGTTAGAAGGGCCCTTACTCTGTTTCTTTTGGCCATTTCTTCTTCTTCAGTAGTACGGATGAGGTTTATTTGGGGTAAAGTGGGGTCCGGTTCAGGGGCGTCCTCTAGCAGGAAGTCTGTTACTCTGGCCTTGCGACGGCTGCTATATCGGTATGTCGATTCGAAATTCAGTAGCTTCGCCCAACTTCTTTCTAGGAACCGTAGTGCGGCACGGAGAGTGTTCAGGTTGGGGTAACTGTACAATGATTTAAGGTGGGCTGAATCTGCAAAAAGAATGCAACTATTAGTTCGGTTCAGAAATTGGAAACCGAAATAAAAGAGAAGCATGAAAAGAAACCGAAGTAAAGTATACCATGGATTCCTTTATTCCAATTTATACTACAGCCAGGGATCTAGGCTTGGTGATCTTCAAAATTCCCAGATATCCAAAAGAAATCGTCATCGTTCAAGTCTTTGTCCGGTGTATCTGTTATTATTTTCTCTCAGCGGCGGCGTATTCTCAAGTAATAGACCCACCCATCTTCTTTTGACCCTATAGAATACTGGTGGAATAGTTCGGCTAAGCCAAGGTTAATGCCAGCTCGGCGGTTTAGTTCAGCTATACCATTTATTATACGGTATGAGTTTGTGGAAAGCTGGGTTGGGCATATTCTGGTTTGCCTAAGAAATTCACAGAGCAAGGGTTGAACAGGGAATCTTAGTCATGTCTCTACTATGGACAGGAGGGTAAAGGGTACAAAGCCTTCGTTTCCCCATGGTATGATATCTTGCTCGGCTAGGGTAAGGTGGACATCGTTAGGGATATTATAATCCTTTCGGAATTCGGCCAGGCCACCAGGTGTTTCTACCAAAAATCTATACTTCCCCATTTATATTTTAAGTTATGAATAAATAAATGCCGAATAAATTAGATCGGTCGAAGGTTTGTGCTCAGTAGCTCGGTTGAGCGCTCAAAGGAATGCCTGGGCAACCTAAGTCTGCAAAGTGGAAAAACAAAGGTGTTAAGCACAGCTCATTGGACCGTGCTACAAAGTAAAAGCAAGGTAAAAGAAGTCCTATTTCGGTTATGGGAGGTCCTATCTCGGTCACAGCTAGATATTTCCATAGCTCGGTTTGAGCAAGGGGTTTGTTAGCTCGGTCTTGACGAGCTGATCGATATCTCGGTTAAGAGGAAGGTTTTTTTTTTAGACCGGTTGAGCTTCTAAGGGCAGCTTTCTTAATTCGGTCTAAAAAACTAAGAAAGCTGGTTTAGCCCCAAAGACATAGCTCGGTCGGATTTGAGGTTGCCCAGTACACTAATTGCAGACTTAGTTCGGTTTGTTATCTCAGCTAAGGTAAATCAAATAATGGTTTGACTCATTGAGACTAATTGGGTAGCATAAAGTATTAGTTCGGTTGGATAGTCTGCCTAAATTCAACATCAACTACAAACAACTTTCTAGTCCGGTTGCATCATGGTTTTGCATCAAAAACCAGTGTTTCTCAGGATTATTACATAAATTCAAGTGTTCTATTGCTAAGTTTTTTCCAGAAAAAGTGCAAGACCAGCAGAAGATGGAAACAAAAATGTGTTTTGCAAAAACACACGAAACAAACTACAGTGGATTGAACAAAGTACAAAAACAAAGAAAAATAAGAACAGATTTATGATGCTTACCAGGTAGAGAGGAAAAACTTGAAGATGGAAGCAACGACAGCAGAAAAACGCGAGCTTCAAAGATTGCAAGATTGAAGAACAATGGAGGTTCAAAGAGAGAAAAGGTTGAATAGTAAGGGGAATGATTTGAAATGCGAAAGGGTTTTGTTTTGGTGAAAAGACCTAAATGCGGGAACTGTTCAAATTTTGCGGAGTACGAGGACGGCGCGACAGCTGCAGTAGGCCAATGAGAGCATGCCACGTGTCATGGGAAGGAGAAACGATTCAGTTGCTGTGATTGAAGAGACGTTTCGATCGGACAAGCTCAGTTCGGCTTGAGTTCAGCTCGGCTGGAGAGGCTTGAGAAGTCTAGCTCGGCTGATAGACAGATAATCCCTATCATGCTATGCAGATGGAATTAAGGGGCAATTGAGAGGGTAATTTATATGCAAATTGGGCCGAGCTGGGCCGTTGTAGGCCTCAGTGCGAAGGGCTGAATAAAAAGACCATAAAGTTATTCCGGTATTAAAGAGGCATAAATTTACTCCGGTCCCAAAGAGGTTAGCTCGGTCACCATACTAGAACTTATACCGGTTATGGCGCAGTATGGTTAGCTCGGTCTAAAACCTTGCTAAAAGTTAGCTCAGTTTAGACTTACCATGGTTTGTGCGAAAGGAACTAAGGTAAGGGCATTGAAGGTAGAACCGAACTAAACATAGTTCAGTCTACTCTGCGGCTCGGCGTGGCCATACTTACTTCGGTCGTATGGTAGTCCGGCCATGGAAAAAACCATCTCACTTGGTTTAAGCAGTGAAGGGGGTGTGGAAGGATAAGCATTATCTTTCAGGAGAATGAATCCTAGGAGGACTCTACATGGAGGAGTAAGAGTCCTACTTGAATTATGCCACACGAAACCTATAAAAGCTCACAAATATCACCTATGGAGAGGTAACGCAACTTTGATTTCCGAATACACAGAGCTTTCGTCTATCTGTCTAGTTTGCTGACTTAGGCATCGGAGAGGTTTCTGGCACACACCCACCGGCTAGCTCACGTTTGTGTTTTCAGGTGATAAAGCGACGACATACAGAGGAGCGCAGACTTGATCAACAGGATTATACGAGAAGGTTTATTTCTTTCCCGTACAGTGATTATAGATTATAATTTAGTAGATTATAATTTACAGCTGTGAGCATAAACTGTTAACATGTTTGGTGTAGCTGTGGAATTATAGATTTAAGTAGCAGAATAGTGTTTAACAAATAAGCTATAAAATAGTTTTTTCTGTATAATTGACTTTTTTGCCCTTATATGATATAAAAATGATAATTTTGTCAGTTTTTATTTCAATTTTAATTTAAAAAAATTATTTCATTAATAAAAGTTAATATAATTAGTATTAAGTGCAAATTACACAAATAGTCCCTATCGTTTGAGACTTGTGTCACTTTGGTCCCTGACTTTTCAATTGTGACACATTTGATCCTGAATTTTGAATTTTGTTCTAAATAAGGACAATTGAAGATATCATTAGATTTTTCAAGGGTAAAATTGTCAATTTGATAAAATATAAACTAATTTGACAAAAATAAACGTCAAACAAATATTTTTGAATTTTTAAAAATTATTTCTATCCACTAAAAATAAAATTATGTAAAATTGATAAATCTTTTAGACATTTATTTATTTTTTTTACCAAATTAATTTTTATTATGTGTTTGGATGATGATCATGTAAAATTAATTTTAAAAAATTAATCATGTAATTTTTATTAATTTTACATAATTTTATCATTGGTGGATAAAAATAATTTTAAAAAATTAAAAAAAAAATTTGATATTTATTTTTGGCAAATTAGTTTATATTTTATCAAATTGACTATTTTACCTTTGAAAAATCTAATGATATTTTCAATTGTTCTTAATTGGAAAAAGATTCGAAATTAAGGGTCAAATGTGTCACAATTGAAAAGTCAGGGACCAAAGTGACACAAATCCCAAATTATAGGGACTATTAGTGTAATTAACCCTAGTATTAATTAGTACCAACTAATATAAAAATTGATACACTTGATAAAAATGTAATAGAAGTATTATTGTAATAATTTTTTTTCATTATAAATTAATTAGTATCAATTAATTGCTTAATCAGTATCAATTAATACTAAAATTATTAATTAGTATCAATTAATATTAACAATTAATTTTTATTAGTATCAAATAATATTAATAATCAACAATTGTTATTAATTAGTATCAATTTTTTTAATAAATAATATTAATATTAATAATTAATAATTTTTTTATTAAATAATATTAACAATTATTTTAATTAATAATTTTTTTTATCAACAATTAATATTAACAATTTTTTTATCAAATAATATTAATAATCAACAAATTTTTATTACAATTAATAATATAACAATTGTTATTTTTTAATTTATTATTCTTTTTCATTACAATTAAATTGTGTAATTTATTTAATGGATATAAATTGCACAATTTATTTCAATATTAATAAATTATTTTTATTATTATTTTGTTTAATTTATTTTTTTTTATTTCAATTTATTTCTTAATTTATTTTGTTCAATATTATTTTATTATTTTGTTTTTAATTATTATTTTTGTTTAATTTTTTTAATTTTTTTTCCTTCTCTTCCTTCTTGAGCCATCCGTGCGCCGCCGGTGGTCTGCAACCCTAGCCGAGATCGACCCTGGCCGGTGCTCTGCAACAGAGAGAGAAAGAGAGAGATGAGATCGAGTGAGATTGCAGATCAGATCGACCCAACCATGCGCAGAGAGATAGAGTGAGATTGCAGATCGAGAGCGACAACCCAGATCTTCATCAGATCGAGTGAGATTGCAGATGGAGCAACCCAGATCTTCTTCTTCATCGAGAGAGAGAGAGAGCACTTGGTAATATTTGAGACCGACCCTAGCCGGAAATCGAACCCAAATCTTCAACCCAGATTGATCCAACCCAAATTTTCAACCCAGATCGACCCAACCCAGATCTACAACCCTAGCCGAGATCTTCATCTTCATCGAGAGAGAGAGAGAGAGACAGAGAAAGAGAGCACCACTGGAAATCACCTCCACCACCGGAAATCGCCAATCACTCTTGAGAGGAGTGAACAGTGTTTTGCCTTGTAGTTTATATAGTGGCCATTTGGTAATATTTGAGATTGATGAGGGGCATTTAAGTCATTTTGCCCCTCAATTTTAGCTTCCCGGTTAAGCTGTTTGATTTAAGCATATCCTCCCCAACTCAAAGAATAAGCTGATTTTTGACTTAATTTAAGCTAAAAGTTGGTCACTTAAGCTAGACCAAACACTCAAAAACTACTGAATTTAAGCCAAAAGCTTAAATAAGCTAATTTTAAGTTGTACCAAACAAGTTCATAATCATTGATCCAGAAATATGTGAAAGAGTTTTGGGATTTTGGATGTGTTTATTATTTAGGTGTGTTTTGAATAGAGGTGCTCGCGAATTGATTTTTGACGGTTTGGTTTGTAGTTTGGATCCTTCCGCATGTCTGAGGTTTGGGAAAAATTGAAACCATAATCGCTCGTAGTGTGGATTGCGATTTGTGCAAATAAGATTCGCTGGTGTGCAAGCGGTTTGTAGATTCATTTAGAAATTTATTTTTAGACTTGTTTTTTCTTATTTTTTAAAAAGCAAATTATCCACAAGTTGTTTTTGAAAATTGTGTATTCTATTTAATTCTAAAACCTTTAGATAGATCCAAAAAAACATGTTTGTTTGGACGGACTGGATAAAAGGCGATTGTAATCCACCGAACTGTTAGTCCTGTGGTACGTTGTCCCGAATTATTTGGTTGGACTAAATTTGTATCCTATGTTTATTTAGTCATGGGATTAGATGTTTGGATTGGACTATTCTACTAAATTCTATATTTGTTTAGGATATTATGGAAAAGAATAAATGCTCAAAAGACATTTTGCGCTTTTGAATTATTTACTAAATAATAGGAATATTAAATCTGAATTATAAATTTTATTTCATTTTTTTACTAGAACTTTTAAAAAATTAAATAAATAGAATATTAATAAAAATTACATTAATTTATTTTAATTTCTAGTTGAGATTTTTAAATTTTATGACTACTTTATTAAGTATAATTAATACCATGAATGCACCAAATATGAAATTTTTTTGGCTTCAAAGCAAACCCAACACCTACACAAATATAGGAACATCATCCGAAAAATACAATAAACCCCCTTTTTTTTTTTTTTTGAGAAATAGAACAACACAATACAGAGATTTTTTTTAAGGTCCCTATTATTAAGATTTTATAGCATAAAGGACATTTAATATTCTAATAATGTCTAAGGTCCCTCAAATTGATCTAGAGAAAATTCAACTTCACAGAGAAAATCTCACGACTTTTACTTCATCGCAGAGAAATTCTCTAAAAACCAAAGAAATTCCCCTCTCCACTCTAGAGAAATTCACTCAAACCCAAAGAAAATTCAAATTTCTCTAGTTCCATCCAGGTAGCGCTGCAAACTGAGCAAATCTGATTACCATTCTTGATAACGTGCGCCGCTATACAAGGGAAATGAAACCCATGTGAGCATTTAGCTGTGTATATAGCCATTCCTTGACCTGTCTTCACGCTCTATAAGCACACTCCACAACTATTCTGCAAAAACATACCAAAAATCCAGTCAAATTTCTATTCACACACACACGCGCGCACACACACACACACATATATATACAGACACATTTTCAGATTATAGAATTCTTACTCTAGAGAGATGAAGACCATTTTTCAGGATAAAAAATGGAGATCTCAGAGAAGATGGGTTCGAACCCTGAAGTCCTCTTGGTGTGGTTTTGCATTGGAGCTTGGGCCTAGCAAAGCTCTCTGTACCAGAAGATGCTTGAACTTGTTGTACTACAATGGTGATGATGGTGGCAGATTCGTTGATCTGCGAAGTTGATCTGAAGGGAGAGGCGCTGGCAACGGTGGCGCTAGCAGCAACAATGGAGGAGATGGCAGCTGCGGCAGAGGTGAAGTGATGAAATCAGAGAGAGAGAGAGAGAGTGGTGGGATTGATTTGAAAATTTCTCTATGGTATATATGAGTGTGAGGATTAAGGACTTTAGACATAATAAAATAATATTGTGGATCTTCTGCATTACTAAATATGGAAGAGGGACCTTAAATTAATTTTTCCTAATACAAACAACATGTTACTCAAATGTCCTAATGAAAATAAAACAGTAAGATAAACTTATCATTGAACTCATAACCAAATATATAAAAAGCATCTCAATTATAGTTAACAAAATATGGGTGCTTCTACACAAAAAAAAAAGAAGCAATAATTAAGTCTATCAACAAGTTCATAATAGACTTAACAAAAAACATTTCCTACCATACATATCAAATCATGCCCAAAAAGAAAATACTCCCATAAAATGTAACAAGTTTATTATGGAGCATGCCTACTTAGCAACCTCATCACCCACCTTAGCCTAGCATCATGTGTCAAGCTAAAGAACATGTCAAGCTTTTGGACATCATGGGATATGATTTCACAAGCATCTATAACCTTTCATCTACAGTAATTAGCAACTTCGTAAGTTCATTGTTTGATGATGCCCGTTTAGATACAAGATCATGTGAATACCCCATTGTTTTTCCAATGAATTCTAGCTTATCATTGGTTGTTCCCAAGACATCTACCAACTTGTTAGCAAACATGGTTAGCCCTTCAACTACTTTATCATTGGCTCTAGGTATTTTCTTGTCTTTCTTTTTGGCATACTATCAGAAGGCCATTAAGTTGCTGAGTTTGAACAGTCCATTACTTCACCGGTCTAACTATTTAATCCCATTTGTTCATAGCCTCAACTGCATCAGCAATGCCTTCAGCAAACTCTCCTATAGCTCGATCTTTGCCAAATATTTGAATCCATTCATCAAAATGTGGGAAGGTTTTGTTCCTCAGGTGTTTTGCATCATTGTCTCTCTACATTGACCAACTAATCCCAATTGATATCTTCAACATAAGGTTAAAGTACACATACAATCGTACGTAAAGATATAGCAAATTTCTGTTATGATCTGACAAATTGGTTCATAATACCAAGCATTGCAAATATAAATAACTAAAATGAGATAACTTTACTCAAACATATGTCTCCCATACACTATCACTCTCCACGTCAATTTTTTTCAGTGTCATTCCATCCAAACCCACTAGTAGCCAGCATACTAGACACAGAATTGTATTGTTTCTTCCATATTTTAATCTTTAAGTCGATATGGGAAGAGCCACATAAATTTGTCCTGGGTAACAATTCTGCCAGTTTCATAAGAGAGCTTGCCTTGAAAGAATTGTCAACTTTCATTCCATCATTGACAATGAACAGCAAGGCTGACATTAGACAGTCCTCTTTACGTGGGCTCTATATTCACCTTGGTTTTGATCAATCAACCTTGTTATTCTTTTTCATACGAGAACTGGATACCTCATTATCCATGCCTACAGTAATAATTGAGCATTTCATATGCGTTACAATAAAATATAAATAACTCACAAACATATATATCATAATTCCAAGCATTGCAAATATAATTCAACATCCACAATATCAATTATTCATAAAAGTACATAGCAATATTACATTACAAAGTTAAATGATTTAACAACAAATAGAACACAATCGTACTGCAAAGAAATACAAAGCTATCTTTATCCAACCCCTTCATTAGCCAACCAATTGTTGTATAATTGCATCGCAAATGTATCCTGCCACTCAGTCCACTTGTTAGATGTCTCAACAGTCTCAATAAAATGATCTCTCATTGGGGGTTGATTTTCTAAGGCATCATCTAAGTTTGAATCATTCTCTATAGGGTCAACTGCCATCTCTCGTCGAATGAAGTTGTGTAACAAGCAACATGCTGTGATAATTCGATTTTAGGTTCTAATGGGGTAAGTATAGCCCATCTCATTTTCAACATTCCAAAACACATTTCTATGATATTCCTGGCTGATGCATGTTTCATGTTGAAATATTCTTGGTAATTATTTAGAGTTGCTCCTTTTCTCCAAATAGATAAATGGTATCAAATGATTTGTGTCCCACTCCCCCATGGGATACAACAATCCAACAGATTTGGGATTTATAGTTCGGTGCAAAAATTTTGAACCAAACAACGGACTATTAGTCTAGATGGACTATTAGCCCTATCCCATGGCTCAATCCCTCCAAACAAACATCACCAAAAGTTCTATACTCATTTATCTTTTCCTCTTTCTCTACACCTTACTTCTTCTCTTTATCTCTTTTTCTCTGATATCGGCGATGACGACGACGACGACGACGACAACGACCATGCCTTCATTCTTTTCTTTCTTTTTCTAAATTACAATCACCGGCGACCGGCGACCACCATTGATTGGGGCTCATGGGCAACCACCGAGTGCCAACTCCTTACTTCATGCTTACCGACGGTGAAAGATATGAGTTTTCGACAAGGAAGACAAGTAGATCTACGTTAGATCCGACTAGGTCTGAAACTAAAAATAGTTGTCAGAGTACAAGCATCTTTCCATATCTGTCTCTTTCCTTCGACCTCTTAGTTTTAATATTTTTTCTGTGCTACACACTTCTATTTTCCTGTTATAATGGAAAAAAAAAAATTTAAGTTCTAATCAAGTTATTTTCGAGTTTTAATTATAGGTGGTGAAAACTGTAAAATTTTACAATTTCAGTTTTTTTGGATGCTGAAATGAATCATTCTTTATCACTGTAAAATTTTGCAGTTTCATAACTTTCTTTAGAAATGTAAAATTTTACAGTTTTATGACATATTTTTCAGTTTGATTAATAAGGATAAATATTTAATAGAATTATACCTTGAAACTGTAACATTTTACAGTTTAAAGCTTGCTTTTTAGTTTGATCAATATTGAAAATTATTTGCTTAAACCCTACAAAAATTAAAAATAACAATTTTTTTTTTTTCCCATTGTTATTGCTTGTTGTTCTTAGTTTTTTTTTTTTCTTCTTTCAGTTTATTAATATTTAGTATATTTTGCTATATTTTTTCACTTTAATTTCTTAGTTTATTATTATTCTTTTTTTTTTTCAACAATATTCTAGACATTCTAGTAAGTCTCTAACGATATTCTTGATATCCAACGAATATTCTAGACATTTCAACGACTTCCGGTGACGTTCAGAGCATTCCAGCGATATTCTGACAAATTTTCGGTGATATTTCGATGACTTCCTTGTGATGTTAAACATTCTGGCGAGTCTCCAATAACTATCTGATGAAAGTCTAGCGGTGGTGGGATGTAACAACATCATTAAATTTTTTTTTTATAAAAATAGGATTTTTTAGTAATAATTAAAAATATATAGGACTAATTGGTGCAAGTGTTTTGTTTTGGGACTAGATGGATTTTAAACTTTGTACATGGGACTTATCAGTAAGTTCTCATTTTTTAAATATTCGTTTTGGGTTTTTTCCCCCTATTTTTAAATATTATTTTGGGTGATAAAATCACATATTTCTTATCATAAAATCATTATTTTCTAAATGATTTATCCCAAATAAATTACAGCTTATTTATCCAATTTATTTCCAGAAGGAAACAGACTATAAGCACAGGCCAGGATCAGTCAATTGACTCACATTCACTTTGCAAAAAAGGTCTAAGTTAAACAAAATCCATAGCTGTTTTAATAAAAATGGAATAAAAATCTCTTCTGAAAATTTGATTTTAGAATTTGTTGAACTCACTAACTAGTGAAAAACAAGAAGCATAACCTTGAATAAGCATTTTTACTCATTTTATTACAAGTTACCAGTATTTGTTGGGTTTCCACACTTGCAATACAAAACAAGTTGCAAAACATTTGTTTACTTGCAAGTGAAGGGTTTCCACACTTGCAATACAAAACAAGTTGCAAAACATTTGTTTACTTGCAAGTGAATGAGAGAAGAGAAAATTATGACTACACACATATAAAATTTACAAAAAATCTGACGGTCCACATTTATATAATAATAAAAAAAATTGTATATAGATGCAAACGAGTGAGTGTGAATGCGGAAAAAAATCACAACCTCCCCGCAAATCGCAAAATAGGAAAATCCTAACCCGCATCCAACTCTAATGATTATGTGAAACCGCCAAATAGGTGCGGGTGGTTCGGGTAGCAGTTTTGGCGGATCAGATAACTCTATACTCAGTCCTAATCTTGAAAGATAATTAATATATATATATATATAAGATATATTGAACATAAATTATAATCTTAAACAATGTAATAAAATATATTTAAAAATTAAGCATACTTTAATAATTTTCAGTGTGCCAAAAGAATGCCAAGTATATATGGTATTTGGGCATTTTTCGGTAATGGGTTCTTCAGAAAGAAAGCTTTGTGGAACCAATAACCATGTACCGTGGGCTCTGTCCTCTAGGACTGTGTCTTTGCCATGTTGGTGGACAAAATTTTCTATTCTTTTTCAAATTTTTTTTAAAAGTGAATTTTTTATTTTAAGAAATCAAATTTTCAACTAGGTTTTTTTAAAAAACAACCCTCCTTATTGTTTCTCATTTAAATATTATTTATACATATATTTGAAAGGAATTGTTACAATTAAGTTTAGGGTATTCACGGATCGGATTTATCAGTTTTGTTAGTAAATTAAGAATTTAACCAATTCTTATAGTTCTAAAAAAATTGAAACTGTAACCAAATCACTAAATCTGTAAAATTAGACTAAAATCAAACCATTAAAACTGGTTTAGTTCTACAGTTCTGAAAATTTTATATAACAATAAATATAATATATGTTTATGTTTGTAAAACAAATTAACAATAATTAGTTTGGTTAAGTTGGTTAGATTTTGTCAATTTTATAATTGTAATAGTGTTCAAATCTCATAAGATTTTTTTATATTTTTATTTTACATATAAAATATAAAAAAATAATAAACAAATATATTACGGTTCGGTCAGAAACCGTAACCAAAGCCTTGGAATTAGAAACTGGACCAATTTGAATGGTTCTGTCATTTTCAGAACTAGAAATGAAAACAAACCAAACTAACGGATTGAATTAGATTGAATTAATTTACCGATTCTAGTAATTTTTTGAACACTTCTAATTAATAAGTCAATAAATAGTAAACTATTCACAAGTGAGTCAATTAAATGGAAAAAAAACAAAAAAAACAAACAAACAAACCAAACAAAATAAAACAAAACAAAAAAAAAAATCCTAATTCCTGAAATTGTGATTTTAGTTAGATATTGATAAATAATAATAAACAAATAAAAAGGACAGAATGTACATTTTGTTTGTGGCTTCCCTTTCCACATGTTTGTTTGACTCCCTAATTGATTATTTTCTTTTTTTCTTTTTTTTAATGGGAAAGTACGAAGACTAATATATTGTACATTTGACAATAAATTATTCAATAAAATAAATCAAAGTACAAAATAGATCCTAAAAATAATAAAATGTAACTCCACGTAAGGTGGATAACGTGATGATCCTTAAAAGATGTAAATGATAAATAAAAGAGAAAAATGTTTGAGGGTCACAAAAACAGTGGTTTAAATAGCTCAAAATTGTCAAAACGACGTCGTTTTGGCAGGTTTTGACCCCAAAACGACGTCATTTTAACAGTTTTGAGCCATTTGAACCATTGTTTTTGTGGTTCTCTACCATTGCTCAATAAAAGAAATGAAAATGAGTGTTTAAGTGTAATATTTTAATATTTTTATCTTATTATATTTAAGAAAAGGGCAAATTACAATAAAAAAAATTCTAAGATTTTACATGTTTTTCAATTTAAATCTCAAGATTTTAATGGTAACAATTAAAACTAGTTTCCTTGTGAGGACAAGATACAATCTTGTAGAATCGAGTGAAACATGCAAAGGTAGAGTAATGTGAATAGAATGTGTTTGGTTTGTGTTTTGAGTGAGATAAATTTTTTAAAAAAAATTTGGAGAGAAAGTTTAGAAATTTTTTTGGTTCGGTTGTATATTTTGAAAATAGTTTTGGAGTTTTGGAGTTTTTAATGATTTAATATTTTGTTGTAATTGAGTAGATATGTGTGAGACAAAAAATGATTGAGAATGAGAGAAAATGAAGAAAAAGTGATTAATTCGATGTGTAAGAGAGAGAAAATGATTTAAAAAAAAAATCAAAAAAGTTCCAACCAAACAAAATTTTGAAATTTTTTTTCAAAAAATTATATTTTGAGAGTTAAACCAAACAAGGCCATTATTCATATCCCTAATTTAAAGATGATTCTTATAGAATACGTTCATCACTCCCACTTTTCAATTTGACTACTCACAAACAGCCCCCTCCAAATGCTTTGGATTGTAGGATTCCAAATTTAAAGATGATTCTTATAAAATACGTTCATCACTCCCATTTTTCAAATTGATTATTCACAAACAGTTCCTCCAAATGCTTAGGATTGTAGGCGCTTAAAAGATCATATAAACGGGAGGGACAAATCATTATAATAATCATTGAAAACGTTATTGTTTCAATTCAACAAGCATTGGTCCGATTAATGGTAGAGATTTAAAAATTTTATCAAAATTTTTATTAAATATCTTATATGTGAGACCCATATAATTCTATGTAAATCTCACCTTAAACATTTATCAAAATTTTTGATAAAATTTTAGGATGCTCTACTGGCAGCCAGGAAACATCAAGGACCAACTGGAAATGATTGAGTTTTTTTATTTTATTTTAACAAAAGTCTCCCTTTTTCACTTGTCTATATATATATATATATATTAGGAAATTTTATTTTACATCATATAAATTCTCAATACACACCACAAATATGTTTGGATATAAATTTTTAAATATATATTAAATGTTCAGATTTAAAATTATGAATAACAATAAATTGTTCAAATATATATTTTGTTTAATTATTTACTGCTTTATGTTCATGTACGGGAAAGAAATAAATCTTCTCGTATAATCCTGTTGATCAAGTCTGCGCTCCTCCGTACGACGTCGTTCTACTACCTAAAAATACAAACGTGAGCTAGCCGGCAGGTGTGTGCCGGAAACCTTCTCCGATGCCTAAGTCAGTAAACCAGACAATTAGACAAAAATTCTGTATATTCGGGAATCAAAGTTGTGTTACCTCTCCATAGGTGATGTTTGTGAGCTTTTTATAGGTTTCGTGTGGCACAATCCTAGTAGGATTTTTACTCCTCCATGTAGAGTCCTCCTAGGATTCATACTCCTGAAAGATACTGCTTATCCTTCAACACCGCCCTCACTGCTTAAACCAAGTGAGATGGTTTTACTATGGCCGAACTACCATACAACCGAAATAACATTGCCATGCTAGGCTAACTAAAGTGACCGATCTAACTGTTAGTTCGGCTCTCCTTGCTTTTCTCCTACCTCGGCTTCACATGCTAAGACCGAGCTATCCATAGAAGAGTCTAAGCCGGACTAACCCAACACCAAGTCCTGAAGAGGACTCAATATACCTCGGTTCCATACGCCATGACCGAACTAAATGCGGCGACCGAACTATCCATTGTACTCTTCTGAACCGGTCTAGAACTTGATGCTTTCTGGAACCGGACTAACTCATGACCTTTTTACTCAGCCCTTTGTACTGCGGCCCATAACGGCCCATTCACCCAGCTCGGCCCAATTTAGAATATAAATCACCCTCTCAATTGCCCCTTAATTCCATCTGCGCAGCATGATAGGGATTACCTGTCTATAAACCGGGCTAAAGTTCTAATCTTTCCAGCCGAGCTAAGAACCCTTTAGCCTTTCCAGCCGAGCTAAAACTTTTAAGCCGAGCTATCCCTATCCAGTCAAAACGTCCCTTCAGTCACAGAAACTGAATCGCTTCCCATTCTAGTGACACGTGGCAGATTCTGATTGGCCCTTTGCAGCTGTCACGCCACTCTCGTACTTCGCAAAATTTGAACAGTTCCCACCTCCAACTCTTTCACAAAAACAAAAACCCTTCATTTTTTGAATCCACCACTACTATTCAACTCCTTTCTCTCTCTGAACCTCCATTGCTCTTGCATTTGTTCTTCAACCTTGCAGTCTTTGAAGCTTCCTGAGTTCGTGTTCTTTATTGTTGCTGCTGCTCCCACCTCCAGTTTCTTCCCACCTCCAACTCTGTTTCTCTTTTCTCGTTTTTGCTTTCGTTTAATCCATAGTATACTATTTTGTGTTTTTACAAAACACTATTTTTGCTTTTTCTGGGAAAAAAACTTCATAAAAACCCCATGAACTTCATGAAGTAGCCTGTAGAACACTATTTGATCCATAAACACGTCCAACCGAACTAGGATACTGTTTTGTACTAGGTATAAGTCTAGTCAGTTTGTAACCGAACTAACACTTCATGCTTACACCATTAGTTTTAATAAGGCACCACCTTTTGATTTACCTTAGCCGAGATAAATGAACCGAACTAAGTCCGAACTTAGTGTACTATGAAACCTTAATTTCGACCGAGCTAGGTCTTTGGGGCTAAACCAGCTTTCTTAGTTTTTTAGACCGAACTCAGAAAGCTGCCCCTAGAAGCTCAACCGGTCTAACATAACATTCTCTTTAACCGAGATAACGAATCGCTCGCCAAGCGCCTTGTTCAACCCGAGCTACCAAGCGCCTTGTTGTATCCGAGATAGAACCTGTAACATCCTACATAGCCGAAGTAAGACTTCTCATTTTCTTGCTTTTTACTTTGTTGCACGGTCCAACGATCTGTGCTTAACACCTTTGTTTTCTACTTTGCAGACTTAGGTTGCCCAGGCACTCATCTGAGCGCTCAACCGAACAACTGAGCACAAACTTCCCACCGATCTAATTTATTCGTAACTTATAAAATAAATGGGGAAGTATAGATTCTTAGTAAACACACCTGGTGGTCTAGCCGAATTCCGCAAAGATTACAATATACCTGACGACGTCCACCTTATCCTAGCCGAACAAGATACCATTCCATGGGGAAACGAAGGCTTCGTACCATTTACCCTCCTGTCCATAATAGAAACCGGACTAAGACTCCCCGTTCAACCCTTGATCTATGAATTCCTTAGGCAGACCAGAATATGCCCAACCCAACTTTCCACGAACTCATACCGTATAATAATGGGCATAGCCGAACTGAACCGCCGAGCCGGCATTAACCTCGGTTTGGCCGAACTCTTCCATCAATACTCCTTAGGATCCAAAGATGATGGCTGGGTTTACTACTAAGAATACGCCGTCGCCGAGAGAAAATAATAAAAGATACACCGGACAAAGATTTGAATGATGACGATTTTTTCTGGGTGTCTGGGAATTTTGAAGACCACCAAGCCCAGATCCCAGGCCGAAGTATAAATTGGAATAAAGGAATCCCTGGTATACTTCACTTTGGTTTACCTTTATTCTCTCTCTTTTGTTGTTTTTTTTTTTATTTCGGTTTCCCATTCCGAACCGAACTAACAGTTGTCTTCTTCATGCAGATCCAGCCCATATATATTCATTGTACAGCTACCCCAACCTGAACACTCTCCGTGCCGCACTACGTCTTCCAGAAAGAAGTTGGGCCAAACTTCTTAGTTTTGAGCCGACATACCGGTACAGTGGTCGCCGAAAAGCCAGAGTAACAGACTTTCTGCTTGAGGACGCCCCTGAACCGGACCCCACTTTACCCCAGATCAACCTCATCCCCCTGACTGCCGAACAAGAGATGGCAAAAAGAAATAGAGTGAGGGCTCTTCTGACTGAAACCAACAGACCCGAAGTACCACCACCAACCCAGACAACCGAAACCGTGGTGGCTCTCCCAACTCAACAGCCCTCAACATCTCGGGCGAACAAGCGCGCCCGGACTAGCCAAACCGAGCAGCGCCTTGTTGACGAGGATGAGACCATCCTTCCGCCCAGCCCTCAACCAAGCCCTCAACCGGAGCGCTCTGACCGAGCTAGCTCCTCCAGATGGGCTCCCAAACTTACTTTTCAGAACCGAGACATTCAGGATACCGATTCGGTGGTTGCTGAGAAGGATCACTTGATGGCATTCAACCTTGCCAAGAGTGTTTGCCTTCCAGCAGACATGGAACACCACCAGCACCTGACCGAACTAAGGGCCATCCGATCGGCCACCAAATCCATGATCCTGGTAAGATGCCCCTCTTGTCTCTCAAATTTTACAAACTTTCAGTTCGGTTTTGTCATTGATTTCTTTCCATTCGTTTCAGTCTCTTCAAAAGAGCCAAATTGCCCATCAAAAGGTGTTGGAGCTCGGGAAAACAACAAGGCAGGCCATGGCAGAAACCGAAGCCAAGACTGCCAAACTAAAACAATCCCAACAGAGGACGGCTGAGCTGGAGGCCGAGGTAACTCGTCTAACCGGACTAGTTACCTTGGCTAACGACGATAAACAGAGAGCTCTGACCGTAATGAAAGACAAATATTTACGGGAGCTTGCAAAACTTGAGGGCGCTAAGGACGCCAAAATGGCAGAGCTGAAGAAGAAGGCAGACGACGCCGAGCTCAAAGGTTTTAAAGAAGGCGAAGCTGCATACATCCAGCAGTGTGAAGCTACGAAGGACTTGTTCTTCAAGTGCGGCTGGAGGGGTGCTGTGGAGCAGCTCGGTTGTGGGCCCGACACCGAGGTTTACAATGCTCCTCAGTATTTCATCCCAGCCTCACTGGCGGAGTACGCTGCCGACCTTCAGAAGCAATTTCTTGAAGCGTCTGATGATGAAGAAGAAAATGAGCCAACTGATACTCCGGTTAACAATGAACAAGTCAACGAACAATCAGCTCGGTTAGAGCCAACAGTTGAAGACCTGACTGTTGAGCCGCCGACTGACACCGTTCTGCCAGTTGATACCGAGCTCATAACAGAGACCGATCTTCCGTCTGCAACCGGTGTTCAAGTTGACATTGATGCCGATCTTAAAGATCTCTTTAACTGACTCTGTACTTTTCTTTTTCTTTTGTTTTGGACTTGTAACCGGGCTGCGGCCCCTCCTTTGTATTTGCTTTTGATCAATGAAAGTTAGCTTTTGTGCTCAACACTTATCTCGGTTTTGATCTGTATACTTGTACTGAGTTTTTCAATGAATTTTCTTGCTCCAACTGTAATCTCGGTTTGTATTCCTGTTAGTGCTTGCTTTCTAACTGTAATTTGAAATATTTTTCGGCTGAGATACCGTATTCTGGTTTTAGTTGGTCAATCTGACTAAGCTTACTTAGCCAACCACTCTTTAGCCGATATAATTACTTCGGCTGAAGAGTACAAAGAGTTGGTTTAATCCAACCAACCACTCTTCAGCCCATACCCTTACTTCGGCTGAAGAGTAACAAGAGTTGGTTTAATCCAGCCAACCACTCTTCAGCCCATACCCTTACTTCAGCTGAAGAGTAACAAGAGTTGGTTTAATCCAGCCAACCACTCTTTAGCCCATACCCTTACTTCGGCTGAAGAGTAATAAGAGTTGGTTTAATCCAGCCAACCACTCTTCAGTCATACCCTTACTTCGGCTGAAGAGTACAAAGAGTGGTTTAATCCAGCCAACCACGCTTCAGCCCATAACCTTACTTTGGCTGAAGAGTAATAAGAGTTGGTTTAATCCAGCCAACCTCTAAGTTGGTTTTTTCCAGCCAACTTAGAATAAAATGTTTGGTTATTCCGACCAAACATCCTGCAGCCTGGATCCTTATCCTGGGCTTAGGAGGGGTGTTGGTTTAATCCAGCCAACCTCTGAGTTGGTTTTTCCTGCCAACCTAGAATAAAGTGTTTGGTTTATTCCTGACCAAACGTCCTGCAGCCTGGATCCTTATCTTGGGCTTAGGAGGGGTGTTGGTTTAATCCAGCCCACCTCTAAGTTGGTTTTTCCAGCCAACTTAGAATAAAGTGTTTGGTTTATTCCTGACCAAACGTCCTGCAGCCTGCGTCCTTATCCTGGGCTTAGGAGGATTCGCAGTTGGTTATTCCGGCCAACTGTGTTTTTTATGCCCCTAACTCATTAATTTACTAAAACAAACTTTTACAGAGGAAAACGACTATACTGAAAAGAAAACTACTTGTTTTATTGAGGAATGGAAAAATTACATATTCTTTAATAAAAAAGCTAAAAATAAAATAACTTGAGATTGGCCGTATTCCATGGCCTGGGAATTATCTTGCCATCCTCATCTTCTAGGTGGTATGCCCCTTTGCCTGCTAATCCTACCACTTTATATGGACCTTCCCAATTGGGCCCTAGCTTGCCATCTCCTGGTACCAAGGTATTTCCCATCACTTTGCGCAGTACCCAGTCTCCGACCTTAAATTGCCTTGGATGAACTGTCTTGTTGTATTTCCCAGATAACTCTTGTTGATATGAGGGAATGTGAACCAGTGCTCTTTCTCTTCTTTCTTCTGCAAGGTCGAGCTCTAATGCTATGGCTTCGCCATTCAAGTCTGGATCAAAATTCTCGCTTCGAATTGTGGGGAGGCCAACTTCCAGTGGGATTACTGCCTCTATACCATAGGCTAAGGAGAATGGTGTTTCTCCTGTTGATCGCCGAGGTATGGTGCAGTAAGCCCATAAAACATGAGGGAGCTCTTCTGCCCACTTGCCTTTTGCTCTCTCTAACCTTTTCTTTAATCCATCCAAGACTACTTTGTTTGATGCTTCTGCTGTCCATTCGCTTGGGGATATGCCGGTGTAGAATTGTAGAACTCTATCTTGTATTCTTCACAAAAGCCTCTGAAGATTCTTCCGTCGAACTGAGTATCGTTGTCTGATATCAGTGCCTTTGGTATGCCAAATCGAGTGATGATATTCTGCCAGACAAACTTTTTCACATCTTTTTCCTTGATTGATGCCAAGGCTTCTGCTTCCACCCATTTTGTGAAGTAGTCGGTTGCTGCAAGGAAGAACTTTCTGTTCCCTGGTGCTGTTGGAAGTGGTCCTACTATATCCAGTCCCCACATTGCGAAGGGCCACGGGCTAGTTAGAGGTAGAAGTTCTCTGGCAGGTTGGTGTATTTGGTGCGCGAACTTTTGACACTTTTCGCACTTTTTGACATATTTTTCCGAGTCTGCCTGCATGTATGGCCACCAATATCCTTACGAAATTGCTCTGTATGCTAGTGATCTTCCTCCTTGATGGCTTCTGCATACGCCCTCGTGTATCTCGAATAAGAATGCTTCCATTTTGCTCGGATGAACACACTTTAGGTAGGGTCCTGAGAACGACTTTTTGTACAATGCTAGGGATGGGGAGAGCCAAAATCGCTGTGACTTTGCTCTTATTCTGTTGGCCTCTTTCTTCTCTTCTGGTAAGATGCCGTCTTTTAAGAACAGGATGATAGGATCCATCCAAGAGGGGCCTAGCTCTGCGCAACATGCCTCTTCTGCTTCGAGGTCTTCAATGCTTGGTCTAGGTAGGTAGTCGATCAGTAATGGATGAGGGATGGAAGTATTTTCCATTGAGGCAAAGCCTGCTAGCTCGTCTGCTCTGCTGTTTTCCTCCCTGCCGATTTGTTCTATCCTGACTACTTCAAATTTTTTGATCTCTGTTCTGACCAGCTTTTGGTATTTGGCCATTCTGTCATCCTTTGCTTCGTAGTCACTAGATATTTGGTTTACCACCAGCTGTGAGTCGCTGTAAACCATTAGCTCGGTGGCCTTCATGAAGAATGCTGATTTGAGGCCTGCAAGAAGCGCTTCATACTCCGTTTCGTTGTTTGATGCTGGGAAGCCAAGGTTGATTGCTGTAGACGTCCCCGAACGCCCCGGGAGGGAATGAGTCCCCCGTTCCGTTCGTCTTGGGCTCACTACAATTCAAGGACTCAAATGTCACGGTTCTTAATCTGAACCAAAGAGTCCAAATCCGGCAAATCGTTTTGAGAAAATAGATTTTTGAAAGAAGTGCCAAACATGGACTGCTTTGCCATATACAGAGTCGCCACCTAAATATTTTATTTTGGGAAATTTAGGAAACCCTGACTCGTTTGCCTAAGGCCACGTGTCCGTCATCACCAAAGTTGTCTCGGCTCGGGAACTTGGATACGATTGGGGAAGGTCACTTCGTGAGCACCCCCGCTCGCCCGATCAAAGATCGGCCTCTACTAATCATGATATCGAGTTTTGAAAACATTATGTGTCTTTATTCCGGTTATTAGCCTAGATTTACTATGTGATGCGCACAGCATACAAGTATAGACCGGGTCGCCTGAATTGGAACAAAACATTTCATGTTTGTTTTTGAAAGATGGTTTGCTACTCGCAAGTAGGCTTAAAATGCAAATTTTGCCACCCTCAGGTGGGCTTAGAAAACATGGTTTTGCCACTATCTAGTGGGCTTAAAACTCACAGTTGATGATTTGTCCCAATCCAAATAACCCAACCTTCACCCACAGGCATTCAGGCAGTTTATATCACATAAGCAAATAGCCTCATGGTAAGCATGCTATTCATGGCAGTTACTCACACGCATGCAAGGATGCTAAAGCATAAAAACTTACCGAGTACTCCAAGCTAAAACAGAAGCTAATTAGAAATCCATGCATGATCCTAATTCTATAGAAATGCCTAATGCAACACATGCAAAAATGCAACTATAGCAGGCTCGGCTATTCTAAACATGGCATATGAGATGCAACAGCTAACAAGTACTCAACTTGAAATTGAAATACAAATGCAGTTAGTATGATGCGCCGAGCCCGGTGCATGCAAAACAGATGAATGAATGCAAACATGCTATCATACTGTATGCTAATTGAAACATGCCCTATTCTAACCATCATAAGCTGGTAAATAAAAGGGAGAAAGACGTGGGGTTGGAAGACATACATCACACACACGCATACTTATTACAATTGTACCCTCGCTCGGAGGGTCTGAAAGAATAATATACAGTCTCGAATAAATGGTACAGTCCGAATAAATACAAAACCCTAATTTAATTAACAATTTAACTAGGAAAAACAGTAAACTAACATGCAAGCTAGGGGACTGCCTCAACTCTGCTCCGGATGATGAATGATGCATGTTTAAGTTGCTTGGCGCGGAAATCCATCGCGATGCCCCGATTAGCCTCTGTTTACGATTGAGCCCGGAATGTTGCGCGAAGCCCCAAAAGATTGCCGGTTTCTGATTTGCTGTAATAGAGAGCAGGAAAGGGGCATGGCAATGTATTTTCACATATGTATGCTTGACTACTCTACACGGAGTGTAATCCTCGATCCTCGTGCCACCAATCACGCATATCGATGCATGATGGCCGAGGAGTCGAATTGCATGACTTAATATGGAATGAATGCTCATGAAAACAAAACAAGGCCAAGACTCTATCATGGATAATCCGGAGTGTCGGTGACTGGGAATTGAGACACGTTCCGTCACTCGGAGTACGAAACATATCTCGTTTCCCGTGCTCGGGCTAACTCCTATCCCAAACACAATGCAATATGCATGACATGCATTAATGCAACTAAGATACAACCTAACATGCACAATGCTATGAAATGGCATACACGATGCACGAGGTAACATGGCATACACAATGCGCTAACATACAACCTAGCATATACAATGCTATGAAATGAAATGGCATACACAATGCATAATGGACTTACACCAACACGAGTGGACCTCAGCCACACTCACATAGGAGGCCATAAGATGGAAATGAGACACTCGAGATGGGTGCACACATGCACACAAACTGAGGACCGAACCTAAGGCACGAATGCTACTCTACCAAAGCATGGTAAGGCATGGAACATGATATGCAAACAAGCAAATTTCAGGACTAAAACATGATGCTAAACAGCCCCGAAGCATGGCAATATGGCACCCGATGCATGAGATGAGACCCGAAACTCAAAACTGGGCACATGGAATGACTTATAGCTATACAAAGCATGCATTATTTGAACATGAAGCATGAAGATAGAGTCAAGATAGTCCCAAAACATGAACTTTTCTAGTTCAAAGCATGGCCGAAAGATGCTAGCAAAATGGCCTAAAATAGCATGCGATTTTGACTAGCAAACATGGATTACATGGCACGTATATGAAACACATGGAATCTCACCAAACCAGGAAAAATCAGTGAACTAAAAATGCCAAAATACGCCCAAATACACATGGAAAGACAGCCAACACATGCACAAATGAGGGGCTCCTTTAGAAGGCCATGCAAGGAGTTCTTAAGCACATACAAGATAGACATGTGGTAGCCCCAAATAAACTTTGAAAATCAAATATGATAGTCTTAAAACTCACCAAATTGACCCTGAAATGTGACTAAGAAGCATGCAAGATAGGGTCTCTTTGGAAGGCCAAAATGACCATCAAACAAGTCAAGGTGAGAGGGGGTCACCCCCCTCTGATTTGGAGGCTCAAAATAGCATCAAAGCCACTGAAAATCCACTGGATTCCAGTGGCTAGAAGGTCAAACAAGGCATGCAACAAAGGCTAGGGTGTAAGGCTCAAAATGAGAGGGAATCAAGCATATAAGGAAGTATGAGACCTCAAATAAGAAAATTCCCTTAATGAAACATGAAGATGATGTCAAAACCAGCCCTTTTCCAGTTTACAACAAGTTTCAAAAATGAGCACAGATAGGGCTAATCAATCATGCAAAAATGACCCTAAAAGAGAGAATAGAGATAAGGGACAGCATCTGGCCCCAAATGGCAAGGAGCCCTTCAACAAAGTTGAAGAGGGTCTCAAAAAAAGGCACTTTACAGTTTATAGAAAGCCACGAAAATGAACACAAGTGAGGCTAAACTATCATGCAAGAAAAGGGCTAAAAGAGGGATAAAGAGGCAAGGGGTAGCTTCTGGCCTCAAACAGAGGAGAGCCCTTCAACAATGTTGAAGAGGGGCTCAAAAAAAGGTATTTTACAGTTTATGACCAAGTCCAAAACAGCTCAGAAACATGCCTAAAATACTATGCAAAAAAAGGCCTAAAAGAGAGTTAAAGAGGCAAGTGATAGTACGAGACTTCAAACAGCAAAAGGTCCTTGATCAAACATGAAAAGGGGCTCAAAATATGACTATTTACAGTTTGGGTCGGAGCCCAAAAATGCAAGCAACAAAGGCTAAGAAAGCATGCAAAAATAAGCTTAAAAGAGGAAAAATGGGACTCACCCTTGTAGAACCAAGCTTCAACAGCTTTTGGACCAGGTTTGGGAGCTCTTGACCTCTGGAAGACAGCCTCAAGTTTCTGGAATGGATGTTGTAGGTGTGGAGCTATGAGTTGTAGTGTAAAATGGTGTAGGACTAAAGGGGTTTTGATGTTTGGAGTAAAGAGAGAGGGAGAGTTAATGTAAGAGGCTCAAAGCAATTTTTGTAAGCTTCCAAAATGTAGCTGGGGGTACTGGTTATATAGGCAAAGGAGTGGAGGAAAGGGGAGGAAATATGAAATTCAAATTTCCCCCCAAAAGACCCCCCCCGGATACAGGATCTAGGGGGAAAAGGAGGGTGTATCTGTAAGTAACCAGGTGTGATAATTCTGGCCGACCAGGTTCAGAGAGTTCAAGTGGCCTTCCGGCCACCTCCCCTGGCCGGCCGGCCAAGGTCAAAAGGGTCAATGAGAATTAGCTGGCCGGCCACCCATATTGGTGGCCTCCCATGTGTGCACAACACAACCATGTGGTCAAAACACAGAAAAAGTGAACCAGGAGAGAGAAAACCCAACTTTTCAGAGGGGTTCAAAAGGGTCAGGAACAATTGCTGGCCGGCCATGACATATTGGTGGCCTCCCAGGTCTGTACATCACAAATATGTGGTTGAGGGCCAAAGAAAGTGGCCCGGGAATGGTCAACACTAGCTTTCTAGCGAGGAAAACGGGCGACGGAGGGCGATGAAGGAATAAAGCTGGTCCTCAGAACAATTGCTGGCCTCCCACCCTTCTACAAGCTTCATACCAATGAAAATAAGGTCCCTGCCAAAAATGGACCCAAACCGATGCAAAATGAAGGTTCGGGGGCCAAAACGCGCGGCCTGGGGCCCCGAAAACTGGCTGTTAAGCACCGGAGGTGGCGTTTGACCACGAACTTGGTCTCTCGAGCCACAGTGTCCCTCAAAAGGGAGGAAATAAGATGTGTGCCAAAAACTGGAGCAAACGGAGGTGGTTAGGCAGTCCTGAACTGAGGCACACGACCGACGGCTCCGAAAACCGGAAACCGGGCTCCAAACGGGAAAAATGGCCTACGACCACGAAACGTAGCCTACGGCCACTGAGAGATGGTCTACGAGACCTCTCCCTCCCTTCGGGAAGAGAAAACAAAGAAAACAGGGCCTAGTTCGCAAACCGAGGCAAAGCACAGAAAAGCCCGGAAGTTCGGAGGCAAGGCTCACAGTCGAGACTCTGAAACCTCTGAACGAGCACGATATGCAATATCACCAAGCGCTCAATTGGTGACATCTGAGTCTTAAGGTCGGTCAAAAATGGGGTGTCTACAATTGCCTGCCCCACCACTAGGCCGTCTAGAGAGATGAGGATTATGCCAAGCCCTGCTCCATGCCGGTTGGATGCTTCATCCACGAAGAGCTTCCACATCTCTCCAACGAACAACTTCCAGCAAGTGGAGGGATCAGATGATGCCTTGGGATCTTCTATGTTGCTGGTGTCTTCTTCAAGGTCCATGCTTGCCGTCTATCCCTCGCTATTTGATTGTACCAAGTCTTTGTTTGTTGGTGAGTCTTGACTTGGTGTAGCATGGTTTGCATCTTCCTCCCTTGCTTTGCTTTGGTCTGCCTTGGGACCTGACTGGGTAACTTGCACCAGGGGTTGCGTTATTCCGATGTCAACTTCCATCCCTAGTTCGGTTGTTTTAGTGAGGTCGATTGGGCAGATATGATGACTTCCTGGGGTGAATTCTGCGACAAAGTCTGCCAAAGCTTGAGCCTTTATCGTGGTTCTGGGTTGGAACTTGATGTCGAATTGTCCCAATTCTACTGCCCACTTCAGAATTCGTCCAGAAAAGTTCGCCCTTTCAAAGAGAGCTTTTAATGGAAAGGCTGTGAGGACGACTATGGTATGGGCGTGAAAGTAATGCGACAACTTCCTTGAGGCCATCATCAAGGCCAGAGCTAGTTTTTCCAGTGGCAAGTACCTTGTTTCGGCTCCCAGCAATGTCTTGCTAACATAGTAGATGGACAGATGTTGGATCCCTTCTGCACGGACCAGCATTGCGCTAATTGCGTGCTGAGAGACTGCTAGGTACAGGAAGAGTTCCTCTCCAGGTACTGGGGTGACAAGCAGTGGTGGAGAAGACATATATTCCTTTAAGCTTTCCAGAGCGCGGTCGCATTCTTCGTCCCACTCAAACTTGGCTTTTAGTGCATGGAAGAATGGTCGTAGTCTGTCTGACGACCGGCTTATGAACTGATTGAGCGCGGCTGCCATGCCGGTGAGATGCTGCACTTCTTTTACCGAGTTTGGTCTCTCCAATTCCTGGATTGCTTTGATCTGGGAGGGTCTGCTTCGATACCCCGGTTGGTCACTAGGAAACCTAGGAATTTGCCAGATCCTACTCCGAACGCACACTTGGACGCATTGAGGCGCAACTTGTGCTTCTTCAGGATCACAAACATCTCACCTAGGTCCTTGAGATGGTCATTCTCATCCTTGCTCTTGACCACCATGTCGTCGATGTAAGCCTCCATTGTTCTGCCTAACAATGGTTCAAACATCTTGGTGACCATCCGTTGGAAAGTCGCCCCTGCGTTCTTTAGGCCAAAGGGCATGACCTTGTAACAGTACAATCCTCTTGGAGTTGTAAAGGATGTGACTTCCTGATCTGGTTCATGCATGGCGATTTGGTGGTAGCCTCTGTATGCATCCAGAAAGCTAAGTCGGTTGTGCCCCGCCGTTAGGTCTACCAATTGATCTATCCGTAGTAGAGGAAAGCTGTCTTTTGGGCATGCTTTGTTGACTGTCTTGTAGTCGACGCAGACACGCCACTTGCCATTCTTCTTTGGCACTACAACTGTGTTGGAGATCCATATTGGGTAGTGCACCTCTCTGATTGCTCCTGCCTCCAGCAGGTTTCCTACTTCTTCTGCCACTATCTCGGCATGGTGGAGTGCTGATCTACGTGTGCGCTGAATGATTGGCCTAGCGGATGGGTGGACATTGAGTTGGCGACAGATGAAGTTTGGATCAATGCCTGGCATGTCGTATGGTGTCCAGGCGAACACTTCGATGTTAGAGGTCAAAAATTCCAAGACCTCTAATCTCTCAGTGCTGGACAACAACGAACCGAGCAAAAAGAACTTATCCGGGTTCTTTTCATCGATTTTTACCTCTACCAGATCCTCCACCGCTTTCTGATTAGCTGATTTGCCGACATCTGCAAATAGTTCATTGCTCTCAGGTTCTTCCACCGAATGAACGTATCCTTTCGCAGCGCGGCTGCCGTTCACCGTGACAAAGCATTGTTTGGACATAATCTGATCTCCATAGACCTCTTCAATTACACCGGTGTCGTTGGGGAACCGCATTACTTGGTGGTAGGATGACGCCACCGATCGCATGGCATGCAGCCATGTTCTGCCTAAGATGATGTTATAAGTGGATGGGACTTTCAATACCCAGAACTCCACTTGTTTCGTCACGCTTCCTGCTTTGACTGGGAGGATTATTTTGCCGACGGGCCATTCTGGCATGGAGTTGAATCCAATCAGAGGAGATACGGCAGGTGCCAAGTCTTTATCTTGTAACTTCAACTGTTTAAATGTTTCGTAGTACATTATTTCACATGAACTACCCTGGTCGATCAAAATTCGCTTGACGTCAAAATCCTTGACTCGAAGAGTGACGACCAGGGCATCATTGTGGGGGCAATATATCCTTGCCAAGTCTTTGTCCGAAAAGGACATGATGTTCGTGGCCTCTGTCTTCCCCTTCTTGGTGGCAGGTTGGGCACTTAGCACCTCTCTCAAGTGCTCAGCCTTTTGATTGATCCTCTGAGCTCGCATACACGCTCAGGTTCGAAGACTCCATGTATCACATTGATCACGCCTTGAGGTGGGGCGTCGATTGGCATCCCATTGGGGTTATTGTGGTCCTAGGGGGCTGGTTGCACCCCTCCTTCAATGTATTTATCCAGGTGACCTACTGCCACCAACTCCTCCAGGCGCTGTCTCAATGGCGTGCAATTCTCAGTGCGGTGCCCCTTTTCTTTATGGAAGGTGCACCGCGACCTTTCGTCGTAGTCCTTATGGGCTTCCCCTAGCTTGGCTGGCCATCTGACGAAAGGCTCGTCCCTTATTTCACTTAGAATTCGGTAGATCGGTTTTTTGAATACCGTGGTTATGGCAGTGCGGACTCTTAACCATCTTTTATCCTGGTCCTCTCCGTTGTCTCGCCTGCCTCATCCATTTTTACTCGGACGGTCTACCGCGTTGACCTTTGCTGAGGCCTTTTTCTCTAGTACTGCGGTCGTGCCGGACTTTGCTTTGGCACGTGCGCCATCCTCCTCCACCCTGATGTGCTGATGCACTCTTTCCAGCAGAGCTTCCATGGTGAGGGGCGGCGTCATGGTGATTGAGTCCCTTAGTCTGTTCCCGACTGGAAGGCCTCTTTTGTATTGGGCAATGGCGAGGTTGGTGAGGCAATCCCCAATCTGGTTGAAGGTCTCCCAGTAGCGACTGTTGTAGGATCTTAAGGTCTCCTTGTCGCCCATGTCGATGGAGAGTAACTGGTCGATCTCCACCGAGGTTTTAGTGTTTGTTCTGAACCTTGTGACGAACGCTTCCGCCAATTGCGTCCAGGAGGCTATGCTGCCTTCTGGGAGTTTTTCGAACCAAGTCAAGCCTAGGTCGCCAAGGCTAGATGGGAAGAGGATGCACATCAAAGCCTCGTTCCGCCGGTATACAGCCATGACCTGGCGAAAGTGGCTCAAGTGTGAGTAGGGGTCCGTCTTCCTCTCATATGTAGTGAATTTGGGCTGAAGGAAGCCTCATGGTAGGGGCGCGTTTTCAATCGCCGGAACGAACGGCGAGGTTTGTAGCCTTGCTAATGCCTTGTCCGTCAGTTCGTAAGCAAGGCGTGGTATTGGCATTCCAACCTCGACGCTTCCATGCGTCCGAGGAGCCAACCGCTGTAAGGCAGAAACTCTGTGTGGATCACGTGCCCTGACATCCTCCTTGCATCGTGCTTTTCCTCGAGCATGGTTCGTAAGTCGGACGATCTGGGCAACTCCGTCTGTCTGGATCTTGTTTGGTGCGTATGTGAGGGCCAATAGGTGCTCCCTTCAGTGTACAACCTCTCAGATCTCGTCCTCTCAGACCTGGAGTGACGAGTTCTGGAAGACCTGGATTGGGTATCGCCTATCCTGAGGCTTCTGCTTTCTGCTTGTGAGGGTGTGGTATTCCTACTACGATTTTCCTAGTGGCGAGGGGGCGTCTTGTTTGTACGCCCCTCTCCTGTCGCCACTCCTTTTCCCTTCACTTCACGCTTTAGAGATTCCATATCCGCCGCCATCCGTCGTATCAATTCGTCCTGCTCCTTGACGTGATCCTCCAAAGCCTGAGGATCAATCCTCCGCCTTTGTCTTTCTGGGCTCTGTGAACGAGAGTGACGAGGGCTGTTAGTCCGCCTTCTCCCTCTTGTATCCCTTTTGGGATTCTGTCTTTGTGGCTCCAAATCCCCCATAGGAGGGATAAGAGGTAAACCTTCGCGCCTCGCACCCCCTTCTGGAGTTTGTCCGTCAATGGCGGACTGTGGTAATTCTTCGTTGTGCGCCATTGATTCTTTAAAAGGAAAAGCTTGATCAAGAGGTTTGTTCTTGTCTGAATTCCCACAAACGATGCCAATTGTACAGGAAAGAAATAAACCTTCTCGTATAATCCTGTTGATCAAGTCTGCACTCCTCCGTATGACGTCGTTCTACTACCTGAAAATACAAACGTGAGCTAGCCGGCAGGTGTGTGCCGGAAACCTTCTCTGATGCCTAAGTCAGTAAACCAGACAATTAGACAAAAGCTCTGTATATTCGGGAATCAAAGTTGCGTTACCTCTCCATAGGTGATGTTTGTGAGCTTTTATAGGTTTCGTGTGGCACAATCCTAGTAGGACTTTTACTCCTCCATGTAGAGTCCTCCTAGGATTCATACTCCTGAAAGATACTGCTTATCCTTCAACACCCCCCTCAATGCTTAAACCAAGTGAGATGGTTTTACTATGGCCGAACTACCATACAACCGAAATAACATTGCCATGCTAGGCTAACTAAAGTGACCGATCTAACTATTAGTTCGGCTCTCCTTGCTTTTCTCCTACCTCAGCTTCACATGCTAAGACCGAGCTATCCATAGAAGAGTCTAAGCCGGACTAACCCAACACCAAGTCCTGAAGAGGACTCAATATACCTCGGTTCCATATGCCATGACTGAACTAAATGCGGCGACCGAACTATCCATTGTACTCTTCTGAACCGGTCTAGAACTTGATGCTTTCTGGAACCGGACTAACTTCCAAGCCTCTTATAAACCGGAGTAACTCATGGTCTTTTTACTCAGCCCTTCGTACTGCGGCCCATAACGGCCCATTCACCCAGCTCGGCCCAATTTAGAATATAAATCACCCTCTCAGTTCATATATTATATCCGAACATTTGACTTTTGTTTGGAAATTTATATGCAAACACCATTGGCGGTATGTATTGAGAGTTTGTATAATATGCAAATAGAATTACTCTTTTTATTTTTGACAGTAGATTTCCTCCTATCCATAATTTAGATTGGAGGCGATTGTTATTAGAGCCAATAAAACTCATTACAGATCTTATTTCGATAATTTAAATTTTTTATTTTATCAAGCATTCACCTATAAAAATAAAAATGTTTCATGTGTCAGAGTTTTTTTTTTTAATTATTATTATTATAGAGAGTCTCCCTTTTTCATTTGTCTATATATATATATATATTGATAAATTCTATTTTTACATCATATGAATTCTCAATGTACACCACAAATATGTTTGGATATAAATTTTTAAATATATATACTAAATGTTCGGATTTAAAATTATGAACAAAAATAAATTGTTCAAATATATATTTTGTTCGAATATTTATATTTGAACAACTGCTTTATGTTTATATATTATATCCGAACATTTGGCTTTTGTTTGGAAATTTATATGCGTACACCATTGGTGGTGTGTACTGAGAGTTTGTATGGTATGCAAATAGAATTACCCATTTTATTTTTGAGGGTAGATTTCCTTCTATCCATAATTTAGATTGGAGGCGATTGTTAGAGCCAATAAGACTCATTACGAATATTATTTTGATAATTTAAATTGTTTATTTTGTTAAACACTTTATGTATATCATCTACAAAAATAAAAAATAAAAAATCGTTAATCATAATCTATTTAATTTATATATTGTGTCTGTCACAAAAAAATAAATGACTTATTTTTCAAAACACAATTGCCATTCATTTGCAATTGTAGTTGATATAACCCACTATGTATTTGTTGGCTTTATTTTAATTTTTTTTAATTAAATTAAACAGTCTTGATTTGTTAATTTAAGAAGTTATAGATCTGCGAAAAGAAAACTACAAAATTGAAAATCTAGAAAATACAAAACTGAAAGAAACAGATTAGTAATAGGGAAAAATAAAATTCAAAGACAAAAATGAGATTGAATAACATAAACAAATATGCAAATCGAGACCTGTGTTTTACAAGGTGTTTTTAAAACAAATTTGCCACCTCATCATAGAGTGTTGGAGGTCGATTAGATATTGCTGCAGTAACACTTACTGGAGTTGCTATGGCAAACTGAACAAATGGCAGCCCTTTCTCTTGCTAGGAGGAATGATAAATGCAAAGAAGGAACTCTCAAAGAATTTTGTGTTTTGAGACTGAGGAAAGCCTCTATGTACATAGGTAGGGAAGCACTTTTAGCCTTGAGGGCTGTCATTAACTAGGTCATCAACTCCAACCACCTTTCCTTATATATATATATATAATGAAGCAGTGAAGAATTCAAAAGTTTTTGGCCTAGAAAACGGATACGAGTTGTTGGGTCACCAACTCGATCTAAACCCGAACACAAACCCAACCCGGCCCAGTATAAGTACAAGTCCAAGTCTAGGCACATGCATATCATAGCTCAGCCCAGTCCAGTCCAAACTCAAGTCCAAACCCAAGACCAAATGCAAGATCCACGGACCTGGACCCGACCTAGTCCGACGGTGGCGACGAGCTGTTGTAGCAATTTTTGCATAACAACCTTGGTCTATAGTCTTGGCCCGAGCTCATCATTCACACATCCATAACTCTCTTTCTTTGAAAAGTTTGGATGTGCAAAGGATTCACACCCTTTTGAAAAATAAGGTATATAAATATCCATTAATGCTTTCCTTTTTAATCAAAGTGGGATAGGTAGTTTTTCACCATTCCCAAAACCTATTTCATGATGTCCACTTTAGGAGATAATTTCTTATTAATTCTTAATGATTTTGGCTCATTCTTTTTGTGGTGTAACCTTCTCACATAAGGTCGTGTTTGTTTGGCAGATTAGATTAAATGGGATTATGAGTGTTACAGGATTGAATGAGGAGATTAATAATGTAATAGTATTAAGTTTAAAATCTAAGATAAAGTGTGTTTGTTTGTGTAGTAGTGTAGTGGTATTAATTGATTGTGATTAAACATGTGAAATTACATAATTACTCATATTTCATTGTAGATCATTGAAATTAAGGGACAAAATTGTTTTTTTACCATCCACCTCTCATCCATCTTTACTAATCCATCCATAGTGGTGGACTGCTATTTCTATTGGAGTGTTAATCCCCTTACAACTTTTCTAACCAAACATGCTATGAGTGGAGCCCACCTCACTCAAAGTTCAATCCTTTTATTCATGGAGCCAAACAAACATGCCTTAAGAGAGTACAAACCCACTTTGACCTACTTCAACCAGCGGTTGAGCCCCATTTTAAATTTGTTTTAAAGTCACCGAAAAATATTATTTTTCAACAGTATTATGGTACATTTACAATTGCACTTTTTTTTTTCCCCCTTTTTTTTTGTAACTGATAGAAAAAAAAAATAGACATGAAAAATATGTAGTTGTTGTGGATTATCTTGGAAATAAAAATTATAATAAATTACAAATATATCCCTTCAAATTTGCTTCAAATAATGATTGTCCCTTGTGATTTTAGAAATTGAAATACTTTTTTATCAGAAATTTTTATTTAACAAAATTAACAAAAAAAATCATAACTATATTTTATGAAACAATAAAATTGTTAATTGAAAAACTTTGCGACATCATGAAAAATCGTTAATTGACTTAATAATTTATTAATAAAAATAGTCATTTGATATGCGATTAGAAATTTAAAAGAGCAAAATGTAATTTCTAAATTCATAAAAAAAATAATTTATATTTTAAAAAAACTCAAAAAATATATTTTTAATTTATCTTAAAAATTATGAGACGATATATGTCAACACCAAGTTAGATGTTATGATGGAATACTCAGGTGTTATAATAGAATAGATAATATAATAATGGCGTCTTTTGATTGATTAAAACTACATGGGCCTAATTATATTTGGGCCGGTCATTGCAGGCATGTATGTATTGTTTGTATATGTTGAACATAAGATGTTTGGGCTTTTATTTAATGGGCCCTTCATGTAGAAAGTTTTATGCAACGAACAATGTATTGGGATGGGATTAACAAAAAGGAGAATGTTAGGCGGTGGTTAATGTTGAAAAATGCATAAAATAGGTATGGAAACATATAAAAAAATGTATTATTTTACTTGTAAGATTTAACAAATATATGATGACGAATAACTGTTACATCAAATTATAAGTCTGCTGTAAATGCAGATTATATTCTTAACCGTAAGATTATATTCTTAATCAATGTCCTTAGAGCGGTGCTAACAAGTGGCAATGCCCTCTCTCCCCTTCCTCAATCAATGATTTTGGTTCCACCCTCCTGATCTTAGTAGAGAATTTTTTTCCCCCCCTTTTTAAGATTTTTTTAAGGAAAAATTATTGAAATATCTCATTTAGGAGAGTTTTAGTCCAACAAGTCATTTTAAAATAATACACGTGGAAGTCCTCTTTTTTTGATATTGTATTCTGCAGGATCCCATTCAGTTTTGTAGAATGGATTTTCTAACTTTTGTACCCTTTATTTTTGGTGAATGAAAATGTATTCGGGAGGGTTTGTTTAGATCCTATTGATTATGTTGGTTTGGTGCGGACATTATGGAAAGATCATATATGGGTAGATTTTCAGGAATGGCAAGGGTCGTCAATATTTGAATATTGCGTGGGAAGGGGGGGGGAAGGTGTTCAAAGGTTGTGTTAGTATTATTGAGCCATTTATTTGTGTTGCGTAGTCTATGATGCAGTATTCTTCGAGTTCGTTATTCTTCAAGTTCGTTGAATGTAAGGTATTGATTATTTGTTTGTTTTGCTTTTGTTTGTAGTTTGGAGGGTTTGACGTTGATATGTGATTTGTAACGAGTTGAATCAAATTGAATTTATTTATTTATTATTCTTTTCAATATCTGTGTAGTAATTTTTTTTTTTTTAAATGTTTGTTGGTTCGGGTATTGATTGGAGTTGGATTGGTATGAATTTCCAAATCGTTTGATTGTTTAGTTGTTATTATTATAGCTGTGTTGTCGTGGACCATTCTATGTAAATTGGTGAAAATAAATTATATTACTTCTTGATTTCGACTTCGTAAGGCCCGCTTGGCAAATTTTTTTAGTTTTAGTTATGGTAATTCTTGGGTCTTGAGTAATAAATGAGATATAAATTTAATTTTTGAGACTTATTTGATTAGCTCATACTTAATCATTTTGATTCATATTTAATTATGTGAATGGTGGGAACCACCTTCAGTCTTTTAAAATTTATTTATACTTTAATCTCAGTTGGAGATTTATTTTAAATTATTAAACTCCATTCATTTTGGACTCAATTGATTGAATCATGACTCGTCTGTAACCATGTATTATTGTTGCTATTGTTATTATTATTTCTTTTATAATCTTGAGAGAGTTACAAATATTTATAGTGTGTACTATCAAACGAAATATATTTTGTGGTGAGAAAATATTATATCCTTTTGTCATTAACAATGTTGAAATATACTTTTAATTGATATATATAGATGTATATGTATAGATAGATATTTGTATTGATTTGAAAAAATATATATATATATACATATTATTAAAGGGATTAAGTTTTACACGGATGTGTCGTGAAGCCCAATTTTACGGATACCCTATCAAAGATTGACACGTCATGTATAATAAACAAACAGGGGGATAGTTTCATACCATAGAGAGAGAGAGTTAAAGCCTGCCTCCAATAACTTAACTACAGTTAAGTTTTAAATAATATAAAATAAATCATAATGAATTGAATTAGGTTGAGCCCACTTTCAAAAGTTGCGCAAAAACTGTTCTTCTTCTCCGACGATCAAAAACTCAGACCTCAACTCCATCTTCTCCGGCAAGAAACAATCGAGACCATCAAACGTGCATATAATCTGGTGAGTTGTTTGATTATCTCAGTTCTTCTCCTTTTCTATTTTTTGAAACAATTTTCCGAATCGTGATATAAATTAAAATTGTCTGCAACAATTTTGATCAGGTCGCAACGGAGAGTGGGTTTGGGAAGAGCAAAGGATGAACCATCATTCACCATTAACTGAATGTTCATCTCAATATCATTTTGTATATTGGATTACAAAATTACTCTCAGCCTCTGTTTTAGTTTAGTTGTCTTTCTTTCTTTTATTGTCTTTGGATTAAAGATTGGAGGGGTGATAGAAAAAGCAAAAGCGAAAAGTGAGAATAAAAAACTTAGACCTCAATTTCGTTTTCTCCGGCAAGAAAAAATTGAAACCACCATCAAACGTGCATATAATCTAATGAGTTGTTTGATTATCTCAGTTCTTCTCCCTTTCTATTTTTTGAAACAATTTTCCAAATCGTGATATAAATCCATCATTTTCTGCCTGGTACGATTTTGATCAGGTCACAACTAGAGCAAAGGAAATCCAGTGAAAAATACCAGTAATATGGCGTCGAGGACTCGAAGCCAGAGGTCCGATCGAGGATAGTGATATTGGTACTGATGTGGTGGGAATGTGTTTCAGAAAACATTGCTTGTGGGATTGGGATTTCGCCCATGGTGGCCAAGCAAGGATTGAGGATTTGCAGTTGAAATCTGATCTTGACCCTCCGAAGTAGTTTATTTTTATTTTTTGATTAAAAAAATTAATTATTTGATCCCATTTGTAGCTTGTAAAAGTTTTAGTTATTGGCGTTTTCTTTCTCTAAAACACCTATTCAGGCGGATTTTTGGTCTATTTTTTACTCAAGTCTTGTTTGCTTAAGTCATAGGATTGGGAATGATCTAGTTCTTCTCTGAGAGTTCAATTTTGTGATTGGTGTTTCTTAGCTTTTTTGTTAGGATTTTTTCTTTATTTTGTTTTCATTTTGTTTTTGAGTCTAGTAACTTTCTCTCTAGCTTCATAAATAAATTCTAATAAAATCACTCATCGATCATGTATACTCCAAGTAATGCATATCATAATAACTAAATTCAATCATAAAAATTACCAATATCATAGTTAATTGAACTCAAAAAAGACTCAAAGTGGCACTAGCTATTAATAGTTATTACAGTCAAATAATATCAAACATCTACCAGTTGGTTATCATTACTCAATACCAATTGTGTCAAAGTGGTAATTTTTATCATGTTCTTCAGCAATCCAAAATCAATCCTGACATGTATGTTGTTTCGATGCTTTCACTTGTATATGTTTTTTCCGGCCTCCATCATTACATCCTATAATAAGAATAATCATTAAAGAAATTAGAAAATTGATGAAATTGTAAATCGATTAAATTTGAAATTTTAAAGTTTTATTACTAAATTAAAAAATTAATACCATGAATGTAGAAGGCTTAGGATCTTGAGACACAGTAAATTGAGGACATGGAAGATCCAAAGTTATTGGCATGAAGTCCTTCATGTGAGAAAATGCAAGAAACAAAAAATTCATTTATGAGAAACAACTAATCATCTATGAGAAGAAACAAAAATTCATAGAACTTTTAAATTACCTGATGAAATATGTGGCTGGTAGGCGACAAACTTACATTGACATTATCTTTGAAAGAGGAAAAAAAACTATAACTTAAAATTACATACAATTTAACTTAGTAAGTAAGAAGAAGAAGAAAAACAAGCAGAATAAGGCAATCATATAAATCACCTTGGTTGGTTTTGCTGATGACAACTAGTCCTGATATGCCCTGTTTGCTTGCAAATGCTACATTTTCTCTTTTTGCCCACATTATTCTCTTTAGGATGTTTTTGTCTAAGTGATTTGGGTCGCCCCTTTGAAGCAACAGGTAGGGGATCTTGCAAAGTGAATTCTAAATTGGACAAGACTTGCTTACCACCTTCAAGTAATATTTCATTTCCTGAATTATCATCATTTCCAATTTCATTACTATCATCATCCATAGCTAAAAGTTCACAATGTGTCTTTTGCAAAGCAAGTGCAAGATAATCATGTTTCTTTTGTGATTTCTGCCCTTCTTCAACAACTTTCAAAAACTCTATCATCAAACTATTTCTCATCATAGTATAAGAAATTTGTTTGCCTTCTTGTACTACATCCTTCAAATTTTCATGTGCAGCATGATCCTTCACATTTATTGTCCATCTTCGAAGAACATATTGTTTAGGGAGATAATCAACAAGAGATTTTTTAACAAAGACAGTAAGAATGTGTCTGCAAAGAATTCCAACAAATTCAAACATATGACATGAACAAGTAGCTTTCTTTTCAACACCATGAAATTCTACTTCATAGATTTTCTTTTCTTTTCCATTTGCCATGACCTTATATGTTTTCTTTGTTCCTTCCTCAAGATATTTAGATGCTTTGTGCTTTTGACTTGAAAATAGTTCCTCTTGAAACAACAAAAATATTTTCCGTGTGTACACTTCTCCCACCTCTGCCTCCATTTTGTAACATGTCTTTAAAATTGCTTTGGTTGTTCTTGTTTTAACATTTTTTTCTTTCTCCTTCTTGTGTCTTCTATCCAATGCTTTCTCATATTGATGGACAAAGTCACTAACCAATGTACTAGAATGGACAAAATCCTTGAAAAATTTGTTCATGCTCTCGCTTCTTTGTGTTGTTGACATCCCGGCACAAAATCCTGTCCTCAAATAAGCCGGTACCCATTTTTCACGCCGCATGTACAAGTCTTTCAACCATTCATTTTCCCTTAACTCATATTTGCAAACCAATTCATCCCATTCATTTTCAAACTCTTCTATTGTGACCGTGTCATGAATGCAATGGTGAAATTCTTCTTGAAATGAGGAATACTTGTTATAAACATGAGCCAAATGTTCAGGAACTTTTTGTAAGATATGCCACATGCACAAACGGTGAATACTATTAGGCAATACATATGAAATTGCCTTAGCCATGGCTTTGTCATCATCAGTAATAATAACAGCAGGATTATGCCCACCCATTGTTTCAAGCCAAGTTTTTAACAACCATATGTAAGACTCTGTCGTCTCATTCACAAGTAAAGCACATCCAAACATAATTGATTGGTAGTGGTGGTTAACACCTGTAAAAGGAACAAAGGGCATACCATAGCGATTAGTTAAGTACGTAGCATCAAATGTGACTACATCCCCGAAGTGTTGGTAAGCCAACCTTGACCTTGCATCGGCCCAAAAACAATTTCCTATGCAATGATTTTCATCCACTTCAACGGCGTAAATAAAGTCTGGGTTCTCTGATTGACTCTTTATAAAGTAATTGTACATTCTTTGTGCATCTCCATCTTTTAAAAGTTTTGTTCTTTTACTTCCCAAATAATTTTGAATATCCATTGTAACACAACCACCGTTACAATCACCACTAGATTCTTGACTCAACACTGATGCTATCTTTCTAGTGGGTACACCGGCTTCATTAAGCATATCAATGAGATTTTTCTGAGCAAAAGTCATTTTTCTATGTCCTCAAAGTAGAAGTGTACTTTTTGGAGAGCACAAATCATGATTATGTTCAGTTACAAATTTACTTACAACCCATTTCCCTTCGTATTTTCTCAAACGCATCATTGCCTTACATCCAATCATGGTCATAGGACGAGTTGTGACATTCTTATTTTTCTTTTGGTAACTTGGTCGATGGTATCCTTCTCTCGTACAAGCAAATTCTACTCCAATCAATGACTTATCTTTACTAGATAGTCGAGTGTGATTTTTTCGAATGTCAAAACCTTTTCTCCTTGCATATGCATTGTAACAAGTCATGGCATCTTCTAGTTCATCAAAAATCATGCCTTCACATGGCTCTAAAGGATTGTTACACAAAGAAGACTTGATAGGTTGGTGTTTTTGATTTTCTGACAAATTTGCATTATTCAAATCACCCCCTAATTCTGAATCCACAAAATATTCTTCTTCTAAACAGTTATAAGAAAATACGATATCAATCCCTTCACTTGATGTGCTTGTCATATCAAATCTATAATACAAAATTAACATTATTCAAATTTATGTACTAGTTAAAAAATAATATAAAAGAAAGCAACAAATAAAATAGAATCTTTATAAAATTTTTGAACCTCATGTTGTATGTTGTCTTGGTTTGGTAGTGTAAGGTTTACTAGAATCAAAATTCAATCAAAAATGGTCGCCAAAAATGTGTTTTCTTGTAGTGGAATGTCTATTCTCACATTTAATTCAATAAAAAATAATGAACATACATCACAAATGAAATCATCATTCATCAACAAATGAAATCATCATTCACCATTAACTGAGTAGGTTTGATTTGTGTTTCTATTATACCTATACTGATTCAAAATTAAAAATCTATGGTATAACCTAGATCGCATTCAAAAAAATAAATTTGATCAACCTCTTTTATTTTTGATTCCTAATAAATAAATAAAAACTATTTTATTTTCAATTTTTAAACAACAACACTACAAACCCACACTTATCAATCCAGAATTTACTCAGAAAAATAAATCAATAGTTTAAATTCATTTTACCCATGGACCCCGTAATTCATCAATTTAATCTTTATCACACAAACCCATTTAAGGTAAATTATGGGTTCCTAAGGGTGAGTTCATAGGCCAATCTTTAATCCAAAGACAATAAAAGAAAGAAAGACAAAAAGACTAAAACAGAGGCTGAGAGTAATTTTGTAATCCAATATACAAAATAATACTGAGATTAACATTCAGTTAATGGTGAATGATGGTTCATCCTTTGCTCTTCCCAAACCCACTCTCCGTTGCGACCCGATCAAAATTGTTCCAGACAATTTTAATTTATATCACGATTCGGAAAATTGTTTCAAAAAATAAAAAAGGAGAAGAACTGAGATAATCAAACAACTCACCAGATTATATGCACGTTTGATAGTCTCGATTGTTTCTTGCCGGAGAAGATGGAGTTGAGGTCTGAGTTTTTGATCATCGAAGAAAAAGAACGGTTTTTGCGCAGCTTTTGAAAGTGGGCTCAACCTAATTCAATTCATTATGATTTATTTTATATTATTTAAAACTTAACTGTAGTTAAGTTATTGGAGGCAGGCTTTAACTCTCTCTCTCTCTCTCTATGGTATGAAACTATCCCCTGTTTCTTTATTATACATGACGTGTCAATCTTTGATAGGGTATCCGTAAAATTGGGCTTCACGGCACATCCGTGTAAAACTTAATCCCATTATTAAATTGAATTAAGGAGGCAGACCTACGTGGGTGCTGCTCTCCCCATTCCGTGTAAAACTTAATCCCATTATTAAATTGAATTAAGGAGGCAGACCCACGTGGGTGCTGCTCTCCCCATTCCCTTATTCCTTCTTTCTTCTTCTTTACTTCTTCATTTCTTTTCTTTGCTGCCTCCACTTCTCTCTCGGCTCTCGGTTCTCTTTCTCTCTCTCTCTGAATTTTTTTTTGGTTATATTTATCATATAAAATCTTTGATCTACCAAAATCTATTAGGTTTTAGATCATAGTTCTTAAGATCAAAGTGAAGAGCTTGGCGAGAGTAACGTTTTGATCGGTGGAGATCGAAATCCAACAAAGTCAAAAATTGACTTTTTGCTTGTTTCCTCTTCTAGCTTTTGAGGTAAGGATTTTCTAAATATTGTGTATGTGCTTTAGTTTTATTATGTATTATTTTGATATTGTGATATTTGAAAAGATTAGGATTTTATTAATGCTATATTAGTTCTCAACTTTTTTTTAAAATCTCTTGTTGGTTGAGTGAAATTTTGTATGACTCATGGATTTTGAGGAATGTGTTTTTTTTTTTTTTTTTTATTGAGAAATTCCCAAATTTTAGTGAAACCCTAGAAATTTAAAATGCTAAGATTAAGATTTTGGCTAAGTTTGTGAAAAGTTTATAAGGGTTAAAAATATATGTTTATTTGAATAAATGAGAAATTGAAAGTGGATGTTTAAAGGGATGAGATTGATGTTGGGAACATTGAAAACCATTGAGGTTTCTTTTGAAAATTATTTAATTTGAAAATATTAAACTTTTGAGAAAGATGAAAATTATTTATCATGTTGAAGTATCGAGAAATGTTGAAAGAAACTTGTGTTATATTTAGTATTTTGAATATTCTTGGTGAATTCTTGAGTTTGAACAAAAAGGGAAAATTTATGAAATTTATGAAAGAATATTATGATTGTTGATTGAGTTGGAAAAGAAGAAATTGAACATGTGATTGTTACTCCTATATTGAAATGATTGGAAATATGAGATTATGAGTCATATTTTGTCTCTTGATATATTTTGTATAGAGATAATTGTTTGGGCAACCATGGAGGGTTGTATTGATTATTGTAAGAATTGCATGTAAAATGGGTAAATTGAAATATTTGTAAATTCATGCATGGCATTGAACATTGCATAATCTCATGATTTAATTCTTGCATTGGATTTGAGAAGTTGATTTTCAAATTGATTCATTGAGAATATTTGAAATGTGTTGAGTTACGGGATAAATACGTTTGGTAAATCCAGATAGGGGGTGTAGATTGGTATTGTTTAAGTTGGCCTGAGTGTTCAGAGTAAAAGATCGAAAACACACGTGGAGTAGGTGCCACGTGCCTTCCGGTTAGGAGCTGATAAAGTGGAGATTTGTAGTGCTAGTTATGCTTACTTGCAGACACCAGCCTAGGGATTTCCAGTGTCGTATTTACTGCCCCTTGTTCCATGAAATTGATGATTGAATTGGTTATGCTTTTAAACAAATGCATGGCATGAGAATTTCAAAATTAGAAAACCTATGATTTTTGGCATTAGCATCTCATATGCATTACACCTCATGATATTGTTAAACTGCGTGCACTTTATTTAGATATCTCTGCTGAGCTTTATGCTCATCCCTCAGTGGAAACCATTTTTCAGGTGATTGTGGTGTGCCTCCACCAAGGTGAAGGCGTGGAGGATCTTTTGGAGCACAAGGCTCAATTATTTATTTGTTTTGTTTTCTTTGCAAACCAAGGGCTATTCATGTATGGGTTTGAAAACCACTTTGTTGTAACCAGGCAAAGCCTTGGAACTTGTAGCCGTTGAGGCATTAATTTGTATTTTGTTACTTTAACTTATTATTATCACATGCTATAAAATTCATATCTTAAGGATGATGAATGCATTAATGCAAGTGGTCTCTCTTTTGTGAAATCTCATGTTAGAGATCGTTAATAGAAAAATGGTGATTTAGTATGAATGTTGACTATTGAAATGTCTATATTATTCAAGGTTCTTGTATGTAATAATGAGAAGTAATGAGATTTAGATTATGCCTATGAGTTAATCTAGATATATCAGATGTTAATATTTTTGGGGTGCGTTACATGATTCGTGATTATCATGTTGCGACGTCCATATCCTACAAATAACCGATTTGTTCGATATGTTTCGGCGGAAAGCATAGTAATAATAGACATATAATGCAAACTTGATGAACATGAGTTTCATATTTAATTTACATTTTTTTCTGTTTCTGTGTAGGAATGGGGAATAATGTAATGTTGCTGTGTTCATATGGGAATAACAATGTTGCCGTAATGGTTCGTTCTGATTCCACGTTTAGCAGATTGACCACTCATGTGTGCGAATGTTTTAGTGGACTCACTCCTTATTCGGTATCCCTATCATACAAGATTCCCGAGTACAATAATTTCAAAATGGAAAACGATTCGGACTTTGAAAACATATTATGTCTTGCTAGGTCATTTCGACTGGATCATGTCGATGTCATTGTGGAAGTTCGTGGTGAAGCTCGGGGGGTCAAACGTGGTGGGAGTTTGATACCTAGGCACGGCGACACAATCGTTGACAGCGGGGGAATGGTACCATATATCGATAAGGAGACTGATTTGTAACCTAAGTTTTGCCAACACCAAAAAGATGTTGTTGTTGGCAGATTGGGCGGATGGCATAACTAATATCGGGCAATGTTTCGAGGATGGAGTAGTGGAATTTTGTAAGGTACTTAGCAAATACACCATCAAATGTGGGTTTCAATTTTGGTTTAGAAAGAATGACTCAATTCGAATTACAACATAATACATGTTTAGCGAGTCAAGGGGGTTTGTGGTCCATCTATGCGAGGGTGTTGAATGCGAATGGGTATTTTTATCTCAAAAAGTGGAACAGTGACCACACTTGTGGAGTCGCTGTGCATACTGAAGAAGTGCCACAAATTCGAAGTGGGCATTGCCGGCGGTTGGGAAACCATAACAAGAAGACATGCAAGAAACCAATATAGTGTCATACCCTATGTGGTGGAACGTTTAGTTTGAACCATTTGTACAAGTTCTAATGTTTTATTTAGTTTAGTCGTATGAAATAAAATATGTTAGTTCGATTTCACATTGTCATTCATAATAAAGTTGGTTAGTTCGTTTTAGATTTGGTGTTATGTTTGAATTTTGTAACATGCTTTTAGTGTTATGTTGTTTAGGATGATCTAAATAAGTACACTTTTTGACTTTTTATGAAATATGAGTTGGGTATGAGTTGGGTTTGAAGTGATGTGACAGAGAGGTGATATGACTTAAATAAGATGATGTGACTTAAATAAGATAGTGACTTTTTGACTTTTTTAGGTTATGACAAACAAGGCCTTAAATTTTGTGACGTGCGTTGAAGGAACAAACGTTTGGCGAATTTGGTATTATGTTTAAATTTTGTGGCATACCTTGAAGAAGAATTTATTGAACCCATCCAACGTATAATTAATCGACTCGACCGCATAAACGCGCACCACCATTATTTTATTTTTTTCACATTGTAACAACACCCAAGTGCGTAACCAGTTTCCACATGCATCTGGGCACACATTGTTTGTAAATTTCCGAGCACAAACACCACATCAACTATTCATTCATATTTCCACCAAAAAAACACAAACAAAGGTGATTGTAGTAATCAAAAAACAGCGCAATAATTACAATGCAAACTTTGCAATCCATCAACCCCCAAAAAATGATTTCAAGTTTCGATTTGTCAAACATAAATCCTGGATGCATTGTGCCAAGCTCCCAAAAATGACCGTCCGCGACATTACCATGCCAAAAAAACGTATCATCAAAGTCACTTCAAATAAGCTAACAAGCAAATCCTAGCGAAAACTAAAGAAACCACAAATAATAATAATAATAATAATAATAATAATAAACTTGAACGAAAGACATAATGTTCTAATGTCAGCCACGTTCGAGGCATGTCACAAAATTTAAACATAACACTACATCAAGTAATCATTCATATGTCCATCCAAAAAACACAAACAAAGGTGATTGTAGTAATCAAAAACCCACACCATAATTATAATGCAAACCTTGTAATCCATCAACACACAAAAACGAATTCAAGTTTCGATGTTTCAAACATAAATCCCAAACACGTTGCGCGGGGCTCCCAAAAATGAACATATACGACAATACCATGCCACAAAAACGTATTGTCAAAGTTACTTTAAATAAGCTACTAAACCAATCCCAGTGAAAACTAAATTAACCACAAAAAATAAAAATAAAAAACGTGAACCAAACACATAATGTTCCAATATCAATCACGTTCTTCACTTGCCACGTCTTTCAGTCCCCTGATACCGTCATCGACAAACACTTCCACCATCATCGCCCGCGCTCTGATGTAGGTCGTACCTTCCATTGTCTTCTTGATCCCGATGTGGTGAACATATTGACGCATTATATAACAGATGATGATTGCGCAATCAAGCCTGCCGTGGAGAACCACAACACATACACAAAATAACATTTCAACCACAATCAATGACAATGTCAACAAATAAATACTAAATTAAATTTACGAACGACATGTACGAATTTGGTCGCTGTTGCAGAGACTCAATTATTACCTCCAGCACATCGTCCCAATCTTGCGTGGAAACCACGTCACCATTCGTGCCTAACAGGCAAGTTTACCGAATGAAGTTTACCACATTTTCTTTCTGTTATAATAAAAACCAAATAGTTGTCACGTACCATACCACGCACTTACCATTCCACATACAACCGCTGTGGGCGAACACAAGCCAGGTATACAACTTACAAACTTACGTGCTGTAAAAAAAACTTACCACCTTATAACAATTGTTGCAACCTTGACAGGACCGGCTCTGAGGTGAGGCGACTAAGGCGATCGCCTCAAGCCCCCCGTTTTGAACAAAATTTAGGGCTCCCAACTAGGGAAGTGTATCACGTCGTGTTATTTCATAATTACTTTAATATTAACTCAATTTATTTATTTTCATGATGTCGTATGGTATTATTTTGATTCATGTCTGATTGATATTTAATGTGAAAACTTTCAGTTGTAGTTAAAAATAACTTAACCAATGTATGGAGAGATTAAAATTTTTTCCATAAGTTGAATTTTATAAATTTATTTCTACTAAATGAAATTATTCATAGAATGTTTGATTTTAATTCAATTACATTTTTCTAATTAAAAAAATTGTACCTTATTACCATATATTTTTTACTAGATTGACTCTAAAATAGGTAACGAATAAATACATATCTTAAATGAAAAAAAGATATTAGCCTTAATTATTATTTTACATACTTTTTTATTCAGTTAGATGGAGTTAAATAAAAGATTAAAAAAAATGTCATGGCATTCCTTAGTGAACATTAAAATATATAACTAATAATTCATGTTATTGACTTGTGTCATACTTGGATTCATATTAAAAAATAATCAACCCCAACTTGCTAATTTTATTTATTGCTTGAGTTATGTCGAAAATTCACATCATTACCCCCAATTAATTTTAGTTATTATAGCATTGGTAAGCTAAAAAATAAAGATTTGATGCAACTAATTGAAGTTCAACTATTATATATATATATATGTTATCTAAATTTTGTTAAATTGTAATGCAATAAAAATAAAATTTTATCCTTTTTGTTTTATCCAAATATATATATATATATATATATATATATTTTAGGTAATGATATATGAAGGGCCCAATTTAAAATATTCGCCTTAGGCCCCTAATAACTCAGGGCCGACCGTGAACCTCGACCTCCAAACCCAAATATCAGTGAATATCCAAACGTATTAACCTCACCAAGAATAACAAAACTTATCACAGCAATTTTGGGGTATGTTTCCCATTTCAAATTTGATGGGATTTGGGGGATTTATGATGTACATCACTCACGCACAAATGGTTCAATGCCATACTACAACTCAAAATGTGGGATCTAATTGTGCCAAACACACAATACACAACGATTACAAAATGCACCGTTGATTTTGAAAACTAGAATCTGACATATTTACACCCACAATAACAGCGTAACAACATCGATAGAATTCCGTTCAAAAACCCTTGATTGGTCGTCCAAAATGCCCAACAAGTATTTCGTCCAAATGTAAGTCACAACGGAAGTGTATTCCGATAGGAAACCTTAGTCGCCAAACTCACCACATCATCGTAGCCATCCAAAATCCTCAATTTCGGAAGGGTTCACCCTTCAGTTTTAGGGGTTCACACTTCAAATTCGGGGGCTCACACTTCTCGAAATGATCAAAACGTGAGGCTTCAAAAGGTGGGTTTGCAAAATAATATGGGTCATCAAAACGTGGGTTAGCAAAATGATGTGGGTTAACAAAATGTGGGTCATCCAACATAAACTAGTAATCCCACAAAACTCTATAGCACGCTTTTTTCAAATATTACATACACCTAAATCATGGAAACAAAATATCACAAAACAAATATAATACATAAATAGGCAAAAATGTAAATCCCGAAATAATGGGACCTTCGTTTGCACAAAATTAAATATGAGACTGATTAGATTATAATTTGATATTTTGAGATTTATGGGTCAATTTCTCTTTTTTTTAATAACCAAAAGAGAAACTCACTTTTTTAATTAACTTGTCTAATAATGCTAATTCTTTTTCTATTACATAAAAATATTGTTTCTATATATTTTTTAAAGACACCCTTACTATTAAGTTACTAAATGGTAAACTATTCACAAGTGAGTCAGTCAATTAAATGTGAAAACCAAAGTCGTAATTCTTGCAATTAAGATTTTATTTGCATATTGGTTAAAAATATGATCAAAAATGACATTTTATTCATAGTTTCCCTTCCCACTACTACCGTTGCCCACTCCTTCATTGGCGACTAGTTTTCCTTCTATTTCCTTTCAATGGTGACTCTAGAAATTTGTAAAGATGGGATCAGCTCAAAAACTTAAGTTTCATAAATTTTATGAGAAAAAAAAAAAAAATTAAACTAATTAAATTTTGAACTTCTTTAATTTTAAATAAATTTTTTTTTTAATAAAATGCTATTGTCTTAACAAAATAAAATAAAAAACTAAAATTATAAATAAAAAAAAAATGAGCTTCTACAATTGCATTCAACAAAATGTCATTTTTTAAAATCGTTACATGAAAACATTATTGTTGATAGTGTCAAACACATCCTTTTTTATATATATGTTATCAAGCAATCTTTCAACCATTGAACTATTGGGTCCTTATTCTAGTGGGTGAATTCTTATTTTTAAATTGTTGGGGTCAATCGGTTATTAACTAAAATTTTACCATAATTTATTTTATTTTTCTAAAGCTTTTGGCAAGTTGATGGAGATGGGACCCCATCAATTTGGAAGGTAGCGTAGCCCCTCCTTCCTCTCCTTTTTCCGCCACTACTTCTCCCTCTTCTTCTACCACCGTAGATACATATATATATATATATATATATCGTACATCACCCAATATATTTGTACATATGTTTACAGAGACAATTTAATGGTTGTGATTAAGAGGTAATAGAAATAAATAATAAAGTTACGGAGTAATTATTTGATGAATGGTAAAACTTTTACTTAATAATTTAAAATTATAAGTTTAAGTTACGAGACAATCACTTTATATATTATGCTAAAAATTAAGTGTGTATCTAATCTTTTTTTTCCTTTCAAATGCATATTAATATATACTAATTAGACTTTCTTTTTTTTTTTTCAGAAATAGAGAATGAAGTGTGAGATTAATGGAATTTGCAAGAACAAATCAATATTGGACTATTCTTTGAAATTAGCGCGTGCGCATCGTGCTTTTGTAGTTGTTGATTACGTAATTTGTTAAGATGCACCTAATTGGTTATGTGATTTGCTAACGTGCACCATTGGTCTTGGGGGGAGAGAGGGGCTACGGAAGAAAATTTTACATTTAATGGACTTATTGGTAAATAATTTCTCATTTAGTACCTTAACGTTAATAATTCCTTCTTTTCTTTTCTTCTTTTAAAGTAACGAAATTTTTAATTTTTAATTTTTAAAAGGGAAAAACTATGGTAAATGTTTCTCCTATGCACCTTATTATATGTTTTTGTGGTGTGTTACGTATTTTTATGGTAATGCTATATATTTTTTTGATAGAAGTTAAGATAATTTGTAGTTAAGAAATAAAGTTACGTAATTTTTTGGTAATGTTACGTATTTTGTGGTATTATTACACAATTTGTGGTTACAAAATATTTGGATAAAAAAAAATGTCTAACATTATTACAAAAATATGTAACACTATTAAAAAATATGTAATTTCATTTTTTAACCACAAATTATCGTAATTCCTATTAAGAAAATATATAATATCTATCATAAAAATATATAACACGTCACAAAAATATATAATAAAATGCATATGATATACATCTTTGAAGGGATGTATACCATAAGATTTCCCTTTCAAAATGAAAGATAAGGAATGAGAGAGATGAGATAGAAAACAACCTAAAATAGAAAGTTCATTAGAAAATATATTGAAGTGATGTTTTTAATCGTGGACATCTAACCTTAAGGAGTTGGCCTAATGGGAAAAATTTAGAATTTGTAGGTATACTCATTTTAGGTCTCAGATTCAATACTTACTAACTACAATAAGTTCTTTGAGGTCAATTTATTAGCGATGTTTGCTTTGCCTTTAAATAAAACTAATACAAGCGGATAGTAAGGCTAAGTTTGGCAACTCTTAAAAAATTCAAAAAGTTACTATCCTATTTAAGTCACATCATCTTATTTAAATCACATCACTTCAAAACTAACCCAAACTCAACTCATATTTCATAAAAAGTCAAAAAGTGCACTTATTTAGATCATCCCAAACAACCCCTAAGATTAATCTCCCAAAATTAATTGAGAGGTACGTGTAAACTGACATGCATACATTGTTAGTAAAAAAAATTGTTGACATCCTAAGGATTCATTTGGGATGTGGGTTGGCTTTTTGACTTTTTGACTATTTTAGCTTGGAACTAAAAAGCCTCGGTTGAGATAGGCTTTTTGGCTTTTTTGACTTTTGTGAGAGAAAAAATTAAATGATTATGATTTGAATGTGACGTTTTGTCTTATTAACTTTTTAACTTATTTTATCTTTTTATAACTAAAATAGCTAAAAATTAAAAAATTTAACATGCCAAATGAAGGCTAAATTAATTAAAAAGTATTAATAAGCAAACTGTTGAAGATGCTTTAAATGGGTGATTGTGAATTTCAGCATTAAAGCCAAAATTTATAATTATTGGGAAAGGATGATATTTTAGCTTGGTCCTATTGGTCGCCAGCAACACTTTTGTACGCAAGGAGATATGAAATTTTCAATATTGCCCCCTATAGTTGAAAAAAATATATGTCTGATTCACACCTCCAATACTTTCTTTCTTTCTTTCTTTCTTTCTTTCTCTTTTATTTTTTTTTTATTTTTTTTATTTCATGCTAACATTAATATATCCAAAAAAAAAATTTAAAAAGTCGTGACAAGATTTTGGTACAAATATAAAACCTACTTAGAAGGCTCACCAGGACAATAGCCAAGTTTGGCATCCTCAAAAAAATTTAAAAAGTCAAAAAGTCACTATTCTATTTAAGTCACATCATCTTATTTAAGTCACATCACCTCTCTAACATATCACTTCAAACCCAACTCAAATTCAACCCATATTTCATAAAAAATCAAAAAATATACTTATTTAGTCTTCCCAAACTTGGCCTAAGTACAATATTGTTATGTTAGCAACACTAAATTATATAGTAAATTATTATTTTCTCACATTAGTTTACGAGACGTCACTATCTTCATTGAATGTCGTGTAGATAAGCATGAGCTTCTTCAGAATTTCAAACATCGATGGACAGATATCATAATAATCTGATTTAAATAATGCTTGAATCATTAAAATGAAAGTAAAATAATAATAAAAAATATTATATTAAAATGTAAATCCGCACAACGTTCACTAAAGAATAAATAAAGGTATATAAAATTACTATTCACTATTAATCAATGATAATTTTGTAAAGAGATTAAAAAGTAAATTCATTTATTCTCATTTATAAATTACAAATTACAAACTGTTGAAGATGCTTTAAAATGGGTGATCGTGAATTTCAGCATTATAGCCAATATTTATAATAGTTGGACTTGGTTTGGAATATGGATTGGCTTTTTAGTTTTTTAAGGGGTGGTTTGAGATGATCGTATTTTTTGATTTTTTTATAAAATATGGATTGGGTTTGAAGTGATGTAGTAGAGAAGTGATGTGACTTAAATAACATGATGTGATTTAAATAGGATAGTGATTTTTTGACTTTTTGACTTTTCTAAATTATGACAAATAAGGCCTTAATTTTTAAATTTTTTGATTATTTTAGTCTGGGATTAAAATAGTCTCATTTGGGATTAACTTCTTGACTTTTTTGACTTTTGTAAAAGAAAAAATATAATAATTATGGTTTAAATATGAGAACTTTTAACCTGAGACTAAAAAAACATATTTTATCTTTTTATGATTAAAATAACCCCAACCTTACCCAAACCCACATGCCAATATGCATAGCCATGTAAAGAAAAATGATTCAGACCACTAATTAGTAGTTGCTCTAATTATGTGGCAGTGGGTTGCCACATGTATTTTGTGTCTTAGTTTTGTTTTGTTTTTTTTGTTTTTTTTTACTTTCCACATCATTAGTGGTGGTGTTAGTGGTAGGAATTTAATAGTCTGTAGCATTGTTGACCATGTAAAATATTTTAATTTTCAATATTGCCCCTTATAGTTGAACCAAATATATGTCTGATTCACACCTCATGTTTTATTTTGAGCTAATCAAATACAGATTTGTTTTTGTTTTTCTTTCTCTTTCCTTTTTTCTTTTATTTTATTTTTTTTCATGCTAACATTAATCAACCAATCAAATGCTAGATAATATATATTCATCTTTTAAGCGATGACAAGATTTTCGATGGTGCTATATACACCAATTAGTGTACTAACTAGTATACCAATACTAGTTATGACATTATTATTGACCACACTCATCAATCATATTACAAATATCAAAAACCTTTTAAATTATGTCACATCATCAATTAATATATTAATTAATACATATAACATTATGGAAAATGCTAGAGGTCCCAATTTTTCTACCAAACAAATGACCATGTGAGACATTTGGTCATTTGTTTGGTAGAAAATTTGGTATCCCTAGCATAACCCTAACATTATTCCAAGATTTTGGTACAAATATAAAAGCCTAGTTAGAGCATTGGCATTAGCTTTGCTACATTAGTTTTGGGCTATATTAGTAGGAATCTAAAAACATTCTTGTATCAGGCTAGTTATAGCAAAATAAATTTTGACATCACTAAGGTATATCACTTGATGTAGGAATATTGTTTACAAGTTATACCCAGTCATTCACCTGATGTTCTTTTGCTGCTTTGTTGTCCGTTGAATTTTCTTTTAAAATTATTTACATAAAAAAAAATAAATAAAAATAAATATTTTATAAAATTAAATTTTAGAATAGAGAGTTTGATGGTACATAAAAAAAAAAAAAAAAAAATGCTAGATAAAATACAAAAATAAATTTTTTATTATAATTTGACTGAAAATTTGTTGAGTTTGATGCGAATGTTCTTAGAAAGCTTGCCAGAGGTAACAAGTAGGGATGAAACCAAGTAAGGCCTAGGGTCACGTGACCCTCTAAACTTTCGATATTTATGCTATTATCCATATATATAAAGATTTTGTATTATTTATTCTTTATAAAATTCTAATCACCCTCTTTAGTTTTCAATTTTTAAAAATAGTTTTATGAGTTTTAAATTCATATTTTTTTTTATATTTTTAAAATATTTTAATCATTTAATTTTTAGATTCACTTAATCTTAATATACTTAAAAAATAAAAAATTTATATAAAAATATTTTTAAAAATTCATTAAATATAAAAAAAATATGAAAATGTATTAAATTTTTATTTTTATATTTTTTGTATTTGGTGTATTTTTATAAAAAAAAATTCACAAATATTATATGTTTTTAGTATATTTAGATTAGGTGTATCTACAAAAAAATTTTAAAAAAATTTATGATATTACAAAAAATCACTAAAAACAAAAAAAAATATGAAAAATAAAAAACTCAATTTTTGAAAAGTTGACTCAATTTCCAAAACCAAAAACGGTGAATAGTGTCATTCCTTAAATCATGTAATACTCTTTGTATTTGTAAAATTTTAAAAATGTTCTATTCTCTTCTTTTTGTTATTCTTGTACACTTTTAACTAACAGGTTAAGGTAAGAATTAAATCAATTAATAATTCATTTCTCATTATGGGATTTGTTTAGTTGCTTATTTCTCCTCATTGTGGGGCTCCTCCATTGAGTTGATAGGATTAAACTTACTAATTGTAAATTTAGTTGTTTGTTTGTCCCTATTGTTAGGTTAATAGAATTCAGTTATTGATTGTGAATTTATAAGTCATGTTGATGTAAATCTCATGTTGTATTTCACTTATTGACAAAAAATAAAAATGTATGAGTTCAATAATATATTGTTGTTACTTGTTATCAGAGAAAAAAAAAATTAATATTGTGATTAACGTGTGACCCGTAGAAGTTGAATTTTTGGCTCTGCCAAGTACAATATTGTTAGCGATAAACAACTAAACCATATAGCAAATTATTATTTTCTCACATGTAGGTTCCTTTTGGGACAAGTTTTAGTCAAAATAATTAAAAAGTCATAAAAAAAATTTTAAACGTTAAAATATTTCACATCTTACATTAATTAATTAATTTTTCTTTCACAATTATCTATTAACCTTAAAAATTTATTCCAAAAGACACTAACTTTTTTCAAAGTCAAAAACATTACGGGAAAAAAAAAAAAAGTCAAGTTTCTAAACAGACTCTTATGTAGTTTATGAGACGTGAACTCAGTAAGTCATAAAAAATTTCTTACGAAGGTCTTGTTTGACATTTATTTGTTTAGTTTAAAAGTCAAAAAATTATTAAAAAAATTAAAAAATTTATAACTTATATTAAAAAATTAAAAAAATTTTTTTCTCTTTATTTTTTGTACATCTTTTTGTAAAAAATTAAAAAATCATTTCAAATATACTAATTTTTTTATCTCATATTTTAATTAAAAAATTACTAAAATAATGTGTTGCCAAACGAGACCTAAGCGTGATATTTGACTTAGATAGTGTTTGACTTTAAAATGAAAGTGAAATAAAACAATCATTCCATTAAAATATAAATTCCTACATTACATTACATTCATTAAAAAATAATAATAGGTATATGAAATTATTATACAATCAGGACATTTAGTTTAATGATTGTGTAACACTTTTTGTGAGTACATAATAGTTATGTAACACTTTTTATGATGTGAGAGGTCAAATTCAACTCTTATAAAGATAAGCTTGATACCTTTTGTGATGACTAGTAATCTAATGCACAGTGATTGTATAACACCCTTTGTGATATAAGGTATCGGGTTCAACTTTTACAATGAAGAGCTCGATACCTTTTGTGGTTGCTAGTAGTCTAATGCCTAATAATTGTGTAGATTCAACTTTTATAGAGAATAGTTTGATACATTTTGTAATAATTGATAATCTGTTTGAAGATGTAAATATTTCTCATATTTTTAATTACTATTTTATTGATTGACAAAAAAAAAATTACAAATTACTACTAATCACTATTGTAAATAAATGATAACTTTATAAATTTATTCTCATATTTTTGAACCAAACATACCATTAGACTCCATTTTTTTTTCCCTTTCTTTTCACACGGACCGAGTCAAAAATAAATAAATAACAATAATAATTAAATAATTTTTTTTAAAAAAAAAAAAAAAAGAGAAAAAACAAAAAAAATGAGGAGAGTGGAGAGAGATTAGTTTGGCTTGGGGACGAAGAAAACGAACACACGGTTATTTACTCGGTTTCCGAGAACTCTACCGCACGGTTATTTACTCGGTTTCCGAGAACTCTACCGCACTCTTTTTATGTAGTCCAAAGTCGGTGCTCTGTTTCTCGCTCACCACCTGCGACGATCTTTCCAATCCTTCACTCACTCCCACAACTTCTCCATTCAATTCTACACACAACCCCATATATATATATATGGCTGCTTCAACTCAACCCACTACCACTGCTACTACCACAATTCTCCGCCCAATCTTGGGGGCGAGAGGTGGCGCCGCCGCAGCTGCCACCAGAGCACCACCTGTCGCCGCCGCCAGGGCTCCGCGTTTCATTCCAGAAAGGGGCCAGGTTCTCAGAAACCTTCTTACTCCAAGCCAAGCTACTTCCAACTCTGCAAGGCTCCATGTGACCCTGGCGGAGGGAGGTGGCGCCGCCGCCGGAGCCACCAGAGCGCCAAGGCGAGGCGCCACCAGGGCGCCTCGTTGGATCCCGAAAAGGGGACAGGTTTTGAAGAACATTCTTAAAATGTGCTTTCCATGTCTCTGTTCCTCCCCACGAGGAAGACGACGCCGTTCAACGAGACCGTCCACGGTGTCTCCTTCCTTTTCTTGACTCCGCCGCTGCGGCGCCGATTTTGCCGGGTCCCGCCGTTATTGTTGTATTAAGGTTTTGGGCTTAGGATGTGATTCCAATTTTGGGTTTTTTTTTTTTTTTTTTATTTTCAAATTTTTATAGATGCGTTGTATTTAAGCTTGATTTTTGAATTGGTTTATTGGATCGGATGTGTTTCAAATCTTTGATTGAAACTCTTCTGTTTTTACAATTCAAAATCAGCTTTGTTTTGTCTCTCTAAATAAACTCTGTTTTGATCGGAAGGCCTCTGTTTCATTTCTTCTTATGCTCTGCTCTTTTTTTTTAACGATCAAATTCTGAGAAATCGATTACAGACACATAATGTATCTATATATATATAGACAAGAACATTTTTTTTTTTGTGTGTGTGAAAAATCTTATATTCATATTTTGTAGCTGAATTCATTTCCAATCTCAGCCCATGGAACTGTCTTCAGCTTGCATGTGTCAAGTAGAAATTGGTGTTTCATTGATTGGTCTACAATAGGCTATCTTGTGGGAAAAAAAAAAGAACAAAAAGGAAAAAGAAAAGTATAATCTTTAATTGAATATATAGTTGTATTTCAGATCTTGTCTATAAAGTTTTCATAACAAATTATCCAGCTTGATTGGGTCCATACAGAAGGACCTCCAACTGTTGAAATTTGACTGGTTGTAGTTGAATTGAAATAGAAAGAAAACAACTTTCAATCGAAAGGTTCCAAATTTATCTTGTTTTTCAATTCATAAAAGCCAAGTGGTACGATTATTTTTTTGGGTATGGATTCTGTCCAGTCCAGACTGGACCGTGCTGTTGGGTCCGTGGGGCCCATCACGGGTCCCGTTTTAATAATCTGAACCGTTCAATGTGTAGAACTCGTCGAGTACTATATGTTTATAAAAAATTATGTTGATTGGATATCGATAGCTATGTCATCAAAACAGTTTTTTGTCAACCGTTAATTTGTTCACCGTCCAATTTTTTAATACGAAACTGATTTGATCATATAGCTATGGATATCCGATCAACGTGCTTTTTACAAACATATAGTACTCAACGAGTTCTACACATTGAACGGTTCAGATTATCAAACGGGACCCGTGATGGGCCTCACAGACCCAAAAACACGGTCCAGTTCGATCCCGAACAGAGCAGAAGCCCTACCCATTTTTTTTATGTGACTAGTCTGTTGACTCTCTGCATTTCGTTACGTAGCCAGATATTTGACTTTTTTTTTTAAAAAATTTTTAAATTTTTAAATTTACTGTTGAATTTTTCTTCTTTTAGTTTTGTATTTTCTGGATTTACTTGATTCATTATTGGTTAATCAATAGATTTTCACCAAATATTCCATTTGTACTCGATTGATAATTTTGATCTCATTCAGCCAAATATTATTTAATTTTTTTTATTTTTTATTTTTTCCGTTTCAGAGAGAAGTACTACAACTTTAATTTAGCAATCAATAGAGGCCTATTTTGGGAAGATGGTAAAAATCAGATTTTTTGCTTTTAATCAAGATTTTTTAGAGTGATTTGAGAAGTTGATAAAAAGTTGATTTTTAATACACTAAAATGACTAAAATAGCCTCACCCAACTTAAAAAATTACTTTTAACCTAAACTCACCAAATAAAAACACTAAGGGTAATTATGTAATTTTGCCACCAACTTTTTGGCTCTTGCCAAATGAACAAAAATGAAAAATCAGATTTTTTGATAAAAACGCAAACACTTCCCAAAAGTAGCCAGAGTCATGTCCAATGCATTCAAGAACTTAGGGATGGGGGTTTTGGGAGAGAGATTGGATTATCAATTGCTGAGATCCATTCGTTCTATGTTTGTGTGTAATAAAATGTCACGAGATTAATAATTTCATCGCATTGCGGGGTTAGGATTCTCATGAGAGAGTTGAGATAGCTAATTCCCTCACACAAATTGTTGGCTAAAATATCATTTTGCCCTCTACTTTACAAAATCAAAAAAATTATATTATATGTGAGGGAAGTTCTCAGGTA